>JBBBDQ010000139.1:775000-1375000 GCA_037127315.1 Ascarosepion bandense | reverse complement strand
TGACGGACAAGACTTTTGACGTGAAGTTGATACCAGAGTTTGATGGTTCGGTAACCGGACCGGCAGTTACTGAATGGATTGAGAAGGCAGAACTTGTTTGTGACCTGTGTGGAATAAAAAAGGTTGAACGTGTTCTTCCTCTGAGGTTGACGGGTGGAGCATTTGCTGTTTATCAACAACTAAACTCAGAGCAAAATCAGATGTCAAGCAAATAAAACAAGCCCTGCGGATTGTCTTTGCACCAGATCGTTTCTTGGCTTACGAGCAGTTCATGGAACGCCGACTGCGCCCAGACGAATCCGTCGACGTGTTTTTAAGAAGCTAGTGTGTCTCTTTGGCGGAATATCCGAACAAGGACTCGCATATGCATTCATAGCGGGATTACCAGCACACGTCAAACAACTACTGCGCACGTCTTCCAGAATGGAAGACATGAAGACAAACCAACTATTGGACCGAGCTCGGGCCATAATGAAAGATGAAATCACAACTGAGGAAATGGTTGCAGCTACCATTTCACCAGGCGGTGCTGGTAAATATCCACATGATAAACGTCGGGGGGGGGGGGATGCGATGCTACAGATGCTCTGGGTGGAATCAGTTTTCCTGGGACTGCCCAGTTCAACGAGAAGATGCCCGTAAGTCACGCAGGTCACGCACAACACTGCATTGCTTCAGATGTCAAGAAATAGACCACATTGCTTCATTCTGTCTGGGAAAAGAGGAAGGGGACAAGACGTCAGCACCGGTCTCTTCCCCAAGCAAGTTATGAATGAGGCGCTACCGGTATTGAATATTTACGTGAACGGAATTAAGAGAGTAGCACTAGTGGACTCTGGCTGTTCACAGACACTCGTGAGTAAATCAATCTGTCAATCCTGGCAGATGACGGAGGTGGACGTACTCACTGTAAACGGAAATACTTTTAAATGTTGCGGAGTTGGACGTGTTAAGCTTGGCTTAGCCAATGCAACCCCCCTCAAAATTGAAGTCTTGGTAGTGGATGGAGAACTATTGAGCTTTGATTTATTACTTGGGTTCGACGCCATTAAAAAGTTAGGCGGACTCCAAATAACAAAGTGTGGTGACGTACGATTTCCCAAGCATGGGACTGTCTGTTGTGCCGCTATTAAAATAGAAGAACCTGATTTCTGTGCCGAATTCGACCCAAACCGAAAGATATGGGTCGCATCATGGAAGTGGTCTGATGGTCGATCACCAGAGAGTTTGCGAAATCGGATACCCGAGTACCCTATACCAACGGCAATTAAGGAGGAATACGACCGGGAACTGCAGACCTGACTTGACAACGGTTGGTTGCAGCCTTATCCTGAAAAAGAACTTGGTCCTCCAAAAGGACTAATTCCATTGATGGCGGTTGTGCAGAAAAACAAAAATAAAGTGCGGCCAGTATTAGACTATCGTGAGCTGAACGAGTGTCTCGACGCACACACAGCCAATGCTGATGTATGTGCACAGAAACTGAGGGAGTGGCGTAAAAAAGGACCGGATGTCGCTATCCTTGACCTACGGCAGGCCTATCTGCAAGTTCATATCCATAAGTCACTTTGGCCCTTTCAAACTGTAATCTTCAAGGGGCAAAGATATTGCTTGACCCGAATGGGTTTTGGGCTGAATTTTGCACCAGCCATAATGAAGGCCATTGCGGACGACGCATTGTCAAAAGACGAGTCAGTTCAGCGGACAACCTCATCATATATTGATGATATTTATGTTGACAAGAGAATGATTTCAGCAGCTCGCGTGAAGGAGCACTTGGCTGCGTTTAGTTTGACCTGCAAGGATCCGGAACATCATTTGTTAAATGCAGGACCGTATCGATCACGTCTGGTTGGGACGACGAAGTGACAGATGCTCCCCTTAAGAACATGATTGAGGACATAGCGGAAAGTATTCGCCAGAATGACCCTGCACACGGTAAATGGTGCACAAGCGGACATACTTATGAGGTATGGGTCGATGCAAGTTCTCTCGCCACAGGGGTTTCGCTGGAAGTTGACGGAAGCGTTGTAGAAGACGCATGCTGGCTGCAGCCTGAGAAGGACGTCCAACATATCAATTTGTCAGAATTGGATGCTATTCTGAAGGGCGTAAATTTAGCCTGCAGTGGAGCACAACAAAGCTACACCTCTTCACAGACTCCGCATGTGTGCACCGGTGGGTATCAAACATGCTCACTGGCAAAGCCAGAATACGAACTAAGGCGGCAAGTGAGATGCTGATCCGGAGGCGTTTGAGTACTCTTGAAATGCTGATTCAAGAGTATAACTTATTGATCATGATAAGTTTAGTATCGTCAAGTGAGAATCGAGTGGATAAGCTTACCAGATTACCGCAACGATGATATGATGTGATTAAGAAGGAAATTGAACCAACACGTCCGGTATGCGCTTCTATGGTGAACGGAACCTCCCCTGATCAGATACGTGTCATTCATTGCCGGAGTGGGCATCCTGGCATCAGGCGAACGCTGTATTTTGTGAGACTAGTTTACCCTACGACATCCAAAGCAGCCGTCAAGGCAGTAGTCAGAAAATGTAAAGAATGCCAGTCAATTGACCCAGTCCCGAGTCATTGGCCATGTGGCAACTTAAGTGTAACTGGAACCTGGACTCGCTTGGGAATGGATATTACGCATTACGGTGGACAACACTACCTTACATTAATTGATTGCGGCCCCAGTCGATTTGCGATATGGCGATGCTTGCCTCAACAAGACTCGAGAAGCGTCATCCGACAGTTGGAAAGTATTTTTTTTGAACGAGGCCCACCATCAGAAATACTAACCGACAATGACACTGCATTTCACAGTAAGTCCTTTAAAGATTTTTTGGATGAATGGGAAGTTCAACTTCGTTTTCATTGTGTTTATATTCCTGCAGGAAACGGTATAGTGGAAAGATCTCATCGGAGCATAAAGAGAATTGCAGCAAGAAAGCAATGTTTGATAATGGAGGCCGTATACTGGCATAATCTCACGCCGAAGGATGATGTATTGTCGACTAATGCGCCTGCCAATATGATTCACCGTTGCCAACTGAAAGTGAAGGGAATTACTACTACATTACCACCTGATCACTGTAAGGATCATAGTATATACAATATTGGGAACAGAGTATGGGTGAAAACTCCCCATGGCCGGTGCACCTCCAGGTATCAAGTTGGTCGCGTAACGGACATCATAAGTCCGCAAACAGTAATAGTTGACGGGATGCCACAGCACGTAAAAGATCTTTGTCTTTTCATTGGTTCTGATGCATCGTCGAGTGAATCCGATGATGATTCATTGTCTGACAGCGATCGAATAATCGAAATCTGCGAATCCAATGCTTCTACAGACCCCGAGATTCCAGAAACTCGAGATACATCTAATGACTCCTCAGGAGATGACTCTCCGACACGAGTAGAGGAAATCGTCCCATTACGATGAAGCACCAGGATAAAAAGACCTGCTCCAAGCTGTTCATTTTGTGATAATGAGATCATGGGGGGGGGGGGGTATAGCGAAGAAAACGGCGACTTACCTCATCAAACCAAGCAACAGCGCATCGCGTTAATACTACGACGTAAAAAGCAGCAAAAAAGAAAATTACATACCCAAAACAAGTCCATCGCAGGAGTCGCTATGGGAGTGTATGCAAATCTTTGGCGTCCTCTCTGTGTTGTCGGCCAATGGAAAAAATTGATCGCCGATAAAAGCAGTCATTCTCGAAGCGAAGAGGAGGTTTTAACTGGTTAGGTGGATAGCTGTTGGTGAGATTGGACCGGCGAGTTGAATTGTCAGCATTTTTCTTTTTCTGGCCCAAAATTCGAGCAATTTGCAAGAGAATATTTTCTACAATTCTCTAAGTGTGCTGATTCTATCATTTTTACTAGGGATTATTAACTTAAAGAAAATGAAGTTAAAGAAAAGAATAGAATTGCTATTGGTTTGAATTAATCATTATAACATTTGTTGAGTTTTAATTGTGGAAATACTTTTTTTTTTAAATCCAAATTTATAGCTAAATCATTTTTTATATTTTCAGCAATATGCCACCACACTTGTTATGAAACTACAAATGTTTATACAGGTAAGTGATGAAAGTAAAATGTATTCAAAACACATGTTCTCAGTGCATGTCAGTGCATTTATATGTATTGACCAAAATCAAAATTAATAAGAAAAATTAACTTTAAAACAGTTTTTAGCAGCCTTAATGTGTTTTATTATGACATTATTAGAAGTAATTTCTTGTAAGAAGAGAATTAGTTGACTCTGAAAAACAGTTCTGGGACAAATTTACTATTTTATAGTTAGCTTTAGATAAAATAGATATTAAACTTGAAAGAACTGTCAAAATTTCATGGTTTTGTTATTTCATTTTCTGATGAATCTTAATTTTGAAATCAACGTTTGAATAATCTCGTTGTGAGTTCTATGACAAAATATTTGTAGAAATTCCTCTATCACATCGTTAAATATTTAAGCTTAAAGTTCCAATTGTTATTTTAAAAAATGAGTAGAAATGAAAAGTTTTGAAATTGAAAACTTTTCCATTTCACTGAAATCTCCATTAAACGTTTCTATTTTTCATTCATTTTCTCACTGAAACCAAGTAGCATCACTGATATGTGTTTTGTTTTACCATACAATCAAAATGGAATAGTTCATTACTTATGAAGTATTGGCAGGGCATAATGGTTGTCTGAACTAACAAAGGAAGGAAAAAGCAGGATATTAGGATAACATTCTTTTAATCTCAATGAGTTGAAGAATACTATGATTTTTTTTTAAATGAATATTTAGTTTATGATATTTGAATAATAACCCAAAAAGGTTTCCAGGCTTTTGTTTGTCTGAATTAAATTATAACATCATGTATTTATGTAAATGTATATATATCTGTGAAGGTGTAGGTATATATGTATATATCTATATATGGAGTGGAATTAGTATGTATATACTAAATTTAGTCAACTAGAGATCTACTCATCCTCAATGTTATTACTGATCTGAGCAGACCTTCCTTCTCTTGTCCATTCATGTTACTGTAATGCTTAGTGAATTATTTTTCATCCTCATCTTTGTCAAGGTTGGTTGAAGCAATTTGAAGCTCTCTGGGTATTAAGATGTTTGTTTACTAAAGAATAACCAAGACACAAATTTATGACTTCCTCATATTTTTTTTTATTAATTTTTGTTCACATTGTCCCTTTACAATCTGGACTGAAAAAAAGATTACTGTGTATTTTCTTATTGCTTCAAATTTACAGTAATATTTAGCAACACAGTTTTGCAGTTATTTTTTGTTACCACAACTCACACCCCTCTTAGGAGTTTGAAAATACTTGGGAACATCGAGAAATTAATAATAAAATCATCTGTCAACATTACAGCTCATTTCTTACATCTTTCAATTATAATACACGAAAGATTATCAGTGAGAATGAACAGATTTTATTAAAAATATGCAGACACAATGTTTGCAATTTATTTAATCTGATATGTGTAAAAGAAAATTTGCTACCTAAATGCACAAATATATATATAAACAAAATACTGAACATTTTTTTGCCCAGTCAAGGGATTCCCCACCAATAATCTGATGTTTGGTAAGATTTTGTGAAGTAGATCAGGCTGAAAGCTTTGCAGTATATCCTCATAAGACAAATCTTTTATGAACTAATTTTAAAGAATAAATGTTGCATTGTCTGATTTTAAAATCATATGTAATTTTTTTAATACTTTTCTTATTGTCAGATGTTTTTGTTGCTAGCAAGCTTTGTGAAAGAATTTTTTAACTTCTTACTTTTAAACCAAGTTGATATTACTGTCATTTTATTAGCAAAAATTTGCATTTTAAAAATTTGGACTAATATTCTCATCTTTGTTCTCATTATCACAACATTTCTTTGTTTTATCAAACCTAATATAGAAAGAACATGACCAAGAACTGCATGTATTCCTTTATCAAATAAAACAAAGGTGAAAACATCCAACCCTTAAAAGTAAAGCTGAGAAACATTGAAAAACTGTAATTAAATTAAACATGTTTGATCATGTATGTAGTGGGGAGAAGGTCACCAACCTCTGTGGATAAAGTAAAAATACTAGACAGAGTAGCACATTTGAGAATCAGTAAGTCTAACATAGAAATAAATACCATATGGGAGCCATTAATACAGAAAGAAAGAAATAGAAATGACTCTGGAGAGTGCCAAGCTTCAGAGAAAGTAAGAAAAAGAGTTGTGGTGAAGGAGTTCAAGCATAAGAGCAGTCAGGCAATAACATTAAGTTTAAAGCTCAAAGTTCTAGGTTTAGGATTGTCCCACAGAAAAATAGCCTGTTGGATTAAAACATTAGTTTGTGAATTTGGTGACAGTAATTATGAGTTCAATCCCTGCGGCATATAGTAAACTCATACTCCCTGAAAACAAGTTTAACAATAACTAAGTAGTACAAAAAAGTGAGACATACCTCTCAACATTGACAATAGAATGAGAAAGATCTATTACTGTAGAGTAAATAAAGAGTTCAGTTTGAAATTCTTTTCAGGTTATCTGGATCAACAGACACCTTAAGAAAGCCAAAGGGACACAATGGTTAAATCAGTGTGTTGACAACAAAAATAAGGACATTAGTCCAAATATAAATATCAAGAAATTCAGACAGAAAGCAAAAATTAAAATTAATTTGTATTTTACTTCACTTTCAGGAAGTGAATAATGTAATTGAAGAATGTAGTCAACAAGCCTTACAAAATCTTCCAAGGTAAGTGTTTTTATTTTTAAAAATTTTCAAATTAAAAAATGAAGTTGTTTGTTTGCCTCTGTTTTGATATTAGATATTTGCAAAAATGCAGTTAAATAACTAGTGTGAGAAAATAGAAAGAAACCATTGCATTTTTAGTGTTGTATTTGCTAGCAATTACAATAATATGAAAATGTATTTAGTTTATAATGACTTGATATTTATACACACACATTAAATATAATACATTAAATGTTAAACTTCATTTGCTTTTTTTCTGCACAAAATATTCTCCATCCATCCATCCATCCATATATATATATATATATATAATTGAATAATATAGACATGTTGTGCCTACTTATTTTTATACTGATCCTTTCTAGTTTAATCAGTTTATTGATGTTAAAATGAAATTCTTTAAAGAAGGCACCATAGATTTTTGTAAATTACAAAGAAAAATAGAATGCAGATTTTATCGCCATTACAATAAGTTTGTCTTTGTAACTTAACCCTGAAGACAATCTCGGAAAAGGTTGAAAGTACTTGGGCTAGAAAAAACTATGGTTGTCAATCTGAGGACAGTGCTGAGGTTTAGGAACAAGTTGGTTGAGTCAAATAATGATTACAAAGGTACAGCAGCTCAGAAAAATTACTCAGATCAGAAAAGAATTCCTGAATTTGTTGGTGAGAGCCTCAGACATGGAAGCCTACATCAAGTGCCTTGAGGAAGTAGTGCTGCTTTTAGTCAAAAGGATGGCTGCTGGATGACCCTATGTCTGGCACTATGCCACATAAGCAAGAGAACCCAGTCATGACTGTCAGATAATTTCTGCAACCAAATCACCCCTTACATCTGGCCACCTAACTCCCTAAACTGCAACACTCTTGATTTTTATGTGTAATACCAAAACTGAATTGATGGCAAGGATATTGGCAGCATTCACTAACTTTAACAAGGAGACTACCCAGAAAAGATGCAGGAGATTCCAAGATGGTCTGGAGGCTATGGTTGAATCCAATGGTGATTTTATTGAATTTACTCTTTTGGACCTGAGGAGCCTTTCAGCCAACACTTTTCAAAAGTCTTCATGGCGTTATTGTTAATGATAAAGCTAAACAAAGGAAAAAACAAAAGTTTACTTACAAAAAGGGAAAGGTGAAGCTCATTTAAAAGTAAATTTTAATCAAAATAAATAAAATGTAAGAGTGGGGTGTAATTTCACAGCTCCACAAGTGACAAAATTGAAAAAAATAACACCAACGAAGACCATTGGAAGGTGTTGGCTGAGGGGTTCCTCGGGTTCACACAATGACATCAATATTGTTTAAGGCAGTTTGTTGTGGGTACAAATCTGTTATACAGAGGCTCATCCCTTGTTTACTGTTTAGGATGTGTTTTCCAGTTTTTCTCTTTTCCAATTTTTTGACTCTTTTTTTTTTTTTTCTTTTATTTTTTTTCAATTGGAATAGATAGACTAAACTATCGCCTGGTTCACACTCCACCCACGTCTATTGAACAGGTGAAGAGGCTCATCCCTTGTTTTCTGTTTAGGATGTGGTTTCCAGTTTTTCTCTTTTCCAATCTTTTCACTCTTACGTAGCCCCCTGTGCATCAGTGGCGTTTTCGCCTTGCTTGGGGTGATATGATTAAAAAAAAAGAAAAAAAAGATTAATGAAATGGAATTAACAACCAGCTTATTTAATTTATTAAACAAATAAATCAAATATGTCATTGTTAATTCCATTTTGTTAATCTCTAGAACTTTCAATGACATTATCTGTTTACATTTGTTTTTATTACAATACATTTCAGAGCAAAGATGGTTATTTATGAAAAATCAAAAGTTGTGTGTATAAGGCTTGATTTAACTTTAATTAGACTGTGGAATCATTCATGGTCGAGCAGTCTAAGATGCACCAGATCAATTGGTGTCTTCCCCTATGTTGTTAGGTTAATTCTGCCAAATGACACACATTTTTTAAACAAAAATTTCTCGTAAATAATTAGGCCGATAGAAATATATATATATATATATATATCGTCATCCGCAGACAGATCTGTTTCGCTGTATCACAGCTCATTAGTACGGTTAAACTCCGATTGCTTTTAACCCAGGATTGAAACTCGACCGAAGTGGTGTCAGTAGGCGATTCTACCTCAGGGCTATGGGCGCTCGGTAGAAGAAGGCAGACTTTTTAGCATGTATGTTATCATTATACATGCCCAATAGCCAGAGTGCTCTAATTCATTAGTGAATGAGCAATGTGTATATGTATATATACTGTTTAATTAAAAACAGAATATCTACTCAAATACAAGTATTGATTAAAAATAATGTTTAAACAAATATATATATATATATATATATATATAGTTTATCTCTTTAATAGAGCAGATTCATGCCGACTAAAAAGTTTCTCACTCGTCAGGTCTGTTTGTTAAATAAGCCCTGACTAGTGAGAGCATAACAGTGTCCTTGCAAAACTTCAAAGTCGGCATGAATCTGCTCTATTAAAGTGATAAACTCTTTGTAACTATCAATACTCTATCTACACGATATCAAGCACTTTACAATAAAAAACCTGCTTGCCAAAATACATTTTATCAGTAATAACCACTGAAAAATAACAATCTTGTTGCTAAATGCTATCACAATTAAACACTATATATATATATATATATAGTCTTTGACATTTAAAAAGAAATCACTCGGTCAAGAGTGAGGGAAAATTTACTTGCCCCAAAATTATATTACACGACCAACTCTCTTTTCTTAATAGCCACCTTATGTAACCATAGTGTGCATCGCTGATGGAAAACAAAAAATTAAATTTTAATTAAAATTTCGAATGTGTTAAAAAGGATTTAAAAAACTTTAAAATATAATAACAAAATTAGATCTTTCCTCTTAATAATAGCCTAAACATTTTGATGATAAAACTTTATTTTTATTACGTTTGAGCCTGCTTAACATCATAATATGCTGTTGTTTTTTGGCAATTGAGTGGAGGTATCTAAATTCGTAGTTTCTTTCTTCTGTTTGAATATAACACCCATAGATGATAAAAAATAACAAATCTGATTTTCTCAATGATTTTCTATAAAAAAATTTCTTGTACAATTTGTTTTTTGGTGCATGGTTGAAAGAAGTATGCATATTTTTTTTTCTTTCTTTCAAATGTTCGTTTTTACCTTTTGTAAGTGAGGAGGAAATACAGATGTTGAGTCAAGGATAATATTTTTCCAAATGAGTCTCTAAAAATCTGTGAGCGTCTTTAATTTGGGCAACAGACATTTTGGCTCCACTCTGGCAGCATCGTCCGGTTCACACTCCATCCACGTCTATTGAACAGGTGAAGAGGCTCATCCCTTGTTTCCTGTTTAGGATGTGGTTTCCGGTTTTTCTCTTTTCCAGTCTTTTCACTCTTATGTAGCCCCCTGCGCATCAGTGGCGTTTTCGCCTTGCTTGGGGTGATATGATTAAAACAAAAAAAAATTGATTAAATGAATGTTTACACTGACCAGGACAATAAAAGCAAGACAGGAGCTTCTCAATCTAAATTCCATTTGTCAGATCTTGCTTTGATGATTGTAGGATGTCACTGTCTTTTGTTTAACCACACATTTCAACGTAAATCAGGCACCATGCATAAAACCAAAGAGTTCAATAATGTCATTGTAGGTCATTCTAAGTAACTTGTGAATCTTCAATGGCATAAAAAGAAACAGATTTACTTTTCCTATATTTGAAGAGACACCTTTCATTGCAAGATTTTTAATCGCCCGCAGGCGAGTAAAGCAGTAATAATAATAATAACTTTAATCACCCAATAAATTTTTAATCGACTGAGTCGATCGGGTGAGTGAAATCACAAAGGCTGTATAGATATCACCCTTAACTTAAATGATTGTTCCTATCAACCCTTTCTCAAAGAAAATAGTTCTCCCACCTATATAAATAGTTTGTCCAACCACCCCAAAAATATTATAAGACAAATACCCAAGATAGTAAATAATAGGGTTAACCAATTATCATCTAATATAAAAATTTTCAATGCAAGTAAAGAAATTTACGATAAGGCCCTTCAGAAAAGTGGTTTTATTAACAAGTTAACGTATAATAAGCCTGCTATAAACCCAGAATCATCAAAAACTAAAAACACTAGAAAATGTAGAAAAAGGAAGATAATTTGGTTTAACCCTCCTTATTGTAAACTAACTAATATCAATATTGGTAAGTATTTTCTCAGATTAATCGATAAACATTTTAATAATAATAATCCCTTAAATAAAATTTTTAATAAATTCACCCTAAAAATCAGTTACTCTTGCACCTCAAATGTAGATGATATTATTAATTCCCATAATAGGCATATTTTAATGAACTTAAATAATACCGACATCATATCTGGAATTGTTGATAAATGCAATTGTAATTCTGTGGATACCTGCCCGGTGCAGGGCAAATGTAAATCCACCCAAGTAATTTATGAAGCTCGTATTTCTCCATCTAACAACAAAGACAATTACCAGACTTATATTGGTATGTCCGCGGGCCCTTTCAAACAGACTTTACAACCACAGGTACTCGTTTTCGAACCCTAACCAAAGATTCCAGATGGCACTATCACGTAGATTCTGGAAAATGAAGGAGGAAGGGCAGGACCCTGTAATTAGCTGGAAACTAATAGGCTCAGCCTGTACCCCTAAAAATTTTCATGATAGGTACCATCTATGTCTATTGGAGAAGATTCTGATTTTGAAGTATCCTTATCAGGACTTACTTTTGAATCTTAGAAAGGAATTCATCAATAAGTGCCGTCATAGGGTGGATTTTAAATTTTAATTTTTAAATTTAAATTTTAAATTTTTCTTTTTTCTTTTTATATTTCTTATGTATATGTGTATGTTTGTGTGTGTATGTATATTTTTGTATATATATGTGTGTGTATATATGTTTATATGTATATGTATGTATGTGTACATATGTATTTATGTGTATAAAATATTTTTTAGCTATTTAAATGCTCTACTTATATTTCCCTTCATAATATTCATTAAATTTTTTATAAATTTTTTTATGTATGTGTGTATGTGTGCATATGTATAATGTATATAGATGTGAGTGTATGTGTGTGTGTATATGTATACATATATATATGTGTGTGTGGATTTTTGTATATATATATGTATATATATGTGTGTGTATGCGCATGTATGTGTATATACGTATATATGTGTGTGTATGTAATTGAATGTGTGTGTGTGTGTATATGTATGTATATATGTATTTATAATTGAAGAAATGTGTGTATGTATGTGTGTACACATATATGTATGTATAATTGTAAATGAAAAAATTTTTTGTTCATTTATACCTAGTGGTATCTTTATTTAGTTTCAATTAAATGACCTAATTTTTAAAAAAAATTTATTTTAAATCCTATATCTTTTTTTCCCTTTAAAAATAAATATACCTTTTTAAGTAAAAGGCCTTTTTCTAATACTTCAATGTTTTTGGGAAGTTAGGTTTTTGAATATGTCGAGCATCTGTAATATATAAAATTTTTTTCTTTCTTTTCTTTTTTCCCTCCCTTCCTTTATCTCTCTTACCTCCCACCTTTTTTCCGTTTTGCTTAACCTAATATCAATTCAACACGCCGTCTGTTCTATTTACGTTACAATTCTCTTTCCTTTTTTGCGAACCCAGACAATGCCAATTTTTCTTTTCTTGTTTATTTTATTTTATTTTATCTTTTTCTTTTTCTTTTTTTAAATTTTTTTTTGCAAATCTATCTATGAGTTAAAAAGGAAAAATAGACTGATTTTTTTCTCCAGTTTCAAAAAGGATTTTTTTTCGTTGCTGAGGTGATGCATTATCCCCTGTGGAGATTTCATGTCGAAATGTACATACAACATCTTTGAATAAATCCTATTTAATTTATATATATATATATATATATATATATATATATATATATACTAATGATTACCATTATCCAGCTGTTATTTCTAAACTTAAATTTTCTGTATTGAGTTTAATTTTTGATCATGGTAATTTAATTACAATAAGAAAGTATATTCTGAAAACTTAAGTTAAAATATGATTTTTTTATTACTGAAAGGCTGAAACTAAAACATTTTGTCTTATAGAGTGATGAGAGAAATAGAAGCTGTGCGACAAGAAGCTGCTCTACTACAAGATCAGATGAGGCTGGTCAAACAGGACATTGAAAAGGTAAAAGATCAGAATAGTTACTGATCTTGTCATGGTATATTTAGTAGATATGAAATTATTTAAAAAATTATATTATAATGAGCTGTGAACAAAGTTAAAGGACTCTTTTGTGTGTTTTTCTGTTTAAAGCTAATTTTAAGAATTTAATTTAGACAAATTGGTATAAACTTAGGAGATGTCTTAATATTTTGTTACCCTTTACTTTTTTTTTCTAATCATTTCACCCCAAGCAAGGTAGAAGTGCCACTGGTGCACAGGGGGGTTACAGTGAGAGAATAAAAAATGCAAGGGAATGTAAAAGAAAAGATTAAAAAATGGATGGGAATCAAGTAGATAAAAAATAGCAATTGACATTGCATTTAAACTTTTGGAGATTGTAGCTATCAGGGAAGCATGCAAATGGAAGTGAGTTTCACAAATGGGAAATGCAAGAAAAGAAACTGTTACAGTAGAAGAGGTGGTTACATTTAATTAGTTTGACAGTAAAAAGGTTGGACCATAATGCCAATCAAGTAACACAAGTAAATATATGTGATCAAGATACTAGAGGGGAAAGAAGCTCATCAGAGCATTTACTATGAAAATACTTTTAGAAAAGACAAAGGGCAGCCACATCACATCAGTGAGTAAGTGACTGAAGGTGATCTGCCAAGTCAGTATTGGTATTGTGGATCTTCCTTTGGATTTTGTTGAGAACCTCAAGATAACAGATATAGCAACAGTATTCAATGAATGGTAGATTTATAAATGTGCAAAATGGATTCTGACAAGAAAAACTTCCTGGCCTGACAGAGTGAACCAACCTTCCAAGCAACAGATGCAGCTATGGATTCAATGTAGTCATTTTTTTAAAGGCTATTTGAGAGAGTGAGGCCAAAGAGGCGCAGTGCATTACTCTGTAGGAGACCATTCTGATGGTAGGCAGGAATGTCTCTCTGTTGTAGTTAAAAGAGAGCAGCTTTGTTTTGCAGACATTAAAACTTATGAGCTATTTCCTATGTCATTCAATCACAGAGTGGAGGTCCTTTTGAAGTGTAGCAGCCAGATTTACTTCGCCAACCTTGGCAGATTTTTAATTGACCGCAGGCAAGTAAAGCAATAATAATAATAGATGTATATATGCCTACTTTTGAAATAATTACATCAGGAAAAAATTGATGAAAATCAGAAAAAGTGTAGGACCTAGGATAGAGCCTTGAGTGATGACCACATTTGTATGAAAGAATCTGAAAGCTTGCCCATTCAAAACCATCTTCATTTCACAATTTGATGGGAATGATTGGATTAAATCAAGCAATTGTCCAGAAATACTTTAGTTCTGAAGCTTGCACAAAAGGCCAGCATGCTTTTAGAGTAAAAAAGAAAAAAAAAACTGTCCACTTATAGTAGCAACAAACGTCTGCAATAGATTTCTTCTGTCTCTCGACCACAACACTTGTTGCCAAATCACAGT
Source organism: Ascarosepion bandense (assembly GCA_037127315.1). NCBI lineage: Eukaryota > Metazoa > Mollusca > Cephalopoda > Sepiida > Sepiidae > Ascarosepion > Ascarosepion bandense. The sequence continues at coordinate 1,360,551 of JBBBDQ010000139.1, read as the reverse complement.
GCAAACAATAGTTCGTCGTAACAGTCCAACAGGCCAACGTAGAAACAACAAAATGGGGTCACACATCCAACCTTCACTTCTAACCAGCAAAACCACATGTTCCTCCACCAAGTTCAGAAAATCCAAGTCACCCTCATAAGCAGAAAACAACAGCTTTTATTCACCAAGAGATTTTTCTGATTGGTCACGGCATTCAGGAGAGGGAAGGACATTAACATAGATTCTAGTTCTTAAAGTAGATTTTTGCTATCTACTTTTTGGTAATTTTTCTTCGGCAGATTGCACACAAAACACAAACTCTTTTTCAAGGTAGCTGATGATTATCTCTTTCACTACACTCCCCACATAAATGACACCCAGTGGCGGGCCTCTTTATTCTTGAGCTTCATCTGAGCGGGGCGACTGTTGGAGAGGATTGTGTGGTATGTTCAGCAAACTCGTCTTCTGATGATTCTTCTGATCTGACAACCTCCCACCATCTGAAGTGGTGCTAGCCCTACCTCTGATGGTTATTATTCTTTCACTTCCTGAGCAGTCACTGCTAGTGTCACTTTTTGAAGTATCTGAACCTACACAAGGACGCAAGTCTTTTATGTCTCTTGGCGTTCCATCAAGCAGCACAGTGCATGAGTTACTGATTCCAGTGATATGCCCTACCCGGTACTGAGTTGTACACAGACTATGTGGGGCTTTTACCAACACGCGATCATCCAGGTAACACAGCGCTTGTTCCTTTATTTGTTTAGTTGAACGTATCATGTCAATACCTCTTAGCCAGACTTTGTACTGGTAAATCATGTTGGCTGACACAGTTGAGGGTGATACATTCTTTTTTGGGGTAACATTGTGCCAGTACACCACTTCCATTAGGGAACACTGATGTTGCACAGACATATCTTACCAGCTTTACCTCTTTCTTAACAGCATCAAGCTATCCCTGGGGCACCCTTGTTAAATTATCTGCCTTGTTTCAATTTGATCTGATTGCATGTCCACTGATAAGTTGTATTGACTTACCAATTTTCCCACTGTGTCTAGCAGCCGTCGAGTGAGCATTTCACTCACAGCCTTTGTATGTATCCTGGCCTTTTTAAGAGTGTCTACTATTCACTTATGCACACATGCAGAATCTGTGAACAAATGCAACTCATTCCAATAGGTTGATACACTGTGTATCCTTCACGGGGCACAACCAAGACATGTCTTCAATGACAGTTCATCTATTTCAAGAGATACTCTTGTTGCAAGGTTACTTGCATCAAGCCAGGCATCAAATTCATGTCTGCCAACACATCATTTACCACGTACGTGTTTGTCTTGACGCACCCTGGTAATGACTTCTGCTATCAACTCTCTAAGGGGAGTATCATTTGTTTTGTCATCCCAGCCAGAAGTGACAGCAGTTACCCTATGTTTGATAAAGGCAGTTGCAATGTTGAACCAACCGCCCACAGGAAAATGACCTATCAGCCTTCTGTATAATGAGAACGCGCTGTGTTGTGTCATGTGTCTGGGAATGTCTGGGAGCTCACTTTCACATTTCCAGTAAAGCACATTGTGCTCCCCCAAGACCTGCAAGCTGAGCACATGAGCATTGTTTTCCAGTCATTCTGGGTTCTTATACTCGAGCCCAAAGTTAGCAAGATGCTTTCTCACCTGCACAGTGGGACCTAAGGTTTCGTTGAGTAGAGGTTGTCAATGTAAGCTGACGTCACTTGACAGATTGTCTCATCCTGCGATAGCACAACATCCACGATGGCTTTCATGATGGCCGGCGCCACATTTAGCCCAAATTCCATTGATGTTAGGCAGTATCTCCTTCCATTAAGGATCACTGTCTGAAATGGCCACAGTGACAAGTGCACGCATATCTGCAAGTAGGCTTTTCAAAGGTCAATCACAGAGACATTAGACCCCTTCTCCACTCTTTCAATTTTTGTGCACACACATCAGCATCAGCCATGTAAGCCTCTATGTATTGATTGAGCTCATGACTGGTCGCACTTTTGACTTGTTCTTCTGTATCACGGCCATCAACAGGATGAGGCCTCTTTTTCATCGATCATAATAGCGCAGATTCTGGTCAATAATTGGTTGAGCGTCGTGTCTTCCATTCTGGATGATGTGTGGAGAATCTGCATAAACATGACTAGGCAAACCAGACACAAAGACACAGGTCATCCATTCTTCAGGAAGCAGTGCAATCGGTACGGCAAGCTTCTTTAATTCTGCTAAATATATGTCTACTATCTCGCCAGGCCACAGACACCATACCTGGAATTGGTCATAGGCCACAAACTAGTCAGTTTCAAACATATTAGAGCACGCTTTATTTGTGCAATGTCATTTTCCTGTTCTTTGCTCAGCTGCCTATACAAAGCAAGAGCATTGCCTTTCAAGCACAGTGGGAGAATCCTATCACACTTCGTGATCTCACATAATTCGCAGACCAGTTTCACATTTTCAATCCATTCAACCACAAACTGCTCACTCGTATCACCACTGAATTCAAGGATCAGTTTTATGTCGAACAGTCTTTCCACCATCTTGCAGAGAAAGTAAGTGCCAAAATAGCTTGTTGGAGTAAAAAAGATAAAAACAAACAAAACTACCCACTTATAGTAGCAAGAAACTTTTGCAATAGATTTCTTCTGTCTCTTGACCTGCAACACTTGTAGCCAAATCACAGTGCAAACGATAGTTCATCATAACAGTCTAACAAGCCACAATGGGGTCACACATCCAACTTTCACTTCTAACCAGCAAAAACACGTGTTTGTCCACCAAGCTCAGAAAATCCAAGTCACTCTCATAAGTGAAAAACAACGGCTTTTATTCACCAAGAGATTTTTCTGATTGGTCACGACATTCAGGAGAGGGAAGGACGTTAGCATAGATTCTAGTCCTTAAAGTAGATTTTTGCTATTTGGTCATTTTTCTTTGGCAAATCCCACACAAAACACAAATTCTTTTTCAAGGTAGCTGATGATTACCTCTTTCACTACACATACTTAACCCTGTCAAATGCATTCAAGATATCAAGAGCAACAGCTCAAGCTTTGCCATTCTTATCAAGAGCCCGGTATACATATTCAGTAATGGTTGTTAGCATGTCAGTGGTAGACCTGACAAAATGGAGGCAATATTGTTTGTCAGAGATAAGGTTGTGAGATGCCTATTTCAGCATTTTGCCAAAAAGAGGTAAGAGGCTAATAGGGAGAGAATTACAGGGGTTCAGAGGGTTCCCCCCCAGAGTTCTTAAAAATAGGAACTACAGAAGACTTCCAACAAGCAAAAAAGCAGGATGAAATGAGGCAATAGTTATAGAGTTTGAAGAGGACTAAAGCCAGCTTGATGGGGTCATATATATATATATATATATATATATATATATATTACTCAGTTGAGACTCAGTTCTAGGTTGGAAATTGGATGAGGGTACTCCAGATGAGTCAAGTGTAGAGTTGGATGAGAATTTGCAAGCAAAGCACTCATGTCTGCTGTGAATGAGAGGACTTTGAATTGATTGAATAAAGGAGGGATTGAAGGTTTTCTGTTGTTCTGCACAGCCTTGCAAAGCCACCAGTAATCTTTGGAACCCAATTTGCATGATACCATGTGCTGCTTCATTCTATCAGTAAACAACAGCTTAGCATCATTTAGGATATGCTTACATTTATTACGAGCAGAAACAAAGCGGTGCCTATTGTGATCAGACATGTCACTCTTGTAAAGTTGGAGGAGGTAAATTCCTGTGGGCAATGGTAATCAAGCAAACAGGAGAGGACCAAGGAAATAAATGAGGTTTAAGTTGAAATTTTCTAGCTGGGATGAAAGAATCAATGCTGGTTTTCACCCAGGAGGAGACTTCAGAGGTGCAGTCTTGAACAGGGAGACTAAAATCTTTTTTCTAAGGGGCATCACAAAGGATACTAATTTAAAAAATAGGAACTAATTTTACTTTTTCAACACCTGTTCAAGTGTGTACACAAGTAGATAACAGCTTGATTTCAACGTACAACACAATGCTGACTTGGAGATCTATTAGTTCTCTTTTTCTCTCTCACAATGTAATGCATTTACACCAGACTAAAAAATTAACAAAAAAGACTGTAGAATGGAACAACTATAATGTGATAAAAAAACAGTGAGGATAAGAAAAATAAAACAAAAGAAAATAGTCGCCATTTCAACCTTAAAAACAATTTGTGAGGATGTATGAACATGAGTAAAGTTTTTCATTTTATACTTTGCTTTTTAACCACATGCAAACATATCACTTTCAAAAAACATCATCAAAAAATAGAAAATAACATTACTAGAATTTCTCAAAAACATAATCAGAACTAAATATTTAGGCATAGGTACTCTGTGATATAAATTCATCTTGTTATAAGTAGTTTAAAATATTAGTCATTCTGTTCAACTGATATCACTCTTAGATATATAATGAAGTCATTTTATATAAATGTTTTGTAAATATGGCATATGGCTGTGAGACACTCTATATAAATCTGGGTAGTTGTGAGGGAGATAGAATTCATCAGTTGCAAATTATGCATCACAACAATGGCATTGCCAATAGAATGCTTGTTAGCCTTAGAGAACCCAAGATTTTGTGAACACACTTCTGGGATGTTTTGATGCAAGCACTATAATCATAAAGATGAAAGGTAACAAATCTAAAGGGGGTTGAAAATGAAGTAACAGACCTTTTTATGATGACTCTAAGAGTTAAGGCAGTTAGAAAACACTCAATAATTGTCCATCCCCTGAAATTAGAAGACTTTTAAGGAAATACCATACATACACTCTCTACATTAACTTAGCTTATACAGGGTGACCAAAAAAAACGGGATTTTTGAAGCAAGACATAAGCAAGTGGCAGCACTGCAAAACAGCAGCTTCACAAAGTAAACACTCTGCCATTTCAGTAACCAAAATGTTTTATAAAAACTGATAGTTTGACAGCTGCGCAGAGGAAGTTCTGAAGTTTTTACAACTTAGGACATAATGGTGCTGTTCCATCAAATCACGCAATTTGAAGATACTGGATCTGCCCTAAAGAAGAAACTAACAGGATCACCAAGAAGTGCTCGTACTCCACAGAATATTGATGGTGTACGCAAGTCTGTCTTACAGAGCCCACAGCATTCAATTCATAAGCAAGCACCTGCGGTTGAAATGTCCCAGGTGAGTGTTTACAGAATTCTTACTTTAGATTTGAAATTTCATCCATACAAGCTGCAGATAGTGCAACAACTGAGGGAAAATGATTACCAGCTGTGATTAGAATTCTGTCAACAAATGATAACAAACATAAACAATGGTGATGAATTTCTAAGCAAGTGATATCACTCTTAGATATATAATGAAATCACTTTATGTAAATGTTTTGTAAATGCAAGAGTTTGATGTCAGATGAGGCCTATTTTCATCTCACAGGTTATGTGAATAAGCAGAACTACCGTTACTGGGCAGACACAAATCCTAATGAAGTTCATGAGCACCCATTACACACTAGTAAGGTGACAATATGGTGCACTGTTTCATTACATGGGATCATCAGACATTTTTTTGAAAATGAACAGGGGATCTCAGTCACTGTCACTGCGAATCATTGTGTGGAAATGTTACAATCCTACATCACATCTGAAATGAACAATTTTTCACACGTTCAAGAAACCTCGCTTCAACAGAATGGAACAACATCACACACTGCACGGCAATCATTGGAGGCTGTGCAAGAATTGTTCGGTAACTGTGTGATTTCAAGATTCAGTAATGTTCCATGGCCCAGATTGCCAGATTTGTCCATTTGTGATTTTTTCTTGTGGGGCTATCTCAAGAGTAAAGTGTACACAACTCGACCAAGAACTCTGGATGAGTTAAAACAGAGAATTCAGTATGAAATTCACAGTATCCCAGCTGAGATGTTGCAGCAGTCAATGAGGAATCTCAACAGCAGATTTCAAGAATGCATTTGTACAGGAGGACACCATCTACAAGACATAATTTTTAAGAAATGAAAATTCCATCATTGTTTCTTAAATGGCATATTTTAAGGTTTCAATTACTTTGAATAAAATATTTTTCTTCCATCACTCTTTGTTTTATTGGATTGTTAAAAAGTTCCTGTTTTTTGGGGTCACCCTGTACACAAGTACATACAGTAAGTCATATTAAGGAACATGGTACCAAAAAAAGAGGTTGACTGTGGCAGAGTGAACAAAAGAACCCAGTGAACCAGTCATTAAATATCTACACCGGTGAAGAGAGACCAACTGGTACAGTAATTTTGAAAAACTTGGGAATGAAGAACAGACTGTAGAAAACAAGTTGATACAGATGAGAATTATCAAAGGATTAAACCAGTAAAAGTATTGATACAAAATGCTTAAGTAACTTTAATTAGAAAACATGTCTTTGAGTGCCACTTCTTTACACTTGAGTATGGTGGGTACTTGCATAATTTTCTTAGTACTTTTCTTCTACAGTAACAGAAATTACATGACAGTCCAAAGTTCAATATTTGAAAATTTCAAACTTTCTGTTAACACGGTTCAGTCAGTATTTTGAAATAAATTAAGAAATAAATGCAAGGATTTTTCAAATTGACACTATTATATGAATGAACAGTTTTTCCAATTGCATTGACAAAATAACACTCAGATTTTGAGAAGTAGGTTAGGCTAAGATCTTTTCAGTATCCTCACATATTTTTATATCATGTTGACAATTGTTTAAAGTTTGGTTTTATTATTTCATAATACAGTTTGTTTTTTTTACTTTAATGTTTGAAGAAATTTTATTCAACTTGTTAAAAATTAATTTTATTTTCGAAATATGTAATATAAATTTATCAAAATACTGAAATAATATTTAACCAAATGTAAAATACTTTGAAAAATTTAAAATAATTTTCTTAACATGAGTGGGGTTTATGAATTCAATAAAAGAATAGGGTTCCAAACATAGTCTGCTTAATTAATCTTAAAAATTTTGTGAAAATTTTATTTTGTGCATTATCTAACTAATTGCTTCTAACTTATTTTATTTTCAGGTTGAACAAGATACTTCACATTCCATGCAAATGTTGTTAAAACTAGATGGTATAAAATCTCGAATGAAAGATACTTCAGATGCCTTGCAAGTAAGTTTCACAACTTTTCCTCGGCCTCAACTGATGTACTAGAGAAAGTAAAATTTTGTATGTTATATTATAAAATATGATTTCTTTTATTCATAAAATGGATTGTTTTAATTTTTAGGAAGCAGACAACTGGACAACCCTGTCAGCAGATGTAGAAGAAGTATTTTTATCTCAAGACATCCAAGCTGTGAGTACATCTTTACCCTCCAGTTTCAGTTTTATGTTTCTGGTTATTTATTTATTTCAGGTGAACTCTTTTATTAGTAAATGAATATTATAAGCACTCAGTTTTAAAATAATCTGTTAAAAGCTGAATCTGGCGTTTTTATTAAATATTTTTTATTTTTTTCAACAAAGATAAGCTGAATAGTTTTATGCCTTTTCCAGTTTGTCTGATTAACACAGTTCAGCATGAAGTTATTTCACTTGTCTTTCTGAGCCAATTCAGAAAAATTGATATTTGCAAAAACAGTTTTTTATCTACTTTACCTGTCTTTATTTTTGAAAAGCTAATCCCATATTGTCATATAGAAATTAGTTTTACTATTTAGCTATATCAATAATATGAAACTTGTGGTAACACTAATAGCAGAAACAGGAAGGTACCTCCTTCATAGTTTAAAACAATGAAATATTTTTGGCTTTGTGCAATAGGCTCCATACATAACTTCCAAATGAAGTTGATTAAATACAATACTAAAGAAATATATGTTGACCAATAAGAAATGAGCATGCCTGAAATAATCAGCAACTTAATCAGAGCCTCTTTCAACTTCACTAATAATATAAACAGACCCCTGTCTAAAAGAAAAGAGAGGAAGAAGAGATTCCAACAGGAGATACACAGAGAAGACACACAGAGACAAACACTTAGAACTATGAGCGGATACATCAAAAACATCTCGACTTCAACTACCACTCCACACACTTTTCTTATTATTTTCACCCTTTTTATTTCTTTTATTCATTCTACCTCTTTTTTTCTTATTCACAAGACTTATTATCAAAAATGAAACTAGCAACTCTCAAATAAACTTTATAAATTCCTGTACTTAAATAACAACCTTGTGCCATTTATGAGCATTACTACTATTTTTGTACAATACGAAACTATTTAATAGTGTTTATATAAATTATTATTGTTGTACTCCAGGCTTGATTGTTCTTAAGATGTAATTTATCCCGTTTTATTTACTCATTCATACATCCTTTATAATTCTAACAAGACCCAATACGAATCCCACAATAAATTCACTATAAACTAATTTGAAAACTAAACTGAATATACAGTAAAAACGGTTTCTTTTTGTTAATAAAAATAATACACATTTTCACAAGCATTACATAGAATTTTTGTTAAAATTTTGCCTTCAAATTGTCTTAAAGAACAAAAAAATGTTACAGGGATAATTTTTAATTGTACAAAATAATTTTATATTTGTATTTCAGATAACAACCAAACTTGTTGGCATGCAGCAAAGTTTGGTAAGTTTCATAAAACCTTTTTAAATTCATTCCTGTTTATGAATTGATTAAGAAGACTTTGCTCAAATATTCAAATATACATTACTGCAATCCTGCAATTTAACTCAAATGAAGAAACAAAAACTGTCAATAATAGGAGATCAGTCTTTCCATCTCAGCCAAATTTTTTATATCCCAGCTTCTGATTTTCATTTGCATAAACCTCATACATAATCCACTTCAATTTTATCTCTCTTATATTTTCAAACATGTAGTCCATTCATTTTTCCATTACCATTACAAGACAAAATGCTATATAAAAGTAATTGTCTATTCAAAATAAGCATTTCTTATAAGAAAACACTTTTACATGGACATTACTGTTTTACTAAGCTAATTAAGAAATTACATATATTATAAAATTACATATTCTGTCTATTTTAAAGCTGATTGAGTTTTAGATGAATTCAGAATTATGAAGTAAATTTCAGTATCTTTTGCACTGTGAATTTTGATAAACATTTGTGATAAGGACAATTATTTAACTATAGGTTCAATGGTTATAATATACAGTAGTGGCCATAATATAAGGAACGGAAACAACAAAGACATAAATATGTGTATTACTTAAAAAGTAATGCATGATTAGCAATGAAATTTTTACTGAATAAAGATTAGAGTGTCATGCATAAATATTACACAAAGTTACAAAAATTTTCATCATAGTGTTTTGTTTTGTTTTAAATAAAGATTAAATGGAACAAAGAAAATAAGCTACTGGACAAAAGTTAAGGAACAATGTTAATAATTTGCATAAACTTTAAATTTACATTGTTAAAAAACTCGATGGAGCTTTTCAACAATAAGTAAAAGTTCATTTATCATTAGGACTTTATTTTTAAGCCATATGGCAAATTCTACACGCAAATCACTATCAAGAAAAAAAGTCAATTTCAGAAATTTCTGATATTGTTCATAGGTCTAAAAGTGTCGTTCATTGTGTAATTAGCAGGTATAAAATTGATAAAACGCTAGATGCAAAACCAAAATCCGGCAGACCGCCAAAAACATTGCAAAGAGAAGATCAAAGAATTGTTAGAATATCTACAAAAAAATGTTTTAAAACTGCTGCATCAATTGCCCATAAATTTAATGAAGACACAGATAATAATGAAGACACAGATCTCAAGAAAAATGGTTGCTCGCAGGTTAAAAAATGCAGGATTGCATGCCTGTATTCCAGCTTCAAAGCCTCTCATTTCAAAGCAAAACCAAAGTGCATGCCTGAAGTATGCTAGAGAACATGTTGTTTGGACTGATGCACAATGGGATACAATTCATTTCAGTGATGAGTCCAAGTTTACTATATTTGGTTCTGAGGGCAAAACTTACGTACATCATAGAACGACTGTCTTCTCAATGTGTCAAGAAAACTGTTAAGTTTGGTAGTGGCAGTGTGATGGTGTGGGGAATGACTTCATCTGCAGGAGTTGGCCCTATCATCCACATATATCAATGCTTAGATTTACAAAAGGCTTCTTCAGCACCATTTAGTACCAAGATTACACCATAATCTTTATGAATTTCCTATTTTCATGCAGGACAATGCACCTTACCACAAGGCTCAGAAGGTTATGGCTTTATTTGAAGAAGACGGAATCACCCTAATGAAGTGGTCAGTCCAGATCCCCAACTTGAATCCAATAGAAAATGTTTGGAAGATAACTGGAGAAAGGGCTCAGAAAAACAAACCCAAAAAACTAGGATCTCCTATGGGAGTTATTGAAAAACGAAGTGGGGGGGGATTACTGCTGATTTTTGCAAGAAATTAATTAGATCATGTGGTGAACAATGCAGAGAAATCATTGAAAATAAGGGGATGTTTACCAAATATTAAATTTTGTTGATATTTTGTTCACAATCAAGTATTAACAAGATCGTTCCTTAACTTTTGTCTAGTAGCTTATTTCTTTTGTTCCATTTAATCTTTATCTAAAAAGAAAACTATTATGTAAATTTTTGTAACTTTGTATAATATTTATGCATTACACCCTAATCTTTATTCGGTAAAAATTTCATTGCTAACCATGCATTACTTTTTAAGTAATACACATATTTATGTCTTTGTTGTTTCCGTTCCTTATATTATGGCCGCTACTGTATATGTATCAATTTACTGTTTTAAAATAGAACCTTTGACAGTGTATTACCCCTTGTGATTAATCTAAATATTCTGCTTGTAGCAAATGCTAATTGACACACCTGATTATGAGGAACGCTGTCAACATTTGGAAATGCTTAAAAATAAATTGGAAGCACTTTTGAGTCCTCAAGTTGTGGCTGCATTTAATGCACAGTCTTTGGGTGAGTATGGCATACACTTTTCTCACCTGAGATTCTATATTCAAAATTGAGAATAAAAAGATTTTTTACATGCTGATCTACTTAACTGAATAGAACACCAACAGTTTGTAAATAGTATAAAGCAAAATATAGTCATGACGTAAAAAAATGTACCTGCACACACACACACACACACACATTGTGCTAGTTCTCCTTCTATATAGCAGTTGTTTCTGAACTTGCACTTCAAAAAAAAGAATTATTTGGTCAGATTTTGGCAAAACTTTTCACTGCCAACTCATGTGAGTAGTGTTTGTGTGTGTGTGTCTTGTCATTTTTTATGTATGTAGAATTATTTTCTTTCTCAAAATATAAATTTTTCAATATATCATAAAAATGTTTACTCCTCTCACTTTCTCTCTCTCTCTCTCTCTCTATATATATATATATAATTTAGTGAGGAATTTAATATCCACTCAGTTACTGCTCTTTATTTTTCTTAAATTATTGTTTTGAACTACTTAAAGAAAAATATAATCTTTTTTTCTTTATTTACAGAGGCTACTCAGACTTACGCCAAAATATTTGAAGATATCAACAGGTTGAGTCAACTGTACAAATATTATCATAAATGTCATAAAGTAAGTAATGTTGAAGAATAATATAATCTGTATTAACAGTGAAGCTCAGGTTGTGGCTTTAGATATCTCAAGGGTGTTCAACAGGGTTTGCCATCTCCACAAGCACAAAGGCTACAGTGTCTCTTGGTAAATATTTCCAATCATTCCTAACAAATCATGTACTGAAGTTTGTTTTGAACAAACACACTTCTAGTTCATTTTACATTAATGTGAAGGTCACACAGGGGCCTATCTTGGATCTACATTGTCCCTTATCTTTGTCAATGATCTTCCCGACATCATCAATTCCAAACTAGGTATTTATGCTGATGACACAACTATTTACTCCTGTCTTAGTAGCAAATCCAATTGGTACAACAAAGTAAAACTGGCAACTGATCTTGGAAAACGAACTCCAATCATTGGTTAACTGGGACAAGAAATGGCTTATAAATTTTAATGCTTCCAAATCAAAACCATTTTCATTTAATCACCAGAGAGGACCTTTTCTGTCTACTATCAGGATGGCTGATGCTAACTTCCAGGAGAGCAACTCTTTCTACTTTCTTGCGCTCAGGTTTTCTACTGGCATGAAGTGAAGGAATTATATTGAATCAGTTGCTAGATCTGCTGCAAGCAAATTTGATTCACTTTGTTGTGCCAGACAATTTTTTGTCGTCAAAATCCATCTTGCACATTTATATTTCTATCATTCACCCATGCATTGAATAGAGCTGACCAATTTGGTCTGGTGCTTTTACTACATATCTTGAGATTCTTGACAAAATTCAAACGACAACATTTGGCATCAATACCTCTGATCTAAAGATTGGGGGTTTTGAGGAGTGTGATACCACCTGTTAATTGCTACTGTTCCCAGGTCCCCATGACCCAGTTAGGGTCCCATCTATGGGCAAATAGTGAATCTCCAAACAAAAACAAAACCCTATAAAAGTATAAAAATACATTTTTATAGTAAAAATGCCAGCAATATATATTTATAGCAATTACCAACAATATATTTTTAAAGCAAAATGACCAGCAATTCATTTTATAATAGAATTACCAACAATACATTTTATAGCAAAATGACCAACAATACATTTTATTTGTAGTTGAAGGCATACATTGCATTCAAAATATATTCAGTTGAAGACAAAATTGTTTTCAAATTATTTAGATTTCAGCTTTAAATAACTCATATTGATATGCTGCTAAACAAAATCAACCAACCAAAAAAATTCAAGGAAGGGTTTGTAATGATATCCATCCTTGCCTTAACTTTACCCACTTTTTTACTACCAAGAGCAGATGATGGAAAATTCTGGAAAAAACTAGAATCTGTAAATCATTCTATGACCTCTGTTCTCTGTGCCTGAATGAAAAGCTGCAGTTCCCTAAAAATAAAGAAATGAATTGACAGTATTATGTAAACACAGCAAATATTTCTCTTTAAAATTTAATTATAATGTTCATTTATAACTTCTAATATTACTTAAAAATTATTTTATTAAAATTAATGACCCACACAATACTTATTTAGTTTTCATAACTCCAGTATACCATAATTACTTAATTTTAATTTTAACTTAAGTAATCCAGCCCCTTTAACAGATGAGGTATAACAAAATGAAATTGAAAAAAAAATAAAATTCAACCTGCTGTTAAAAATTGTTTATTCATTTAAATAATGTATATTCCTAGTATGTACCTTGACCAGACAAATTAAAAAAAGTGTCATGTTTTGACATTAAGCTACATTGTTCTCCACGCGACCCAAATTTTCAACTCAATAGCATTACCTAATTCTCACTTTTGATTGAGCAATATTGACACACCTACAATCATATTGTTTAACTTCTTCCAACCACCCCTATTTAATTTTCTGAATAACCATGAATTCATCTTATATTTTCTAAAATAATTCATTTTCACCATTTATTTTTAAATGGTATACATCCGCATTTAACCAGATGATAAGTACTAAGTTAGGGCATAAATTCCTTAAATTAGTTGAGAAACACTTCCCTAAAAATAACCCTGTTAGTAAAATTTTTAACAGAAATACTCTTAAATTGAGCTATAGTTGTATGTATAACCTTGAGAAGATCATCAAAAAACAATAATAGAATTTTAAACAGGTATGACAACTTAAACAATCAAGAACATCCTAAAAAAAATTAATGATCACAATAACAATAATTGCAATTGCCAAAAACCTATTGAGTGTCCATTACAAAACAAATGTCTAAATGACTCTATAGTCTACCTATGCTCTATTTCTACCATAGAAAATCCTACAGTAATAAAATCTTATATCGGTTGTGCCAAGAATCCTTTTAAACCCCACCATTATTTGCACACTTCATATTTTAATAATAAAACTTACCACATGCATAGAATACTGTTGTCATATCTGGTCAGGCGCCCCTGCTGTTTATCTCAGGGTTCTCGACAGGCTCCAATCTGTAATGTGATCAGTCTCGACCTGGCAGCTCAACTCCAGCCACTTTTTCACCAGCAGGACGTGGCTTCCCTTTGTCACTTCTACAAATATTTTTATGGTTTCTGCTCCAATGAACTTAGGTCACCGGTACCCCCTCTACACGAATTTACTCATGCCACCAGAATGGCAACAAGGTCACACTCTTTTGTCAATTCCCATTTCTTATCCACTTGATTCTACTCTTTTCTACATCACCCCATGTATCTTGTTCTTTCCCTTTCTCTTTACTTTTGCAACTGTCTTCACACCTGTGTTCCCATCCCTCTCTTGCCCTTTCTCTGACAACTCCTGTAACTAGTTCAGCTTTCTCTTCACTCTCCTCCTGCCTAAACTTTTACTCTCTTATGTAGCCCCCTGGCGCATCAGTGGCAGTACTGCCTTGCTTAGGGTGAAACGATTAAAAAACAAAAAAAGATGCCAATAAAACCCCTACCATAAAATGGAAAATATTAAATAAAAACAGAACTTATGAATCTTTACATGAGCCATGTTTTCTATGTTTACAGGAAAAAATACAAATTATCAAATTCCCAAAATTAAACTTGCTAATAGACGTAGTAACTTCCATCTGTCATCTAAAATATACCCTAAAGTATAGTTACTTTTTCCTAATATAACTAGGCATCTATAATCTATCCCTTAGCATATATTGATTGATTCTCCCAGCTTCTGGTAATTAATTTGTTATGGCTTAATGGATAGATCACCCACTAAGTCAACTACATATGTTTGATGTGCAGTGTATTTAAAAAAAAAATTTTTGTTACTTGTTCACGAAACAAGTGAAAAATAACTTGAAGAAAATCCTGTAACCTATTCATAAGAACACATGATAACTTTTCAGACTTGCTAAATATGTATCATTCAATTTATTTCATCACTGACATAGAAAACATTTGGGTTTCAAGTCATTTCAAGTCTCTACCCCCGCCCCACTCCCCTTACCCTTAAAATCATATTTCTCCTATCCATCATGACCTGGCTTTCTATTGGTTCATTGAGACAAACCCTCTGAAGATACCCCCACTTAATTGTCTGGATATGGTAAAAATTGTGTTGTTTATAAGCTTCTATATATAATGATTCCTAACAAAAAATATTTCACTGCTTGAATAGGCACTAATAAGATAGTATCAAAACAGTAGCAGTAAACTACATTTTTATTATAAACTGATAATAAAAATATTACGATATAATACTATCAAGCACCCTTGATAAAGTAAATCACTACAAACAGTGAACTGCCAGCCCATTAGTTTGCACTACTTTTAAGATATATAACATTAATAAATATTTTTTATTAGTCTCTTTGATTCAGAGATATTCATATGCAGTAAAATGTTTTTTGAAATAATTAAAATTAAAGCATTTCAATACTTTAAACATTTTGGTTGTTATTTATTCATAACAATAGGAAGTACAATAGTAATCAATGGTTGAAGGATTAACTAGATAGGATGAAGAAACTAGAGATCCAACTGCAATTCATGAGTTTCTTGTATTAAATGAAGAAAATTCAATTTTATTTAAGTCTTTTTGTTACATACTAAAAACGTTTCAATCAATTTTAGTGATGTTTGCTTTTTTCTTTAAATTATTTCAGTAAAGATTAAATGAGATCAATCAACTTATGTTTATGAACAAAATAAAATATTTCAGAAATTAAAATTTAGATTCAAAATATACAATTAAAACTGTTCACACTGATTATTTCCTTTTATTCTCAAGTTGTAACGTAAATGCTAATATAGTTACTACCTTCAGAGCAGAAAATAGCTTTATTTGAATAAGTATGTAATTTTATCATGAAAGTCATAAAAAATAATCACTTATTTATGAAGATCACAGAAGACCTGATTGGAAATAAAAATTTGGTTTTTAAAACTGAATATACAAATGAATTATCTGCATTATGTAAGAAATATATCTAAGAAAGAGACCTGTGCTGGTATATATAAATAGTAAAATTGAATTTATTTGATGTTATAATGTTACATCATATATACATTGAAATACTCATGAACAGATTAGTAATTCAATAAATTTTCAAGATTTTGAATGGGCACACATATACACACAAACTTTAAGTTTTATATATTAAATTTACTGGAAATTATTATCTTTATTTAGTATAGAAATAATTTTTTAAAAATTATTTTTAACTTATACTTTTGACTTTCTAGCATCATAGATAATATCAACCACTTATTTGATTACTATCATTATTTATACTTCATTTAGGTGCAACTGACACAACAATGGAAAACATTAATTGAAACTAATTCTGAAGACACATTCCTTGATTGGTTAACTGAATTTTATGATCATTTGCTTGCCTCTTGGCATGGACAGGTAAATGTTCAATTTTTTTAACGTTAGAATTATTGAACTGAAATAGTCTGATTGTATCATTCAAAGATGATAATTTAAAATCCATTTCACATTTATATCCTCACACTGTTCTTTTGATTACATGAAAAAAATCAGTTATTGATTTGTCTTTTCAGATAAAATGGTGCAATCATGTCTTCAAGGATCCTGTTCCAATTCTTTGCTACCTTTTTGTAGATGTTATTGATGATTTGGATCCAAGTTTAGGTCAATGTGTAGCTACCTATATTACTCAACAGGGCACAGATGTAACACTTACTTCACTTATAAATCTTAAGCAGGTTTAACATTTCTTTCTTTTATCAGTATGTTAGATCTTTTATTTGTTAAAGTGCTAGTTTGAGAATGTGTATAAATACTACATTTTTTATTCTCTTTCCTCTTCAGTTACTAACCAATAGAAGAGATTTGCTTCTATTACAATGAATGTGAATTTTATGGCTCAAGTGATAAAAGAGGATTCTAGCAAACAATTTTAATTTTTTCATCTGTTGATATTGTTGCATTGTATCAAAGTTTCTTAAAAAGCTTTATACATGGGTCTTATTGCGAAATGTATTTCTAAGTTTGCATAAAATTAACTATAGTACTAATAATGATAATAATATATGTATTTATATAATATTGAAAATAATATTACCTGTATATTTTGTTATAATATATATCAAATTTATCTGAGCTGTTTATACCTACTCCATTAACAGAAATATTACATATCTCACCAGTACTTACAAGAGTATTTTATATTTTTAATATTGATCCTAAAAACGCAATTATATACAACAAAAAATATTTTCCACAGGTTTCAGAACGGTTCTTAAAAAGTATTGAATCTGCTGTTGAAGCTTATATGTCAGGTATGAGTTGAATTTTTCTTTTCTTTCAATAATGCCCGGTGCCTTATTCTCTGGGGCAGTCATTTTTAATAATACTTTAAGGAACTTTAGTTTGTTTCTTGTATGAGTGTGTAAAATAAAAACACACTTTTCTTTCATATAAAAATCCTGTAAAAAGTACAAGATGCAATGCTAAATAGACTTTGTGAATAGTAAACTCACCATAAAATTTTTTTAAAATAAAATCCTAAAATCTGATTTTTTAAATTATCTACCTGATTCCAGTAAAATTTCAAATTGTTAGCTTTCTTACAGAAACATATATGCAGAATGGTTTCATTAGAATTCCCCACGTTCACTGTACTATGTCAGTGTGTAAAGTAAATAGTGAATAAAATATGAGTTATGTTGGAATTTTGAAGATCATAACTCCAAGAAACAATCAATCAAACTATATAATTATTAGTAATGTGTATTGATATATATTTTTTGTCCCATCTGTAGTGGGAAGGGAGATAAATCAACTGAAGTTAGTAAATTAATGAGTGATTACTTAGTCTTTTTAATAGTCTATACAAATAAAATATTTTGCATTTAAACAAAATTAGTTCATAAGTAAAATGAACTGTTTAATTAATCTGTTCCTTTACACCTGTCTTTCTTAGATTACAGGCTTATTTGTTCAAGTCTTTCATGTGAGGCACTTACTTTATAAATGTAGATTAACCCATATACACCTGCTCAGAGGGCAAGCAATGCCCAAATGCACCTATTTAAACCACAGACTAACAGCAAATCATAGTAATAGAATGCAAAACATACAGTAAACTATACAATAAATACTATCAAGCTTCAATCCTTAAAACGTTTTTCCAAAACATAATCTCTGCCAAAATTATAGATTTCTTGAAAGAAAAGCACCTTGGAGGAAAAATTAAGTAGTAACTAGAAGTTATCATTAAAACAGAATAGAAAAATGGTTTGGGCATTGAATAACTCACAGGAGTTAATATGTTGTTAAAATATACACACTCACTCACTATGTTTTACATTGTTTTATTTAAGAAATTTATGTCCAGTGAACATTTAAACTAGAAAACTCTCTTGAAGAAAGGAGGAAATTAGAATGAGCAAAAACAAAGGCAGTGATTACACCTATCTCAGGATCAGATATAGGTATAGGATGCTGATGAGCAAAAATATTCACGGGTATTGCAGAAACACTGTGAAGCAATAAGAGCACGAGCAAGGAGATGTGAGGCAAACTAATGAAGAGGGTAACAGTAGGAAATCAGACTAAAGAAGACAAAATGAAACAGACGAAGAAGAGTCATCAGTGGTGGTAACTAATAAGAAGTGGTGTAGCTGTAACAATCATGTAACAGATATAATTTAACACCATTTTGACTGTGAAATGAGCTTTGTTTTCTGCTTTTCTCAGGTAACAATAACAAGCAGGAATATGTGACTTTCAGTCACCTTTGATCATTAAAGAGCTGTGTTTGGCAACTGCGCTGCATATGGTAGTCATTAATGCCTTCCATCAAATATTCTAAGCACACACACACTTTTTTTGGCATCTTCAGTTTATGGTGTCATGTTTTTTGTTTGTCATATTACTAGTTGGAAACTATTTTTAGTAAGTCCATTCCTAAACTGAATTAAATTTTATTGATGTTGGGTTGTCTTCTATAGTTAAAGTTTCTTATGGTAGTTGTGAAGATGCACTACTTAAAAAAAAACTTAAGTCACATCGACTGTTGTGTGAAAATGCAGCACTAAAAAATACCAAAGAGAACAAAGCATACACATAGACACAACTCTACCAATATGAAAATAAAACTCTTTGATAATGACCTGTGAAAGTGCTCAGAAGACATTGGAAAATTTATGCCAAAATTTTCCATAAAAACCATAAAATGGTTCTTATTAGATAAATATTAGATAAAAAATTCTAAAAACCTTTTCCTAGTCATAAGTCAGTCAAACCTGTGCACAACCATGCACACACACACACACACACATCCTTGATCCAGTTCACTTCTCAAAATCTAACCAAATACCATTTTTTTCTTTTCTTTTAAGAGTTTCTCTGTTAGGCTAGGAAATTCCAGCATTCTGATGTATGTGTATGTTATGTATACTGCATACAGTTGACAGACAATACCCACTAATTGTTCACATACATCAGCTAGAAACTATTTTGTTTTATTGTTTTCGAAGATAAATCCAATACTACTGTGTTAATGACTATGAGATATTTCTTTTTTAAATGAGTAACTTCATAGAGAATTAAAGAAAAATACTGTTTAGTCAACAAAGGCCATATTGAAATAGACAATTGAATTTGGTTATGAAGATAGAATTGATAAAGATGTCAAAATTCTTTTGAAAAAACTACTTGGAAGCAAAAGAAATAATAAATACTTGTGGCTTCTGAAATGTAGAAAAAAATCAATCAATTGAAAATTGATAATAAAAAATACCTAAAGTTATTTGTTGTTTAGAACACAACTCAAAAAGTTTCACATGGTGTTAATGATAAAACAGCTCAGCCACCATTGATTTAAAATTTTATCTGTAACTGCCTTCTTTTTACTATGATTTTTTTTTCTTTTGTAGTTGCTTTTTTGCTGGACTGTTACAACAATTGAATTTCTTCTCTTTATGCAATATTTTTTTAGTGTCCTATACAAGCTAAGCATTTATCTACTATGGCAAAGTTACTTGGAAATTTTAAATGTGCTTCATTAGACTTAGTCACTTTCTTTCCCTTTTTGAAAGTTTGCTTTTTTTATCCACTCCAAACAAAGCATTCAAAGCCATGGTAACATATGTTATAAATATTGATTAATGGGTAGCTTAGCTCATAATTACCCACTGGTAGTTCCCTTATTAAGCTTCTCCATTTCATTGAATGATCAAATTGCTCCAGATGTTATAAATGTGTTATAAATGTTCCTACAGCAATAATTACATTATGCAAATCCACCCAATTACCTACACAGGCATATAAAATTATATACATCTTCAATTGATCAAATTGCTAATCAAAAATTGTTAGTCACTGTTACTCATTAACTAACTCATCAAACAACAAATCAGAATATTCCTGAATATCAAATATAATTTTTTTTTATCAGTTGGAAATCCTGAACATGTGACCAGCCTTGAAAAGCTGCAATTGATGATTTATGCAGTGTACCGCCCATACTTAATCAAGTACAAAACATTTGAAGAAGTGGCATTAAGTAATGAACTGAATAATATAAAATTGGTAAGAAACCTTTTTCTTTTTCATTTGTGATATAATGAATATGCATACACCTTGGTTCCCCCTCACAGTAATATGATTGGCTGGTGTCAGCCATAAATACAGACTAAGGTGAGGACAGCTATAGGTCTATGTCTATTGCCTATGCCTATTACATAAGCCTACGTCTCAGCATACTGCATACGACTACAATGAGTACCATACATTATGGCTACTTGCTAGATTGTCCTACCCAGTTACATTTGCCAAAACTGCTTAGCTACTTTGAATAATATATATCCCTTTCCAGGACATATCAGTTGGTGACGAAGAATTCGAAACGACCTCACAAGACTAAAAAAAACTAACACAGTTGATAACACTTACTAATGAAAAACTAATTAGAAAGACTTGTTCGACACTTACAGAAAGTAAGTTTTTCCTCATTTTTTGTTTGAACGCTTATTAATGAGGAACATTAAAAAAGGAAAAACTTGGGCAATGCTTACAGAAAGTAAGAAAGTACCCCCCTCTTGTTTGGACTTGGCAGAATTAACTATGGTGCTCAAGTCACTTTACAGCAACAACAACAACTTATACAGAAACAATTCCAATAACAACAGTTTATGCAGCAACAAGAAACATTTGAAAAGTTATTTAAACAACAGGCAAAAGACAATAAATCACTTTTTGGAAAACAACAACAAAAGTACCAGGTTCTAGATTTTTTTTCTGCGGAAGGAATTTCAAATTCACTCTTTGAATTTAAATACAACCCTGACAGTGGTTCAACGTTTCCGGCTTATATTCGTAAACTTGAAACTATATTTACAAATGTTGCAGAAGTTGGGAATAGAAGAAAATACAAAATACACAAATTCAATCCTCCCAAAGAAGCCAGAAGAAATTACATTAAGTGAAACAGTAGAAATTTTGTTGAAAATTTTCGATAAAAGAGTCTATTTCATATATGATACAATTTCTAAATATCATAAAACAAGAGGATGATGATTTTGTCACATAAGCAGATATGGTTAATGCACAGTGTGAGGCATTTAAATTAAAGGAATTGTCAAGCGACATGTTCAAGTGTCTAATTTTTGAACAGGGGCTAACGACACCAAAGGACAAAGAAATTAGATCAAGAATTCTTACTATCATGGAACAGGATCCAAAGATTATGCTACAAAAAGTAGCAGAAGAATGTCAGCAACATATTAACATAAAAAACGATAATACTCAGATTGAGAAGAGCATTTTGCGAGTACAAATTGTAAGACAACAGAAGTGGATACAGAATAAAGAAAGAAAAATTATATGCAGTTCGTGTGAAGGACAGCATATAAAGAAGGATTGTTTCTTTAGGGATAAAAAATGTTTTAATTGTGGGCGTGTAGGCCATAAAAGTTCTCATTGTCGGGCAAAACAGAGAAAAGTAAAATCAAAGTCGAAAACAAAGATGAATGTAGTTTGGTCAAAAAACGAAATTGAGGAGGGTAAAAGAAGAAAATACCTCAATGTAAATATAAATGGGCAAACCATAAAATTATTACTTGATTCAGGAAGTGATATCTCAGTAATAAATGAGCAAACATGGAAAAATTTGGTTACCCACTTTTGACTAACACAGACAAAATTGCTAGGGGAGTGTCAGGAAAAAGACTGAAGTTTAAAAGTGAATTAAAATGTAACAGTTTGTTTATGGGAAAAATTCACAAAAACTGCAAGTGTATGTGCTCCCTGGTCCAGTAAACCTCTTTGGTTTAGACTGGATCGTATTGTTTAACTTATGAGAATTACTGGTAAATGCTTTTTGTAACAAAGTTAAAATGATAAGACAAATGGATTTGAAAAGCGTCTTTTCAGAAGGATTAGGTCTCTGCACAAAAACAGAAGTCAACTTCGAATTGAAAGAAAATGTTAAACCAATTTTTAGACCAAAGAGAAAAGTACCATTTCCGGCACTAGACACAATAAATGAGAAATTAGAATGGTTGAGGAAGTGGCATAATTTCAAAAGTCTATTACTCAAATTGGGTGTCTCCAACCATATATATAAAAAAGAAAAACCAAAAAATCAGTGTGTGCTGATTTTTTGACAGGTTTAAATGACTGTTTGAAAGACCATGCATACCCTCTACCATCTCCTGAGGATATATTCACTAAATTAAACAGAGGTAGAGTGTTTTCAAAGTTGGACTTGTCGGAGTCTTACCTTCAGGTTAAAGTCAGTGAAGAATGTTTGAAATACCTAACAATAAACATGCATAAAGAGATGTTTAAACTAAATCGGCTTCTGTTTGGATTGAAGGTAGCTCCAAACCCATTCCAGCAAATAATGGACACAATGTTAGCTGGTATGGAGTATACAATCACATATTTAAATGATATTTTGATTAAAAGTGAAAACGTGGTTCAAAACAAAATGTATATTAGAGCAGTATTTCAGAGAACTGAGGAATACAGGTTCAAGCTGAGTGCTGAAAAATGTGAGTTCTTCTTAAAGAAGATAAAATATTTAGGGCAGATCATTTGACAGTAAAGGAAGAAAACCAGATCCAGAAAGGGCTGAGGCTATAAAAAGTATGCCAGCACCTGATAATTTGGCTAAATTCCAGGCATTCTTGGGATTAATAAGCAACTATAGCATTTATACCCCGAAAGTGTATGATATAAGAGCTCCTTTAAATGAGTTGCTGAAAAAGGGCACAAAGTGGATATGGTCAATAGAATGCGAACATGCTTTTAAAAAAATAAAAAGCTGTCTATTAGCAGACCTATCGTTAGTGCATTTCGACCTAAACAGGAAAATTATTGTAGCAGCAGATGCCAGTAATGAGGGACTAAGTGCTGTATTGCTTCATAAATTCGAGAACGGATCTATGAAGCCAATAGCACATGCCTCGAGAATGTTACTGCTCGCTTAACGAAGTTACAGTCAAATTGAAAAAGAGTTTAGCAATAATCTAAACTGTGGGTTATCAAGATTGATACCTAAATATACGCAACTTTTGGAAGAAACAGTAATAGTGGTGTTAAACAACAAAAGTGAATTGTCGAGTCTGGTATGCAGTACTATTAGAGAACTTCCAGTTATGCTAGAAGATGTGAAAAAAGCAGTGGAGAATGAGGATTTCATTAAAAAAATGAAAAAGCAAGTCTGGTTGATCGAGAAAACTTAAAAAGGAATTCATGTGTCACCGTTTTTAATCTGCACAGGTATTACTATACGCAGATAGAGTTGTAATGCCAGGTACTCTGCAAAAGAAAATTCTGAAAGAGTTTCACACTGGCCATCCAGGGATTTCGAGAATGAAATCTCTAATGAGAAGCTATACTTATTGGCTGAGGATGAACTAAAACATAGAAAATTTGGTGAAACCGTGCAGAAGATGTCAACTGTCAGCAAGGGATCCACTGGTAAAGATTCAACCCTGGCCAAAAACAGATGTCCGATGGACTCAATTGCATATCGATTATGCAGGGCCTATAAATGAATCTTATTACCTAATTATTATGGACAGTTTCACTAAGTGGCCAGAAAATGTTAAGTGCAGACATCTGACTGCAACAAATGCAATAAACGCACTTAATGAAATATTTAGTTGCTTTGGTCTCCCGGAACGCAGTTAATGGGAAGAGAATTCAAGGAATTCTGTTCATTGTTGTCCATTGATCATGTGGCAATGCCAGTATATCGTCCAAGATTGAATGGACAGGCAGAAAAGTTTGTGGACACCATTAAACGAGTGTTAAAGAAAAGTCAAGGCATGGACACGAATGAAAGAAGTATTCAGAAATTTTTGGCAGTATATAGGATCATGCCAAACCCAAATACGACGTCAGAATCATCACCAACAGAGTTCATGTTTGCGAGAAAAATACACTCTGTCTTTGACATGCTGTTGCCTAGTCCAGCAAAGAAAACTTCTAAAAAAAAAAACCAGATGACTAAAACATATAAGCCAGGTGACAAAGTTTTTTTTCAAGAACTTTAGGGCTGGAAAAATGTATTGGGAAAAAGGAATGATAACCAAAAGAATTGGACAGGTCACATATGACATAAAAGGGGGAAAATTTTGGTGCAAAAGACATTGGAATCAATTGAGATCCAGACACACTACAGACGTCACAGAAAATACTGAAGAAATTCCAGTGGAAGTCCTGTAAGACACATTTGAAATTCTCGGTCCAGCAAGTCAACATTCACCAATGGAGGTATTTCTGACCTCAAGGCCAGAGGTACCAGTGTATCAAACACCACCAGCAGGTAGGATTGAGGCCAAAAAAAACTTAGGAAAAAAGTCGATCAATTATGTCCAGAACCTAAAAAGAGAAAATATTGAAACTAAATTTCACGGGAAAATTTAGCTAAGGGAAGAGGTGATGTACTGAATGTGCATACACCTTGGTTCCTATGATTGGTTGGTGTCAGCCATAAATACAGACTAAGGTGAGGACAGCTATTAGTCTATGGCTATAGGTTTATGTCTATTGCATACGCCTATTGCATAAGCTTACGTCTCAGCATACTGCATACAACTACAATGAGTACCGTCCATTACAGCTACTTGCTAAATTGTCCTACCTGGTTATATTTGCCAAAACAGCTTCGCTACTTCGAATGATATATATATATTCCTTTTCGGGACATATCAGTTTGCTTATATGAAACAATTTTTAAAATATCTTGAACCTTTTAATATATATAATTTTCTCATGAAACTCAAATTTTCAAAATAACATTATTAACTAAAACTTTGATAAACTGAAATGTTTTTGCTATAATTAAGATTTACATTGAATAAAAGTAATTATAATAATCGCAAAAACTCAATTAGAAGAGTTGCTTGCAAATATGAAAATAATTTGATGTGTGCAAACAAAAAATTATTCAATTTTTATAAAAAAATTTTGAAGCAAAAAAATAATGAAAGTAGACAAACTTTTTCTCCAAAATATATAAGAATTCTTTAAAAAATGTTTTCAGTGTGTTTATATTTTCAGTTGGATTGAAAAATTACTTTCAATTTTAAAGTAAAACTTCAAATATATTCAAAATAAAACTTGTTTAGCAGAATGATCTTGTCTACACCTTATCCTACAAAGTCAGAAAAAAGTTCTTATCCCCACCATAGTTTGCAAGTTTGTGTCTATGTGTATGCATTATTTTCTTTAGTAGTTTTTAGTGCTGCATTTTCACACAACAGTCGGTGTGACTTCAATTTTTTTCAAGTACTGCATCTTCACAACTATCATGAGAAACTTTAACCATAGAAGACAGCCCAACATCAATAAAATTCAATTCAGTTCTTATCCCCACCATAGTTTGCAAGCAAGCAATTCTACACAATATTGGATAATTTTAAAAATAACAATTTATTATGTTTTCTATTAAAAATTCAAAACAATAAAATGTCTTTCTAGTTTTACCTTTTGAACTGGATCTTTACACTTCTAATCTACCCATAATCAGTACAGTTATAACAACAACAAAAATGAGGACAAAAGTTTGCATGTAAATATTGTACGCAAATTTGGGAAATGTTGAGCAATAAAACAGGGTAGATGGATATTTATGACTCACTTTTGACTTTAAATCAAATTTAGTTCCTCTCTGTGTGCATGTGTGTGTGTGAGAGAGAGAGGTAGGGGTTAAATAATGGAATTAACAGTTTTGTAATTTTATATTCTTATTCAGACATTATTGTTATAAATGTCATTAAAAAAAAGAGTCCACATGAAAATTAACTTACTCTTTGTTGCACTTTTTTGTGGTCTGCATAACAAACACTTGTATTCAATACATAACACCTTACTGCTGCTGCCCTATTGTTACAGAAGATTTTGCTCTATTTGTTATATATAATTTGTCATTGATAAATAGTGAAATGTTCCATTTCTATCAATTTGTTATTAAATGTTAGCTTTTTATTTGTACCTTGTTTTCTTTAGTTTAAGATAATCTTTCCTTTTAATTCAAAGCAAAATATTTCACCTTAACATAAACATTAATTTAAAACAGTATCCTCCAAATGAACAATAACAACAAACTGTCTACATGATAAATGTTTATTTTACGATATTATTGATAATGAGTATAAGAGAATAATAATACTGCTTTCAACATTTTTTTTTAATTTGGAATTGCACTTTGCTTTAAGGACCATGAAGAGGTTGTGGAGTCAGTGGGATTAGTAGGAGAATCCGTCAACAAACTGTTTCAGTCTGCCAAAAAGGTTTGGTTCTAGATATTTAATTTTCAGTTAATCAATATAAACTGATCCAGTTGTTTTTTGTTTTTTTTCTGCATTGTAAATATGTACTCTGATTTTCTTCATATATTTCTTTTAAATATTTTAGTATAGAAGAGTATGACAATTTTTTCTATATATTGAATACACAGAGTCGACTAAAAAAATGTATACACACTTCAGGAAAGGAAAAAATTGTATAGACATTGTAATACTAAATTTATTCAGACAAGATTAATACAAGTTACCTTTGGACTTTACAACCACAAGAGATGCTCAAAATGGGCCTTTAGCTTCCAAGTATTTATTAGTATGGCAAATATTGGAGAACATTGGCCAGTGTCCAGTAAGATTGTTGTACATTCATTTGCAATTTCTTGTTTAAGGGCTGTCATTGGTTGAGAAAATAGTGTACTACAGTAAACAGTGTTAAAACTATGAAAGACAAATTTTTCCTTTCTTGAAGTGTATACATTTTTTTGGCAGACTGTATAAACAAACATCAGAAGTTAACTAACCATAAGACATGAATCCTCACATAGAATATTTTTTAATCATTGATATCTCTATACCAAATACTGTCTAAATAAGTAGCTAATTTGATAGTGAATAAGATATGTAAAACAAAAAAGTAATTTTTGGAAAAAAAAAAAATCAAGTTGTCCATTTCATCATACATTTATTGTTTAACTTGAGCTCTTATAAGTCAACTTTCAAATCATAATACCAGCATATTGGCTGCTATCTATAAAAATGAGCAAATACAGTACTCATTCTCCTTGTAGCTGAATTTGTGAAAGTATCTTTGATCTTATATAACAATTGGACAATGTTGACTTTTTTTCTGTTTTTTAATAAATTTTTATATGAATGAAAACATTTAGAAAAATCTTTACTTCATTTCAGGCAAATGAGAGATGTCTCCAATTGACTAATGGATTTGGCTATTTGTTTTTATTAGATGCCCTCAAGGTATTTTGATAACTTTATTCATTTGATATTTGTAAGTAATTTTTAATTCTCTTGAGAAACAGATTTAATCCATTTTTTTTCAAAAGTAATTTAATCAGTGATTTTGTTAAGTTGTACAGTTAAGAATTTCAATGAGTCAAGGCTTGCTAAATACAGAAATTCACACAGTTAAAAGAATAGAGTTGGAACAGCAACAAGGCCCACCACAGTTAAGTAAGAGAAGTCATCAATATCAGCAATCAGCAGTTGAATACCTCTAAAGAATCAGTGCTAAACAAGTGTCTCAACTTTGTCACCACCATCAGGTGGGTTCCATACTTAGACAGGATAGCTCCAATGATAGAGATTGCCTTGAAAATCCTGAAGGCCCAAGCAGATGAGCTAAGATGGAGAGTGAGACAAGCACTAGAAAAGGCCAAGACACCTAACTCAAGTATTACAAGAGAAGAAAGTTTGGCAGTGAAGACCTCACAAAACAGTGCTTTTTTAATGTTTGCAAGAAAGCAAGTACTCACAACAATGATTACTGTTATTCACACCAGTCATTATTTGTTCCTCAGTGAGTGATATTTTACCAGAAGTATTTGTATCACCTGTTAACTAATATCAAAATTCTTTATTATATATTTAATTTGTTAAACTCTGTTTAAAACTAGTTTTAAAATTTCTTTAAATCATTACTGAATCATATTTTTATATTCTAATTTTTGTAGCTCATTATTTATTTTTAATTTAGACATTTTTTATGAGTTACTGTCGCGAATTCAAGCGTGTCTTATGTAATGTGAGAGAGAAGTGTCATCTTGGAAGTCAGTATAACCAGGAGGTGGATATTGAAGACTGGTCTCTTTTCCAGCAATCTTTACGTATGATCCAAACATGTGGCAAGTATTTTATTTTTTTAGCTTTGCTTCACTATCCTTTAAAAATGCTAAAAAATTCTAAAAGACAGCTTCCTTTTTCCAACTTTTTATATATTTAACTAATGTTTCTTTTTAAGTATCTGGCATTATTAATATTTAATGAATAAGCCAGATGTCCTAAAAAAAATTTATCATCATAACTTTCAAAATTAAAATTTATTGAGTCTGTAAAAAACTGCTGATTAGAAATGAATATAATTATTTTGTGTGCAATATTTGATCAGTCAAATATATATTCATTTTGTCTGAATAATGTTTCCATCTGTCTAACTTTTTTAAATCTTTAAATAAAATTGATAAGCGTTTTTTATAGAAAAAAAAATAAAAGAATTACAAAGGTCAAATTTTAGAACAATTAATATATCCTAAATATTCTACCAGAGCATTATTCTGATTTTAATGATAAATTTGCTTTTAATAATGTTATAAATAGTTTACTGTTATGTTTACATTTTGTCAAAAATCATAAATATGTAAACATATACTTTGTATTATTTCACAGAATGTTAAAATGAATTTCTGTTTTGCCAGCAAAAAAATATGTTATTTTGTCTACAAAAGATACACAAAAAAACAAAAATATTTCTAAATGTAAGAACTTTTTGCAGTATCATAAAAATTGAAACTATTATTTTAATTCAATTTTGAAAGGTGATTATTTTATATTCATTTTCCATAATGGAGGGAATAACTACTATCAGAAATAATTCAAGTAAAACTAGAATACAGTCTGTTAAGATAATTTGTTTTTTTTTGTTTTTTTATATATTTTCTTAGGTGAATTAATAATGCAAACTGAACAATTGGATGAACAACTGATCACCAATATTATCAGTTGTTTAGGCAAATATTTACAACCATCTCAACATTCTCCTCTCAAAGAAACCCAAGAAAAAAAGTAAGTTTTACTGCAATTTCAAGATTATCAACAGTTACAGTCAATTCACACCAAAGAGTAAGGCTGATATAAATTCTTTTTATACAAACACATATAAAAATATTACCTTTTTATATTTATATAGGAATTTTCAAAATTTGAATTAAAAATAACACAAATAATTACTAAAATATTCTTTTTAAAACTTATGCTGTTATATAAAAAGTTTATAGAAATAAGATTGTTTTCATGTTAACAATGTGGACTGTTTTCTTCTCCTGATGTAAGATGGAGGATCCTGACAAATTTAGCCTTACATGAATTTATAAAAGAAAAATTACACGAATTCTGAATATTAGGAACCAATGATATCTGTCACATATTGTTACATATAAGATTGCTTAAATTAAAAAGTTGTTTCAGCTTTCATTTTATGCAAATTCTTTTGAATTCTTCTTATAAACTTTTTTTTTCTATTACAGAACAGTAAAAAAGTTGCACTTACTACAGCAACATGCATCTCTACTTTTGGCCAACCAAAGTGACATTGATGCATTAGAAGAATTTATGATAAAACTAGATGAAGGTGAGAAATAGCTTTATGTATTGATATTTTGGCTTTCATATTTTTTTTATACAATGTTATATATATATTATTATTCAACATGTTTATGTGAACACTCTCAAACTTTTAATGAGCACATCAGTGAGTGATTGTCTAATGTTGTAGTCCATGGCAAGAAAATATAGACTTGACTGTTTTATTGCTGTGGCAATCACAGATAATGGTCTCTTTTTCAATTATCAGAAAAATTTATCAAGTATTGACATTATTTAATATATTTAAGATATTTAATATATCATGGATCACTAGACTTAACATCTTGAACAAATTTCCAATAAGTCATACATGAGAACAATACGAGATAATTCTCTGAGGTACCAAAGAACTCCTTATGGGTTTCTTGTGATTCTGTGGTTTTGTAAAAATTGGTACAAAAATTATGTAATAGATTAAAACGTTTTGCTGAATCAAGATTTTTCATATCTCTTTTATAAACCAAATTAGAAATGTTGTTTTGGGTAACCATGAAAACTTAAATATGGATGCTTACAGTGATGCTTCATTTGCTAATCTCTTGCATTGGAGTATCAAAAGAAGTATATATATATATATATATATATATATATATATATATATATATATATCATTCAGTTGGTGAAAATGGCAAGTCCATACTGGATTTGTATCAGTCTAAATGCATTAGAAGTGTAACTAAAATCACTTTAACTGCTGTAACATCTTTTACCAGAAATCATTCTGTATGGCCATTTGTCAGTTATTATTAGTCACAGCCAAATGGTTTGGTATTGGGTTAGTGGTTGAATGTAGGATGTAGCAAACATAAACATTGATGGTTACTTCATCTTCTTTTCAAAGAAGATAATTAAGGACATTAAAGGAAATAATTAACCCAATTAGCACAAGCAGCATTAAAAGAAAAACTAACCATTAGCTCAAAAAACAAAATGAGTTGTTTTACCTCTAATAGACAATTCATCCATTTCACCCTGTATATGAAATGAATGTCAGCTTAAAAGAAACCTATTAACAAAACAGGTGATAAGAAAATGAAATAGTAGTCATTGACTAATTTAACAGTGAAGAAAGACAAATGTCTAATAACTACAAATAAATGTTTAACAATATTATTGTCTTTACAATGTTAAAAAATAAGCTTGATACACTCATTGATATTAAATCAAATATAATTGAGGAAATAATTCTTGCTTAACTTTCTTCCTTTTTTTTTTGTAATTGGTGTCCAAGTTTTAATAATTTCAAGAAAAGAAACAAATTACTCAGTTCAGGCAAGTGAGTACAGTTGTGCAAATCTGTCTCAACTAAAATTCTCTTCTCCTTTCCTGTTTTTTATTTCCCAAATTCTTTCATGTTTAATTTCAAATTACAAAGTATTCTGCTAGTACTCTTGCCAAAATAAAATAATAATAATACTTTTTATTTTTTACATTCAATCTGGAATGGGTTTCTCTATCACCTATTCAAGTAACTTTTTGGGAGATTAGTTATAAATGATTAAGAACATTCAATTGTCATTCGCTCTTATTGACACCTAAATAGGTTTATAAATAATCTTATTTCATAAAACATCAGTATTACTTTTCTATTGAACTTTTTAACATGTCAACTTGAAGCCAGTATTGATTTCTAATTTTTTGAAAATAATAAAGATGATTTTTAATCTTTTCAAGAGTTGAACTAAACCTTATATTATAGGGGTTTTTTTTACACCCTTACTTGAACAGTATTGTTAATAATCAGAAAAAAATTATGTCCCTTTACTGGGATAAATGAATTGATATTGAAGGAATAAGAATATATATATATATGGAAGAAGTTAAAAGAATTTTCAAATATTTTTCATAACACCTCAGAGAAATAAATTGAAGCTTTTGCTAATTTAGTTTTTGAGAAGAGGAATTATCATTATTATTCACCTTTCTTTTTAAATCAATATGTTCATCTTTGTTTTTATATTCTCAACACCTCAACCATTGCACCCTACTACCATCTTCAGGTGCCTGTCAAACCTAGTAACATCCTTGGAAATCTGAGCAAAACCCTTTATTCAATCTGAAAGAGTAGGTTGTTCTCATTTTGCTTTCTATGTTTAAGGAGTATCTCATCAGTTAATTTTTTCTCATCTATTTATTTTTTGTCACTTATCCATTTCTTCCACCAAAGTATATTTTCCACAGCGTCTAACTGAAAGACTGAACTCATAACTACCATAAAATCAAATATATTTCAACCCACAGTTTCATCTATTAAGCCATGTTTCTCTTAGACTGTAAATTTAGAAAGAAAAAAGATAGTCATCAACTCTTGTGGAAGTCAAGATAATAGTGAACAACGGTAGCATAAGGTGACGGAAAGAATCAGAACACATGTTATGTTCTAACAACTTCCTCAGTAGATCTAGCATAGAAATAAGCACTATCTGGGTGCCTTAACAAAAAAAGCATAGAAAAATTCCACCATCTGAGTCTAGATATTAGGTTTAAGGGCACAAAATTATTCAAAAGAGAGATGGCTTAAAGGATTAAAGCATGTTAAAACTGGTCTCCTAGTAGTTGGTTCATTTAATATGGAAAAGTCATGTACTCTGATTCTGTGGCAGAAATGGACATGAAACACAAAGGTAAATAGATGAAGCATAGAAAGTTAATAAAAGACTCAGTTCAAAATTATGAAAAAGTCACTAAATACAAGAGACACCTGAAGAAGGTGAGAGTAGAGCCAAAATATTGTGAGCATAAGAATCAAGATGTGTCTATAAGTTAGAATGGAAAGGTATATAATAAACCTTTTGTTCTTAGTCAATTATTAATTTATTTTTCTATTTTTTTCTTTGTTTATTCTCTAACTTAGTTTTGTATTCAAAGCAAAATAGCTCAATTACACTGTTGCATGGTGGTGTTGGATCAAATTCACAGAATGCACTAGACTTTATTTGTATAATCCAAATTATCAATTGAAGCTATACTAAATATTATCTGAACCACTATCTTCATCTTTATTGTTTGTTTTTTTGTTTTTTTTCTTGAGACGGGGATCCAGTGTTTTTTCTGATATTTTCCCAAATATCTTTTCTTTAAGCCCATCAGTAAGAAACTACAGTTTAACAAATTTACAGAACTGAGTGTCAAAGTTGTGCTTAATTCAACCCATATTTTCAGCTGAGATTGTAAAATCCCAATAATATGATACATATAAGAAGATAATATGAAATAATAAAAACGCTTTGTCTCAGATCTTCATTCAACAATTAACAGTAGATTTTTTTAAAACATGCTTTGGTAAAAATGTCAATTTTTAATTGGATATTTAGTTTTATAAAGACAACAGTATAATGTTTTATTTTTGAGTTACAGTAAAATTTTACTACTTATTTAAGGCACTGTATCTAAAGAAATCTTACTAAAACTCATTTATAACAAAAACATATTTGGGGGAAAATAATATAATACTATAAATATTAAAAAAATGTTATCTCTCAATACCATCTAAATCAGAAATCTCTCACACATCTTGTTTTTTTCTTTTTTAAATCTTGGCCTTAAAATATCTATCCTGTGTAAATAATAAAAATAAACATATCTAAATTTATGTATTGTCACTAAGATTGCTTCAGGTGCTTAGCTTTGTTAATTTTAATTGTTTTTTTTTTTTTTTTTTTTTTTTTTTTTTTTTTTTTTGCATTCTGTCCTCTTTTAAAGGTGACACTCCATCTGTATTGCAAGATGTCTGCAAGGAAATGCATAAACTGAGTCAAGAGGTTCACAAATTTGGATTCAATATTGTTTTTGCTCAGTTGAAAAAGCATTTGGTGAGATTGGCAGAAATGGAGGTATGTAGTTTCATTCTTATTTTTATTATTAATAATGTTACATTTAAAATATGTAATGGGAAAGGATTTGGTTTGTCTTGAGAATAGGGTGTTTATTGTAATATTAAGGAAATGTCTTTTTTATTTAAGGTTTTTGCTTTAAATAATGATAATAATACACAAAGTAATTCCTTATATCAAATTATTTGGAAGGTGTTTTTCTTCTGAAATTTAGTTTGGAAAGGAAAGAAGAAAATATTTGTAAAATAACATATACAAATGAAAAATACAAAAGAGGCCTGTTAAATGTATAAAGTGAGGGCAAATAACAGCTATAAGGTCATATTAAAGGAAGATCAGTCATAAGTTTATTTTTAAATTTGTTTTATTCTAAGTAACCATTGAGGATGAATATAAGTTGAATATATGGGAACTGTATATTCTTGAAATGTTCTTTAGTATGGGAACAAAAAATACAAAATTTGTTTCAAATGTAGATAACTTGTGAAGTAAAAAAAAACAATTTTTATCACAATAGGAGGATACATCCATTTTATTTAATTCACTAATCCCCACTTTTTTTAAATAAAAAATTTAAACAAATATTGCCTGACAAAATTTTTAAGAGCTTCATATTTTAACATTTTCATAAACTTAATTTTAGCTGTTATGATACTTCAATATTTTTTCATAAAAGGGGTGATTCATTCATATCTTAGGTAATTTTTCACTTATCATATATAAAAATGTATGTTTTTGATTTCTCTGAAGTGATATTTAGCAAAATTAACTTTGGAAAGGAATAAAAAAGTAATTAAGTAAAATAAAATGTTTTTATTAGGGGAAACAAATCTGTATTCAAAGAATATTTCTAAATTGATTACAGGTATGGATATCACAAAGTGCAGGCACAGCAATTACTTCAGATCTGCCTACATTTAGCCTTTCTCCACAAGAATATATCACAAAGGTGAATTTTTTTTAAAAATATAACAAATATTTAAACCATTCCTAACCCATTTCATTGCTATTTTCATATTAATTTAAACTAAGGAAAATAATTTTTCATAATGTGAATATGTTTATTATAATTTCAACCCTGACCTCACTAAAATTAAGATACCTGCAGAAATAAAACATATACCAATATTCATCCAATCATTACAAAGTCCATCTTCAGACATAAAAAATAACAAGGAGAAAATTTAGAAAGCTATTAAAGAACTAAGAAATAATAATGCATCATTCGGCATTGAGGTTGAACTTTTTAAAATAGCCTGTTTTTTCCCCAAATTCAATAACAAGTTTCTCTATTTTATGAAAGAAGTCTGGAAAAAGAAAGTGATCCTTCAAGACTCTTACACATACAGAAGTATCTCAATTGGATACATCATGGTGAAAGTATTAATGAACATTGCATTAACTAGCCTCTCATCATTTTATGAAAGTCAGTCCATCACAACCCAATTTGGTTTTTGTTTTGCTAAAGGATGCAATGGCCGGATGTATGTCATCAAATAACTTCAAGAAATCGTTTACCTCTCTAAAATTAATTCTAAATAAAATCCAGGTTTAACTTTTTAAAATCCAAACAATAATACAAATGTCCTTCAATCAATGACTAATGGCAAAAGAGAAAGGATTTAATTTGCTGTTTTAATGTATAACGTCTTATTTCATCTGTAGGTTTCATGAAACACTTAGTTTCATTAGCAGGTAAATAGGAAGCTTTTGTAATCTGAAAATTTTCATAAAATAAATGTTTGGTTTACATCTACTTATAAAACTTTTATATTAAATGTTTTCTTTAGGTAATATATTCATTATTTTTATTGTGTTATTTTAAAATAGTGTTTGAAAAGGGCAAATGGTTGAGACCCATTATGCTAGAGTAAGTTCTTGTTTTGTAATTAATCAGAACATTATGTATACACAAATGTTCCTTCACAAAAAGTTTTTAACTTAACAAACATAGGAATGTACGCTTTGGTAGTTAATTTTTTTTTTCTGCTTTCTGGTTATGTGATTAAACATCTTTTTTTTTTCTTTTTCTTTTTTTCATAAATATATTTTGGATTAACTCACTTTAACATTGTCCCCACAAAGTCAGAAATTAAAATATAATTTTTCTGTTAATACAACTAACTATATATCATTACATGTACAAGAAAATTGATTTAATTTAGATAAAAGAGTTGATCTTATAGATTTTTTAAAATAATTTTTATTTATTAATAAAGGTTGGTCAATATTTGATGACATTACCTCAATTATTGGAGCCTTACATCATGCATGACAACCCTGCAGTGACAGTGGCTTTACAGCATGGCAAACTGCCTTATACAGAAGATCAAGGTAAGAATGATCACCTGAAAAAAATGATCACCACACTATTATATTTACACATTCTCTATCCCAAATATATGAAAAAGTGAAAAAATGTTTTTGTATGACATGTTTTGTCCTTTAGGACTTCATCAGACTAAATTTGTTATTTTGGTGTAACTTTACATGCGCATAAATGAGAGGTATGGTAGGAATTTTAAATTTAAATTTTATTTTTAATCTAAAAAAAATGCTCGTACACATGTGTAGCCACACCAACATAATAAATTTAGTCCAATGAAGTCCTAAAGGATAAAACATGTCACACAAAAACATTTTTACACTTTGTCATACATTTTTTCTCCAATATTATTCTTGTTATATAAAATTTATATATTGTTCTTTCATATATATTTAAGTTTGATTAAAAAGAACTGACAAGGTCTGTGTTTAATTTTTATAGTATTTTTTCCAATTTTCAGATAAGATGTTCAGTATTATGCTCAAAGTTGTGAATAAATTGTCCAAAGTTCACATTTTGTTATTTTTGATCAAGTAGTTTTTTTTCCTTTGTCTGCAACCTGGTTTTCTTTCGGCAGCTGGATGTTTGAAATACTAGTAGATAACACCAAAATACTCTACAACACAAGTAAAGTGTTGAAATCCTAGAAGTAATTATTATAGAAAATAAATGGTTGACATTAAGTAAAATATCATTCACCACAAGAGAAGGTATCTTAAAATGATATAATTAATGTGCACATACATTTTATTATAATAGTAAAAAAAATTTAATAAAAATTTAATTTAATAAATAAATAAATCAGAATCTTTTAAAAACCTTTTATAAAAACGTTGTTGAATTTCTACTTTACTTAAGAATTGATTATTATATTGACTATCGAAAATTGAAAAGTTTAATAAAAATCATTCACCCATTTTATTTTTAAAATAATTAAAAAAAAATAAATTTTGGAAATTTTTATTTAGTACGGTGTTCCATAGGGGTCATAACAAGTTTCCGTAGTGGTCGTATTGTTTTTAGAAGTTAACAAGTGTTTGGATGAATTCCCCTTACATCGAAAACAACACAAACCACACTTTGATTCTAATTTCATTCTTTTTTTATTAAATTAAAATTATTCTAAAAGAAATTTAATTTTTTTAATTTTTCAGAAAGCATATTAATAAATAATTTAAGATAAATATGTAATATCTAAACATAAAAATATTTAATATTTCAGAAAAATATTAATAAATAACATAATATAACTTAGTTCAGTTATTTTAATTTAATTCTTTCTTTTAAAAGAAATTTAAATTTTTATTTATTCAGAAAGCATAGTTTGGCTATAAATCTAAACTAAAATTCTATAAAATATTATACTTGCTGAAAATATGTTAAATTTTTAATTTTACTATTTAGTCAAAAAACAAAAAAAAATTTTAATTTCCAAATGTTATGTTTTAAGCTACATGAATTTTTTGTCACTTTCGGTCACCATCCAAACGTCATTCACACCTGCTACTTGTCAACACATCATTTATCGCCTTACATAACTGCTGACAAGAGGGCTACCGTCATTAAAGAGTGATTTATTTCATAAATTTCCCGACAGTAAGCACTTAACACTTATTTGAAATCAGATAAAGGTAATTTTCAATTATAAAAATCAACTTAAATAACGTGTCAAGGAGGTATTTTTTTTTTTGCAAGATTTTTAAAACAGAAATTTGGCTACTGTTTACATAATGCGTCGATTAGTCAATAATAGTGGTAAATTTTTAAAAAAATTTTTTCAGCAGTTAAATTTTTGATTCTGATCAATATAATTTTGGTTTGAACTAAACCAGGGTATTTTGCTTACTGTAATTAGTAAATTTAATCTCTTGGCTTTCAATTAAAGCTAAAATTGAAGCTTCAAGAAAACATTTTTATTTTTAAAAATTAAATTTAAATTGAGGTATCGAAAATGAGTAGTGATTTTTTTGGAGGTACCTACCATTATTTGAACATGGATAAAGTGAATTTCGACATTTCGTTGAAAAATATTCCTATCCCAAACAAACAGGAGTACTTTCAAGAGTTGGTCCTAAAGACTGAAGACCTCATACGAAGGATGAGATGGAAGACACATTTCTTCATTAAGGGCCATGGTGCATCCAATACAAAAGATACATATGGATTTAAAAAACCTAAAGACTGCACCTCTCATTGACAAATTCTTCAACTTTGAAAACAATCTATTCGATATCATAAACAAGATCACCTTCCACAAAAGTCAAAATAAATTCCTAAAACACCTAGATACATTAGTCAGAAGTATAAATGAATTGAACAAAATCTTTGTAAAATCGGATAAAACCTCAAATTTTTATAAGATAAACCTCAAGGAGTACAAAACACTAATAAAGAAAAATCTAACTAAAAACTACAAAAAAAAATCAACATGGAGAACTCAAATCACATTGATAGAATTAATCATGGGGACAAACAAACCACTGACAAACTAAAAATCAGTGACAGAGTCCCTAAAATTACGACAAAGGAGGCGTATATACTTTTAAAAGACCATAAACCAGAATTCCACCAAAAATTACCCACTAGGATTATCAACCCAACAAAATCAGGAATCGGTATAATTAGTAAAATAATACTAGAAAGAGTAAACCGACAAAAACCAACTCCAACTCATACAAGGAGTGCTACTTTTAAGGTAATTGACTGGTTCAAGAACTTTGAAGACAAAAATTATTCCACTTTTCTACAATTCGACATTGTGGACTTTTACCTATCTGTATCTGAGAGCCTCTTCTATCTTGCTCTGGAGTTTGCTGAATTTTATTCAGACATTTCAAAAGAGGATATCAAAATAATCTTTAACTGAAGGAAATCAGTCCTTATCCATGACAACAATGGACTAAAAAATCAATGGATAATTTTGATTTATCTATGGATGATCTGAATTCTGCAGAGTCTTCAGATTTAGTCAGATTATTTCTCCTGTACAATCTCACGGCGTATAAAGAAATCGATATTAAAAATATAGGACTTCATAGAGATGACGGACTCATGATAGTCAATAAATCTACTGGAGATAAGGTTGACAGACTTCGAAAATTAATTCATAGAGTTTTTAAATCATTTGGTCTCAGCAAAGTAATTAACCCTAATATAAAGCAAGTTGACTTCTTAGACATAACATTAGACTTAGTTTTTAACACTTTAAAACCTTACATGAAAAATAATGCTAACCCAATCTATATAAACCCTAGCTCTAATAA
Source organism: Ascarosepion bandense (assembly GCA_037127315.1). NCBI lineage: Eukaryota > Metazoa > Mollusca > Cephalopoda > Sepiida > Sepiidae > Ascarosepion > Ascarosepion bandense. The sequence continues at coordinate 1,320,937 of JBBBDQ010000139.1, read as the reverse complement.
CCCACCATCCATTATCAAACATATTCCAGCATCAGTTGAATGCTGCATAAACAAACACACCTTAAATAAAGAAATATTTAAGAAGCACAAAACAACTTATGTTAAAATTCTTAGAGACAGCGGTTATTGATCTTCCGAGATCAGTTTTGTAGAAAAATTTAGTAGTCAAAAAGGAAAAATAGAAGCAGGAAAATCATATGGTATAATCCTCCATTTAATCAGTTAGTTAATTTTAAACTGGGACATAAATTTCTTAAACTAATAGATAAGCATTTCCCCAAAAATAAGCAAAATTTTCAATAGGAATACGATAAAGCTCAGTTATAGTTCCTTCAACAATTTAAAAAAAATAATTAAATTACATAACAATAAAATTTTGAAATCATACACCAAAAACAACTCTAACACCCATGTAGAAACCCAAACCAATGCCCACTACCTAATAAATGCTTAACAAAATTCCTGGTATATATCTATTCAATTTTATACATGGAGAATCCTAAGGAAGCTAAAATTTATATCAGAAATACAATGAACTTTTTTAATAAGCACTTTTACAATCACCTCTCATCCTTCAACAACAACAAACAAAATATTTTTGGAAGTTAAAAAACAAAAACAAAACACCTAAAGTTAAAAGGAACATCCTCAAGCAGGCTAGAACACCTAATCATGTTTCTTTTGTCTATATGAAAAAATGGAAATATGTCACTTCTCATGTATTTACATGAGAAATGACATATTACTAAACCAGAGGCATGAAACCACAGTAAATTGCAAACATATTAAAGAACTAACCTTACAATCAAGCTATAATTACTAAATTTAAAGTTTGGATCTCTAGAAACGATAAACCTTTATAATATTAATGTTAGTACCATAATATTCACTTCTAGCTGTATGATCTCTCTCCTGGTATATTTTTACCTCTTAATTTTTATATAAATTAATTTTTAATTTACTTCACCAATTTATTATATTAGTACTAATGAATTTATATTTTCATATAATATTTCTAAATATCCTCAGATCTGCGCTTTTTAAATAATTCCTATGTTTGTGTATATGATTTCATCATTTTTTATAAAAAATGCCAAAGGTTTTAGTTTTATACTATGTAACAACAAATGTGTCTATCTGCAATCCACTTCTGGTCAATTGTTTGATATTTCTTTTACGTTTTTACTGTCATCTTTCCTACACTTTCTTTCCTCCATCCATTTTCTCACTTCTTCCTTTTTGTTAACCTCAGATGTTGCATGACCCTTATATGTATCTATCTATATTTCACCTCCTACCTAAATTTGGGTCTATTTCTTTTTGAGCCATTATCATCGGCTCTCTCCTGAAAGCTCTTTCTTTCTCTCCTGTTTTCCTCTTTGCTTTTTATTTCCACTTTTTTATTTTCTCTGTGTTCCTTTTATTTTCTGTATCACACTCTTTATTTCCTCTGTATCTCTCTTTCCTTTTTGTTTTTCCTTTTTTGTTTTCTCATCTTTTCTCTTTACCTCGTACAAAAAATTTTCCAAATACTGGAAAAAAAGGAATCGTCATGGTGCACAGCTTGTCATGCCTCATACACTGTAAAACACTTCATGATGGACTGCGCTGAATTTTCATTTATACGAAAAAAGTATTACAACACAAAAACAATAAAAGAACCATTTGAACACACCAATATGTCATTTAATGACATATTTAAAGAAAATAGGACTATATAATAAAATTTAATTAAAATAAAATGTACACAATCTAATGTGTACAACCACTCTAATGCATGCGACAACTTCAAAACAAATGTGATCCCAAAATACAAACGCTGACCCTTAAATGACCATAATGGTTGATGAGTTGTTAAACTCAAACCAAACCAATCAATAATAACATTTATTATCATCATTATTAACTACCTGATGAAACATAGTTTTTCAATGTCAAAACAAAATGTACACTTTTGTAGTAAATTATAATTTGTACATGTTCTAAACTATAACTTATAATAAATATATATGCATACACACACACACACATATATATGCACATACGTATATACATGCATATATATGTAAGTGTGTGTGTGGGTATATATATATATATATAGTAGGTATGGATGGAATAAACTACCGTATCCAAAACATGCTGTTCTTAAAACGTGCTCAATACAAAGTAGAGCGAATAATATTTATTTAGAATTTGTAACATAAATGTTATAATATCACTACAAAACTGACTTTAAATTTAACGGATAAATTAACATGTTGCTAAAAACAAGTTAAAAACATTGTGTATGTATATACATGTTTGTATATGTGTCTGTACATGTGTATATACTAGGTTATGTATGTTTGTGTATAAATGTTTGTGAGTATCTCTTTTCTCCCCGTTTTATATTTGAACAATTTTACCATAATCTAAATCTAATGCTTTGTTAAACTTCGAATTCAAAATTTGTTCTCTCTTACATTAATTCATTATATATATATATATATATATATATATATATATATATATATAAATCAATTTTAATTTTTATTGTAAAGTGAAACTATTAGTTGGATAACGATTTCTATTTTAATCAAATATTAGCATTAATTCCCCAATAATTTTTAGAGTCTGTTCTTATGTTTCTAAAATTAAAAATTACTTGTATTTTGATTGGTCACCACAGACTATGTAACTATGTCTCCCTGATTGAGAAGGTTTGGCTAGTTTTTGACCTTTTAAAACTCTTCAATTTGAAATTAGCACCATCGCTTGATAAGACACAAGTAGTGTCAAAAGAAAATCGCTACTTTTGTAGTGATATAATAACATATTTACATTATAAATTCTAAATAAATATAATATATATGTAGGTAAAGGAAGTCATCAATCATTGTTATCAGAAAAGATTTCTGTATATATGTCCAGCCCAGCAATTTCCAGGCTGGTGCAGATACACGCATATCTGAAGAATTGAGGAAGGTTGATGGTTTGAGTGGTTACGAGAATCTCCAAATTACTATACCTGCAGTAGAGTATTTTGATTTATTGTAGCTAAGTTATAGAGACATTTCATTTTAACCAGTTTAACTTAATATTCAATAAATCTGCTGTTAAATTTATCAATATTGTTGTGCATTTCATTAAAGGAGTTCCGGCAAGCACCTGGACAAAGAAGACAAAAGTTTACAACAGCTACAGGAGGTGTTGCTAATCTTCAACAGGAATTATACAATCCTATCCATTAGTACACAATGCATATCAGGGGTTCACACTAGACTTTGGCATCAATCCCAATATCTTAAGATTTCAGGAAGCCCAAATCAACTCTATCAAGACAATACCTAATCAAAGAGGAAAAAGAAAGTCAATTGATGGTAAGGTCAGTATTATACAGCCAAGCTAGTGACTCAAGACTGAGAGGAAAAAGAGAAAAAAAGACAGAGCTAACAGCCAGAGGAGTGTGGTGTGCAGGTTGAGAAGTGATAGGTGTGATGATAGGCATGTCAATGATCAAACATCAACATGTTGGTGGGTTACACTTTGGCCCAATCAGTTCCATTTTATGAGAAAATTCTGTGTACTTTTTAGGAATTGTTTCATTTGTTATGTTATTTGTGTTTATAAGAATTTATATCATTGCATTTTCTTTTTCAGATATTCCTGAGCACAGTGCTGATTTGTGGCTGCAGTCAATTACACGTGGAACAATGTTTTTGTATTGTGAAGAAATTCTCAAAATTCCTGAACTCAGTCCTCATGGAACCAAACAATTGGTAACTGACTTGGGTAAATAAACAACAAATTTTGCATTTTAATAAACACAAATTAAATTTTCTCTTTGAATTCAGATTTCATTTATGGTATCCGCTCAAAAATTCTGTGTGGGACCGTTTTTTGTAGAAAAGGTATGTATATATGATATTGTTGAATGATCTCTAATATTTTAATTTTCAGCTACAGCTTAAGCTACAATAGTTTAATTGAGAGTTTTCAAGTATGTCACAACATTTTTATCATATCATTGTAATTATAAGGATGAATCATTTTGAAAAAGTGTCTAATGACATCTTGAAAGGGCTCTATTCTATTTGTTTTATTTTTGATATTATAGATTTTCAAAGACAATGGGTGACCTTGCTTCATTTTTGTAGTATCTTTTAACTGGTGGGTCAAATTTTAACTGGACTTTGTCATGACTAACAATGAGTATAATTTAGTCAAAATGCAACTCTATCCCTGTTATAGCAGAGACAGAGCTGCATTCTAGCAACAAAAGGACAATTTAAATATGCATGTGTTAAATACTCATAGAAATTAAACTTTATTTCCTGGTTAAGTTTAGACAAGGGTAATGGTTAGAGTTCTAAGAAATGAAAATTTTTGATATTTAGAAAAACCAAGATGATATAAGATTCTAATTAAAATAAACTCCTGACCATTGTATAAAAGTTGATATACCATAAAGCTTCATTCATCTTTGTAGTTTTAAGTTCTCTCCTTATTTCTGCTTGATACAAACTTCATTTTTCTTCAGATTACTTATGCAATGTACTGGATGATCTGGGTTTAAGTGCTGACCAAATGGGTGATCTGAAATTGCTACTCAAAGCCAAGCCAAATGAAATGAAAGAAGTTGCTGAAAGAATGCCCCAACGACTCACTCATGCAGTCAGTCGGATGAGAAACATTGAATTGTAAATAAAAGTTGAAAAATAAACAATTTAATAAACATTGTTGTTATGTTGTTTGTGTAAAGTGACAAAAAATTTAATGGTGTAGATAAGATTTGTGGCAAATTGATTCAGTTAAAATGGCAAAACACTTTTGTGAAATTTAAAACAAATCCTCCTGATGTCAGTTTAACTGATACCTTTTTCCCCATCTATCTAATCTTAAAAAATTAAAATTTCCAAATTTACATATGGAATCAAGAAAATACATAATTTAAGCAAAATATTTACAATGTATGGAGGAAAAACAGTCAAACTGATGCCAGTAATCAGTTATCCATTGACTTTGTTAAAATTTTTACTTCAACAGATTCAATTTCCAATATGGTCGTGTAAACTGCTTCCAGTCTGTTATGCTGTCATATTCTTTTTCCAATTTTATATAATTTCATCTTCACAACTGACCATAGATTTTTAATCAGATTCACATCAGGACTTAATGGTGACCATTTCATTATCTTCTCTCTTGTAAATCTTTTACATTAAAAAAATTCATGGTTAACTTTAGATGCATGAGGAGTATTGTCATGCATAAATACACACTTAATTTTGAAACTGCCAATCTGGGACTTGTACCATTCAAAGAAGGTTTTGTCCACAAAATCACAGTAGTTAGAACTTCAGTTTGATTCTTTCTTTCATCAACTTTGAATAGTCCAATACTAGTTTGGTCAACAATTCCAGCCCATATCAGACTGCCATCACCTTGCTACCTTCTTTTAGCTACAGGCACAACTGCATTGGATAAAATTCATTTTTTAACTCATTCATCAGGTCCATTGAATATCACCCAAGATTTGTCTGTGAAAATTACTTTAGAAAAATCAATGTTCACATATTTCTTGGCCTAATTTTGACACTCTAAAATATCTGGCTTACTGAGAAGAGCTTGCCTAAGAGTTTTCTTGACAAGTCCCAATTCACAAAGTATTGTACACCTTTTGTCCTTCTTCACACCCTTAATTCCAGTCTGTTCAAAGATCTTAGCACCAATCAAAAGTGGGTATTTCACTACAACTCGCTTTAGTTTACATTCCCCTCAAAGAGATAAGTTCTTAAAGCCTTTTCCTTTGCTTCTAATTCACAACTTAATTATATTTTCAACAGCCCTCTATCATTCAGTGATCTCTGCAAAACTCCTTTGATATCTCCCATGTGGACATTCCCTCACTCAATAACTATTTTTTGTTTGTCAGCATTTGTTAGATTCTTTCCATTACCCATGTTTCAACATCTGGAAAAAAAATAGTTTAATTTTCATAACAAATTCAAATATCAGTTTTTATAATAAACTCAATAATTTTAATAAAACATATTGAAACTACCTAAAATTTTAACTCAAGATTTGTTTTGACATCTAAATTGTTTAAAAGTTTTCAAAGCAAATTCAAGTTATAGAGGTTCATGTGATTTACATTACTTCAGATGGACTCTATCTCAAAAGCAATCTGTTTAAACTGATCTATCATAAAAGAACCTGTTAACTAAAAGGTGAAAGGTTATCTGAAATAAACATCCCTTGGGGATGAAGAAAGGGATTTTTTTATATATTTTCAAGACAGGTGAGTAGCTTTTTTTTCAATTCAATAATGTAATCTTTAAAGTAGCCATTTGTCATTGAATTAACTTTGTATGCATGATATTTTTTTTTTTTGGTGATTTAAAAAAAAGGTGTGTGATTAATTTTTATTTGCAAGCTATTTGATTACAGATACTAAGAGCAGTAGTATTTTTCAATCGTTCAGTGATTATTAAAAAAAATTAAATCCCATTGGATAAAATAGTAGCCTGTGCAATAGACCAAGCATGTTCTATGATGGGGAAATACAAAGGGTTTACCACATTGTTAAAACATTCCTCATATAAAAAAACAATTCATTGTGTTGTATAGAGGGAACATGTGGTTGCTAAAATCCTTTGAATGCATCACTATCTGTAATAATAAAATGTGTGAACTATATTAATAAGAGCAAAAAAGAATGTTTTCTCAGATATATGAAAAGAAAATGAGGAGGAATATACAAAGTAGGTATTGCATATGGAGGTTAGCTGGCTATAAAAGAAATTGCATTAAACATGTCATAAAATTATGGAAAGTATAATTCAATTTCTTGATGAGCAAAATAACTAGCTCAGAGGATCTTGTTATTTAAGATAATATATGGGTTTTAACAGAAGTGTTTAATAAATTAAACGGATTAAAATAAATTTATTCTTACAAGGCAACAGCTTTATGCATGAAGTAACTTCATTCTAAAAATCGTTCCTGCAAAAGAAAACTTGACTTACATAAAGATAAAATTGGACGTAGAAATTAGTTACTCATGCCATCCCTAAGTAAACTATCAATTTCAGATGAAAAATTATATTATTACGTAAGATGCTTAACAAAACTAAAGAGTGACATAGAACAAAGATTTGGTGATCTGTTAAATTTAAACAGTATTCCTCAATGGTTCCGTGAATCATTTAACTGTGACATTGATAAGGTTAAATTATTCTTACAAGAATTATTGATATTACAATGGCAACAATGTGGTTTCAGTTTATCGAAATGAAAATGTCAACTTCCAACTTCTGGTTATCACCATATATGAAAAAAAAATGTGAGCTTCGGGGTTATTGATAAGATACTTATTTCATTCCTGACCACTTATGTTGTTGAATTGGCCTTTAATGTCATTGTAAATTTGTTGAGAAAGTCTAGACCATTCTTGGACATAGTTATGTAGTGAATACAAAATAAAAATAACTTTCTTTTCTTTGCTATTTTCAAATTCATGAGCCAGTGTGAAAATCTATTTTTGGACCAATAGAAAAAAGAATTGGCTCAGTGCTGAGGAAAAGACCAAAACAAACTTTCCCAAACAAGTGTGAAATATTTAATAACCAATGAAAAAGAGTGATTTTCAAAAAATAGCAAATTGAATTTTCAATAATCCATGTCATGTTTCTTTCTGCCCAAAAATGAGTTTGTATTCAGAGCTGACCACATGACCAAGTTGGCCTACTTATTAATGTGCCCAGTCAGTCAGTGACAGTTGGAGTCAGAGAAAAGTAGAGACCATGCATCTGAATAACGTTGGTGTCAAATTACATGCTGATACATTATCAGCCTCTAATGGCAACTTGTAATTTCAAGGACTCTATTTAATGATTAAGCTAAGTACCTAAAATATATCTTTTATTTTGAATTCAACCATATGACTTGTGTGAAAAACAAACGCTCTCAATTTGTTTTAAGCATTTTGGAAACAATTGAACCAAGAATAAACAAATATTGCTATGAAGCATCAAGCTGAAGGGTCTCATTAAAGATTATATTCTTGTTTATTCTTTATATCATAGAACTGTATTTATATTATTTAATGTTTTTCTAAATATCTACTTCATTGAAAATAATTTTACATAAACCTGTATACATCAAGAATAAATAACTTTTAGATTGATAAAACAGCAAATTTAAAATTTTCATTTCTTTTGTATACATTTTGGAGGGCCACACAAATTCTTTTTATGGTTGGGAGGCTATGGAGCGAAAAAGATTGAGAATGCCTGATCTAGGGTATCTTAGAAAACATTTTCTTGATTCTAGTAGTTTGGGTCTACCATACTTCAGTCTTCTGCACTTTTATTATGTGTGGGTGGCGGTACAAAACTACTGATGTTGAACGATAAATTTGATGATAGCTCACAAATTACCATGTATAAATAAACATTATTTTGACTAGGTTTTAATCAAGAAGTGTTATTTTTACAAAATCTAGTAAACTAACCCTTAAATTTACTAATTTAATTTGAAGCAATCTCTAAGATAAGTATTGTATTTTTGAGATTTTTAAGTGTGTTGTTTTTAATGTTTGTGTGATGAGAAACTGTGCCAATGTTTTAAGAAAAGTCTGAAAACTTTATTTCAATATGTAAAATTATTTTTATTTTTTTTACACATTTAAAATGACTTTTTTTCTGGGAGAGAATGGGAGAAAAGAGACTGTCACCTTATTGAAAACATATCAGACTCAAAACTCTGATGTGAAATTTGAACAAAACAAACATTTATTACAATGACAGAACAGAATACAAGGTTCACAAACAAGTTTGCACATTTCTTTTTTTGTACACCTTAAAGGCAAGATAACAATTTTTAAAAATTACATATAGCTCATAAAAGTAGATATAAATTATTTAAAAAACTTTTAACAATTAAAAAATTTTGAGAAGATGTATAATAAGAAATTAATTAAATCAACTCTCTTCTTCACTTTTACGAAAATTCACAATGTGTGAAATCCTGGTTTTCCCAAATAAAAAAAGGATTGACCATCTGCTTAATAAAAAAGTGGAAACCAGATTTTGCAAGTAATTGTTAAAATGATTTTTGACCAATAGGAGTGACTTGTAAAACTTGGAAGGATTTGGGATCCAGTGCAAAAGTCAATTCAAAAAGTTTATATAAATGACCTTGGCATCAGTCAAGAGTCAGAGAGATGGAAGCAGCGAAAGAGAGACACATATTTAAAATGTAACTCAACTTCAAGTGACCCGGACATTGTCCTCTTTCTCTTTCTCCTTATCTATTTCAACAATTACTACTAGAACATTAACTTAACCTCTTAACAATGTCTCTAATTGAACATTAACTTCTGCAACTTATGTTATTCCTCCTTTTAATAAATTTCTATTTTAACATTCAAAATGTATATTTTATTATTCCACTCTTCTACACTAATCCACACATTCCAACTGACTACCAACCTTCTGATGATGAAAAATCTTCTGATGATAATTTTACATAAATTCTGTAAGCTGTAGGGAGTTCGGTTAAGTCTGACAAAAGTCCGAATCAAAGAAACATTAACCAGCTCCCACACAATACAACGGTACAATTCTTTTTTTTTTTTAAATGAAGGGTTCAAAATGCACAAACTTTTAAAAATCAAAAGATCTTTTGAGATAGTACAATACAATTCCATTTAAAAAAAAGTTTCAAAGTATACATCTCTTTCAAAAAAACACACTTACTTAATTGAGAGTCAGAACTGCTTTAGCAGATTCACCAGGGTTACTGAGACTTTAACAAATTTGTTCTTTTTTTTAACATTTTGACTATTAATATCAGGAAATTTTACCTCTTTGGTTTCATCTGTTTTTGTTTACTTATTTCTTCCATAAGAAACAGCTTAATTTATCTGCTAGTGATAGCCAAAATTATTTATCCTTCTGCAATCATTTTATAGCTTGGATCATTCTCACTTCCTTGTATCCTTCTGGATCCTTATACTTTCTTGTACCTTTTGTAATTTTCTGCCAAATTCAACTTTTTATATAGCCTTCAAATGTGTTCCAAATGAGTATTAAATAAGTATGACACTACTAAAATAATTGAATTTCTAATTTTGAATATTTTTTTTATTTTCACTCATATTTTGAATTCAGGATGAGTTGTAACAAAACTGTCTGCCTTATTTTTAGCCGATTCTTTTAGAGCTATTCTAATTTTTAGAAAGTTTTAAATGTTTTACACCAAATTTATTAGTTTACTAAGCATCTGGTTTTATTTTGATTTTTTATTAAAAGTAAGTGTAATAAACAAATCTAGGCTATTATAATAATATTTATTTTTTATCTTCACTTTTTTATAAATCATTTAATTCAGTTATTTTAGAATTCCCCTACGAAAAAGAGCAATAAACAACCTTAGTTTATATTGTTTCTTATTTTATATTCACCTTTTAATTACTTTACATTACTTTCTAATCATTGTTTTTTATAGGCTTGCTTTCAAATAAAACAAAATTTTCAGACATTTTAAATTAGTAAATGTTTTAAAGTACTTTTTTTTGGTAAGTCTAAAACAAAACAGCTCTTTAAACATCTGAGAGGCCCCTTTCCATCTTCTATCAGTATGGCAGATGCTAACCTCCAGGAGACTGACTCGTTGCACCTTCTTGACTTGAGCAAACATTCTTGGCTGAAGTGGAAAGGCTATATTGAATCCATTGCTAGGTCAGCTTCTAAGAAAGGTGCTCAACAATTTTTCTTTCCAGAATCTATTTTACATACCTATTAGTCTACCATTTAGTCAATGCTAATAATATTGTTGTCACTGATCGTCCAATGCTCCTATATTTTTAGAAATTCTTGATAAAATGCAAAGAATCAGCAATATAATTATTTTTGACAAGGTGTCTCGTCTTCAGTCACTTTCCCACTGCTAAAGTTGCCACCCTGTGCCTTTTCTATAAATTAAATACTTTCATGGCAATTGTTCAGGTGAGCTCTTCAGTACCTAGACTTTATCAATTGAAACACTACTAGACTTCTCACGAAGTCTCATAGTCATCAATTTACAGTCGATTTATGCTAATTGCTTCTCACTTGTAGAACGCTCTTCCGGTTCCATGCTTTACAATTCAAGTTTAATCCTCAAAAATTGAAATGCAATGTCAATCGCTATCTATCTATCTACACTGCTTTCCTGATTACCATTTTTATTGTTCTCTCTCCTTAGAAATGTTTTTAATTCTTCCACAATGAACACTATGTGTAACCCCCCTTTTTTTGTGTGTGGCTTTAACTGCCTTACTTGGGGTGAACTAGAGAGATTAAATAATAATAAAAAAGTGAATACGGTTTCAACAATTCATTAACCTTGTCGCAGTCACCAATTTTAACTGGGTTGTGCGACGTGTCATTCCCATTTCTTCCTGGTCAATACAATGTTGGCCTTACTATCCTTTAAAATCCAACCTTAGCATACGTATTCTATTTATTTTTTCAGAAGAGGATTTGTCGTACGAACAAGTTATGATATAGTTGCGTATCGGTTGGTGTTGAGTTGAACTAAATTTTTCATACTACTTTTCTATTCTCTCTACCTAGCTTTGCACTAGGTTAGGTCTACTAAAAAAAATGTAAGTTTTCTTATTTTATTATGAATGTAAATGTTTTGTATTCTTAATCGATTTTGAAAATTACGAGTTACACACAAAACTACGAAACTAAAATAAAAGTATAATATGTCCATACCGGTGTCAAGCGTGCTTAATCCAATCTTGTGTTGAAAGCGTGTGATAACACTTAAACTAGTTGTGAAAATGACTAAAAGAAAATCAAAGAAATTTAACAGTGAAACTAAGGTAATAATTTGATGCAGCATTTTTATTAATTTTTACTAATTATTTTGTACGTTCTTTTTTTATTTTATTTTGATTCATACTGTTGTAAAACTTACTATATTTGAACAAGCAAAAAACAGTTAACAATAAACACGAAACACCCACGTGGTTAAGTTTCTTAACTTACTTTTAGACGTAGTAAACACAAGGACAATAAAAGTAGGAAGATTATGTTGCTTGAATGTTTTAAGTAGGAAAATCTTGCATGTCTTTTTATAAATCAGCGTTTAAAATTGAAAAACAAATTCCTGTAAAAATTAATTTTTCATCGGAATTTGTTTTTCTTAATTGTTTTTTGGTTCAGACATTATTGTCCTTAAAAAATAAAGTTTTTAAAAAGCAATTAAGTTTTTCTAATCAAAGTTTTAATTTTATTGATTTTTTTGTTTACTTTTTGTGTTTTAATTTTACAATTCAGAACATATTTTTGATAACTGCTAGTCCGATTTAGCAAAAAAAAAAATTGAATAAAATAAATTCTTCAAAGACTTCTTTCTGCTTTAGTTTAGAATCAAAAAATTATCATTGAATTTCACGAGTCTTCATAAAATTAAGGGGTAGTAAAAAATTCTGCTGTGAAAAAAAGGGGAAAGGTAACAAAAAAAAAAATTCAATACAACACAAGGGTTCAAATTAAAGGAAATATACAGCTTTATTAAAAACAGAGAGGAGTTGTGCGCTGACTGCAAAACAGGTCCGTTAGCAAAGGCTAGGTTATAGCCTTGGTACAACAAGAAGAAGAAAAAAATTAAAGTCTTTCTCAGTTTACCTTGTTAGGTACAGTGTTCGTAGTTCGTTTCTTGTCTCGAGCCTGGAAAAAAGTGTTTTTTTTTTTTTTTTTTGGTTAAGTCTCTTCAACCCTTGTTGGTTGTGGGCCGACCTGGGAAACTGTATCCCCTTTTCCGGAAAGTAAAATTTCTTTCTTCCTCTGGAAGAAGTGTCTTTTCTTAAAATAAATTTTCTTTCTTCCTCTGGAAGAAGTGACGTTTAAACTTTTTTTGTAGTAATGAGAGTAATAGCCAAATTTAGTTAAGATGTTAAAATAGCCATAAATGTCCCAATGGATGTTGGGGGAGGGGACCCTCAATGGAAAAAGAAACTTGAGTCATGCCAGTTTTTGATGTTAACAATTTTGAAATTTTTAGAAAAGATTAAAAAATTTTGAAATTTTTAGAAAAGATTAAAAAATTTTAAAAACAAAAAGTATTTTGATCTTTCCTCTTAATAATAACCAAAACATTTTGATAGAGAAATTTTTTTTAAGTTTGGTGCCTTTTTCTTCATACTAATTTGCTGTTTTTTCAGCAAATTAGTGGAAGTACATGCTTTTTCTCTTCTAACACATTTTCATTTTTGTTTGCTTTAAATGTCATGTTTTGATCTATATATTGTTCAACTTTCTTGTAATGTATAGGAGGAAGCTTGAAGAACATACTAGCCAAAACCTGGTAAAAAGATGAAAACAAGTACTGAGAGAATATACTCATTCCCCCCAAAATCTGGAATTGTAGCAGAAAACACATTTCACCACACACAAAAAAATGCACTAAAACACAATTTACACATAGTTAAAGTCAAAATTATACAATTCTTAGAAAACCTATATCTAGAATTACACACTAATTTTCATTTAGCTACGTCACCTACATGCCACGTTCTACTCAAAACAAATTTTAAATGAAACAAACATACCAGAGTGCTAGCCATTATTGAGATGACTCTCACTTGTCACTGGTATCTACAACTACATCATCCATGTCTTTCCATTATATAGGCTCTAAGAGAAGCCAGACATAGAGAAAGACATCTAATACACTCATATTATATAGACTATGAGAGAGTATGGCTGACTGTCCGTCCAACTCTTAGACTGTAAAAACAACCTCCTGTAAGTAGAGAAAGAGAATGGACTTCACTATCAATGTGAAAAGTGCAAACAGATAGCCAACAAGCAGTCTCATTTTTCCTCTGACTTACCAGACATTTTCACTTTTTGTAAATGAAAATAAATCTTTGGTCATTTTGCCAAACCAGTGTCTAAATTGTTTCTTTACTCTAGACAACTTCCACCCTCAGATCAGAACAAAGAATGATTTAATGAATTTTAATATTTCTTTTACATTAAAAAAAATTAATTTTAAATGAACTTCTTATTAAATTTGACAATGAATTTACCAATTTTTATGCAAACCTCAAGATGTGTAAACAGGAAAATATTGATCATTGTAGGTTATTTCGAAGTAATTTTCACAGCTTTGTTTTGTTTTCACATTTTGATTGTGTACTTGTAGTGAGTGTGAAATAATAATAACTCTCTTTATCCACCCACTTCAATTGTAGAAGACTGAGGTAAAAAAAAAAAAGATATTTGTGAGCCAATATGCAGTGGCAATTCTGTGGAGGGCCAGAAGGGGCCAAGCCCTCCACATACACTTTTATAAGCTTCAAAAATTATAAAATTAATCAGTCTCTAGTTTTGATAAGATTTGATCTTCAGCATTTTTTCCCTCAGCATTTTCTTTTTCATTTAGCTTTTTAAGGACACATACGTAGACTGGTTTGAAAGAAAAACAAATGAAATAAAACAACCAGATAGATAGAAACAAACATGTTGTTAGAGAAGGAACGAGGGTTAAGTCATATTTTCATATTGGAAGGAAGACGTTCATTAGAAATAATGTCCCCAACTTGATATATAGATACATAGACAGTCAGTGATTTCTGGCTGAGTGAAAGAATTGGGCAGTAATTTTCTCCAGTCTACTGAAGATAGTCAACACTGAATTCCCAAATTTCTATGTCTCAGAAATATTCAGACTGGCTTGTCCACTACCACATAGAAAGAGGTATAGGTGGCCTGAATTGTTTATCAGTGGTTCCCACCAAGACTCATACAACCTACTAAGATTTGTTGACAATGCTGGCATTTGATAAAAGAATCAAAGAAAAAAGAGAAAAACAATTTAGACCTTTTCTTTCCCTATTTATAGTGGCCATTACTGAACACCAAAATTATTATTTATTCATTTTTTTTTTGAACAAACAATTAAATCATACATCATACTCTCTCATGTTCAATTCCTTACGGATGAACAGTTATATTTCCAAATATTTTTTTACAAAACAGCACAAACACACACACTACAACTCAAAACCAACACTGCATTATGGATAAATTTTTGAATTATAGAAAAACCTACTTCAGCAACAAACACCTTTTTTTTTTCTTTTTTTCTTTTTTTTCTTTTTGACACTAGGTTACTTTTCTTCAATCTTTTTAATTACTGTTTTTCTTTTAAGTAAATTACCTAAAACTTTGTATTTTTCCAATTATTTCTCATCCTACTCCTAATATTAGAAAAAATAACATTTCACAACCTTTAGTGAATCAGTCAGAAGAGAGTAATAAAATGTCAATCCCCAAAATCATCAGTTTGTTTCAGGGTCATGAAGAAATGATATTTTTTTAAATTATTTTCTTATTTTAAAGCAGCTTCTTGATTGTATGGTTGGACTTTGCCATAAACATAAATTAATTTTTTAGTTGATTTTTCTATGGTTGTGGTGCTCACAGCATTTTGATTGATTTCATTGCATTATTATATTTTTGCATTTTTTTTTCGCATTTATTTTTTGTCCTTCAAAAAAGTTTTGTAGAGGAAAAAATCAGAGCAGACATTGACGTTAATATTAACCTCTCATGTTCTAACAGCTTGAGAGTGGAAAAGAGGGCTAGAATACTACTATGAATGAAAAGTTATTTTATTTAATTTAACATGTAACATGTTATACCCAAACTCATTCCTAAGTTGTGTATACAATAGTGGTATAGTATGAAAATGAAGACACTGCTTGAGTTTGACCCCCTCCTCCTCAAAAACATCTTGGCCTCTAAAAGTGGCCCCTTTCTTTCAGAGTTCCACAGTCGCCACTGCCTATAGGAAATTGATTTTTGACTAATGAAAACCTTATCTTCACAGAAATTAACTTGGGGGCAAGAAAAAAAGTAGCAATCATATGTGAAATTCTTTTTGATATAAAAAGAGAAGAGTGTCTGAAGTTATACAAAAGGATTCATTTCCATTCCTCACAATCAGTGTTCAACTTCTTGCCAGTGTAAAATTATTTGCCAATTATTTTATTGGCCTTTAACCAAGCATATGTTACTTCAAAGAATTTTCTCTTATCAGTCCAAAAAAGCTAAGTATTTCAAACTCTCTCTCTTCATCTACTTTTGAATGTATGCAACTATACATCACTTAAGTAAGCAATGAACTCTCTTATCTTTGTGGTGAATATGGAATTAAAAGTAATGCTATTCTCTTCACTTTTTACAAATTTTACAATCCTGTGTGAAAAACTTAATTTTGGCCAATAGAAAAAAAGGATTGACTCCGTACTGAAAAAAAAGACTAAGCTGAATTTTGCAATCCAATGTTAAATTAATTTTCCAAACAATGAAAGGAACTATTTGCAAAACAGAGAGAGAAACTAACAAGCCAATGTGAAAAAGTCTTTAGCTATAAAAACAAATAAAGTCAAATCAGACAAAGATAGAAGTGATATCATACACTGCCAAGATGTGACAAAAGAAACTTCAAGCCACTGACCTGGATCCGTTCTCCTTCTCAATTGCTATTTTTCTTTATCTCTTCTTCACCCTCACTATTCTCACCATCAACAAAAAAGACTACGACAACAAGAAGATACTTCAACTAACTCATAAATATTAATGTCTATAAGTACCATTTTCTTTTATTGCTTTAACTTCCTTTTCATTTTCTCAATGGCCATTAAAAAAGGACAGGAACACAGACTTTATTAGTACCCTGTTAATTCTGCATAAACACATTCTGCTACCTACAACTCAAACTCTGAATTCACTTAACTACATACTACATTTTCTCTTTGAAATGATGACTGTGAATAACTTCAAGTTGTGGGGCGTGTCGGCTATGTTTGTGAAGTAACCTTGTACCAGACATGCCTGACCGTCCCTACTTCACCTTTGTTTTAAACATTTTTTAATATTATTTTGTCAGGTCATGTATGAATATTTTTTCTTTATAGCACTTTGTTAAAAATTTCTTAAAAAAGACTTTAAAAATTTCTGATTTATTTTCCTGAAACAAGCTAGACACAACATAGACATGTAAATTTGTAAATAAATTCCTTGTCTTGTTAAAATTACCCATGTGTTTCCTAGTCATTACCATCCTTTAAGCTTTTTGGCATGTGTCAATCAACTGTTCATTTTAACCCCTAAGCCATCCTTGAGTGTCTTTTGTGTGTTGGAATATTGATGCAGTGTTTTGGTTTTTATCATCTGGTAGAAAACAGTGTTCAAGTAAAAATAAAGTTTGCTAATGCTAACTTTCATAGACAAATATTCTCTGCCTGGATGACTAAATACAATCACACCATCCTATTGAAATTTAGTAAAAAGTTCTGTTACACTCAAGTAATATCAAAACTTGACCCCCATAAGCGGTGATGATGGAATCTCAGTGATTGTCCTTAAGAAATGTGCCCCTGAACTCTCCTCTGTCCTCTCTAAACTCTATAACTACTGCCTTTCTGCTTCCTGTTTTCTTGCATGCTGGAAGTCCTCTTCTATTGTTCCTGTATTTAAGAACTCTAGTGAACCCTCGGATTCATCCAACTAGCGCCCTATCAGACTTCTACCAATTTTTGGGAAAGTGTATAAGGCCATTATTAATACTGAAATAGTTCAACATCTTATTGCTCATAAACTATTCTCTGACAGGCAGTATGGCTTCCGCTTCACCAGGTCCATGGCCAACAGGCTAACGACCATCACGGAGTACATGTTCCAGGCCCTTGAGGAGTCCGGTGAGGTTTGTGCTGTTGCTCTGGACATCTCCAAGGCTTTTGACAGGGTTTGGCACACCGGCCTCTTAATCAAGCTACAGGATTACAGTATTAGCGAACGCTTGCTTGATCTGATCCAATCTTTTCTAAATAACCGCATAATGAAGGTTGTCTTGAATGGGCATGCCTCCACATCCTACTGTACAAATGCTTGTGTCCCTCAGGGCTCTATCCTAGGCCCGATGCTCTTCCTTATTTTCATAAATGATCTCCCAGATGAGATTAAGTGCAAGTAGGCATCTACGCAGATGAAACCACAACTTACTCCTGTATCAGTAAGAAATCCGGCGTAGCAGACAAACATAACCTTGCTGCTGATTTTGAGAGGGATCTACATTCTGTGGTAAATTAGGGTAAGAAGTGGTTTTTAAATTTCAAGCTGCTGTCTGTCAATCATCACAGGCAACCTCTCCTGCCTTTCATAAGCATGGACCAAGGGAGTCTCCCTGAGCAATATACTGCACCTCCTCAGCCTTATCCTCTCTCATGATCTCAAGTGGAACCACTACATTGAGTCAATAGCTAAATCCACTGCTAGGAAGGTTAGGTCACTGTGTAGGGCCAGGATGTTTTTCCCGCCTGCATATATACAAATCAACCATTTGTCTGTGCATGGAGTACTGCTGTCATATATGGTCAGGTGCCCCTGCTGTTCATCTCGGTGTTCTTGACAGGTTCCAAAGGAGAATCAGTAATGTGATAGGTACCGACTTTGTGGCTCGACTCCAGCCACTTCCCCACCGACAGGATGTGGCTTCCCTCTGTCTGTTCTATAAATACTTTCATGGCTTCTGCTTCAACAAACTTAAGTCACTGATGCCTCTGCAACAGGTGTTTGCTCATGCAACCAGACTCACCCACTCACAGATCAACCAAATGCAGACAACAATTCTACTCCTGCAGCTTCTTTTCTCGCACTTCCCGCCTGTGGAACTCGCTTTCATATTCTTGCTTTCCTGACGGCTATAACCTCCAGAAATTTAAATGCAATGTCAATACTCATCTCTTAACCACTTGACTCTAGTTCTTTCTACACCACCCTGTATATCCTTTCCTTTCTCTCCACTTTTGCAACTCTCATCACACCTGTATTCCCATCCTTCTCTTGCTCCTTTCTAACTGGTTCGTTTTTCTCTGCACTCTCTTCTATCTAATCTTTTTACTCTTATGTAGCCCCCTGCACATCAGTGGCATGACCACCTTGCTCAGGGTGATATGATTAAAAAAAAAAAAAAATGAACAGTCAAGGAAAATTGTAAACTGAGAAACAGTCATGTTGGTTTCTTCATTTCTTTTCATTATTATAAAATATCTATATCAGGTTAGTAGCATTATGGGAATCTATCAGTCTTGTTAGAAGTTTAACATTAAACATAAAAGAAATAAATTTCCCCCAAATCTTTCTTTGTTAGGCTAGTTTTTCAGCACCAGGCAAATACTTTTATTAAATAAGCATCTCTATTATGGGAATCTCTTAACAGAAGCTTAAGTGTAAAAATAAAAGCCTATTCAATATATGTGTAAGGTTCGAAAAGAATGGTCACATCAGAATTTGTCCTACACATGAAAATTTTACAGTTATTTCATACCTGAGCTGAAATACATGTAAATACAACTGATTGTAAGTTTCAATTTACCAATTTTCTATACAACAGCGAAGATGCCCTGTCTTTGATTTATCAAATTTTATGAAATTATGGTAGTCCACTCTCAGATAGAAGAATATGCATGTGTGGCATCATGACTGGCATTTTATCTCTGATCAGATTTTTTCAATACAGCTGTTTACAAAAAACATTTTTTCTTCAACAAAACATCCTGATTTAATTTTTGTATAATTAATAAGATAATTAAGACAATGTTTGCTGATAAGTTTAATCTTAGTGTTTGTGATGATTATTGCTTCATATCCTTTTAAACTTTGATCATAAAAGTTGCAAATTTCTTTATTTCCATCAGAGGAAAGTAAAAGGCTATTTTGATAGAATTAATCTATATATTTTTGTTGGAAATGAGTTATATCCTTTAATATCAGAGCTGTTATGAATAATGCATTAGTTGTCAGTCTCTCTTGACATGATCAGTCAGGAATCCTATAATAGAATGTGTATTGTAGAAAAAAGTAATAAGGACACCATTTTCATACAAAATAGATAACATTAGTCCTGGCATGAGAAGTGACAAATATCTGCAGTAAAAATACCAATAACTGAATTTATTAATCTTATTAGATGGGAAGCTTATCAACTCAAAAATATAATATTTGTCAATTCTTTCTGATATTTTTAATATTAGCATTCAACATCAGAAATAGATGTGAAATTAGATATCAATGATGAAGAATCTGAAGTGTCATCTGAGGAAAATGGGGATAGCAGACCCTCATCAAGTCAGCCTCCTGTAAAGAAATCTCGTCATACCAAGAATATGCCCCTGCCAACTGTGGAAGAGATGAAAGAATACAAAGAAATTGAGAACTTGCACCATTCCTCACTTTTCAGAATGCAGGTAAGACATTGATATTTTAATAATCTTTGTTTTAGTCAATAATTTTAATTTTCTGATGTAAATAGTACAATACAAAATGCAAATAACATCACTTGTTGAAAGCATCACTGGTTACTCTTGACTGAAGTTACAATAGTTACCCTTGACTTGGGATCTAAGGAGTTATGTATAATAGACTATTGGGTATACAAAAATCTACATGAGATGAAAGATATTCAAGTATCCTTTCATCTAGCTGGTGTATACATATCTTTCTGGAACTTAATTTGTAATTGAAGATAGTCTACCACCTTCAAGATATTTCCTAGTTCTCAGTTATTCTAGAACTACTGTTCACAACATGCCATAATTGCTATAAACATAAAGGAAGACTGTAAATCTAAACACTTATGTTGGGGTGATGCCATTTGGAGGTTAGATCCCCTGTAAATTAACCTCCTTTTATGGTCAATATTCAGATTCAGGATATCAGAAATACACAGTTGAATGGTTGAAACATTTCATTTAAGTGCTAATTTTCAAGGCAAAATAGATTTTCTTGTAATGGAAAATATTTGTGATGATACTATCAAAAATAAACTTCTTTTGGAAACATGGCGATTTTTGAGTTTGTCTTCAGTCATTTGAAGTTAAATATATAAAAACAATAGAAAATATACAAAAAGTAATACTCTATCCATGCACATATGGCAATTCAAAGATGCAAAGCTAACATAGAAAATAAGAAAAATAACACCTCAAAACATTGTAACCTTTGCCTAGAAAAGAAAATATTGGTAATTACCTTTCCAGAAGATAAACTTTTATATATCAAAGTTTATTTTCACATGCAAACATCAAAATAAACTACTTCTGTGCTACCAAACAAATTAAATTCCCATAACCTAATTCTAAGTTTTATTCCTAATAGTAAAACACATAAAATGCACAAAAGTAATATATATATATATATATATATATATTAATGTAGAGGTTGTGATATAAATAAATCTAGCCTACTTACATACATTATTTCTTCTAATCGACAACCAAACAGCACATATATGCAGTTTGAAAATCATAAGTGCAAATAAGTCAACATTAAACTTAAACAAAAGAAATTTGGAATGGTCAATTTTCTTTTTCTTCACTTCTTCCCTACATAAATAAAACCGCTGTATATGCAGTCCACTAAAGGAGTGATGATACTTGCTTGACAGATTGTATTGAAGTGTTAAACAGACAGTGACTGTGCAATGATGATTTCAATAGCCACACTGTTTATGCCAATAAATACTCTATCCCCAATATTGAGCATTCTTCCTCTGTAAATAAAGAAAATTTAAAATGTGCACATATGGGTGTGTTTGTTTTTTTATTGTTTTTGTTTGATTTTTCAGATAAAGGAGCTTCTTCATGAAATGAAGTTAACTTTTGTTAAGTCAGTCCGAATCAAAAAATGCATAGAACAATTGAAAATTACATTGTTAAATTTACCACAGGGAGAAAAGTATAAAGTAAGTCACTATTCTCATCCACTTTGAAAAAATCAAGCTTTTTTATATTTTTTTTAAAAGATTTAACAGCATTTTTATGAAAAGTTAGAAAAGTTATATAATTATATTTAGGTACAAGAAGTAATTTTTTTAATGAGATATATAGATTAGAATAAAAATTATTTAAATTTGTTACCAATGCATTTATAAAATTTTGTTGAATATTGTTTTTAGTTTACAGTGAAATTCGTTTACATTTTTTTTTTGTTGTCGATATATTTTTAATGAAATTTATTTTTTCAGTAAAAATTTGTCTCATAGATTATTTTGTATATAGAGAAGCTTTTTCACATGTTTCCTTTCTTAGATTAAAAATTCACTTTATTTACAAATATTGATTTGTTGAATCTGCTTTCATTTTACACTATTATGGTATTATAAAAGTGTGTTTTTCTTTTGTCCAGTTAACCAAACAACATTGGCTTGAAGATGTCAATGTATGTCTCCCTTTGATTCAGAACACCCCCAAAGTCAGAGGAATGTTTTGCTTTTATCCCCCCAAATCAGTCAATATTATTGGAAGCTTCTTACAAGGTACAGCCATCAAAAACAAGTCAAAAGTTGATGTGGCAGTAGAGATGCCTCAGGTTTGTAAAATTCATCTTTTTGTTCTTCTTTTCATTAGGCACCAATTCTCTGATTTCATACTGGATTGAAATATTTTTATTTTGTTGCTTGATAGAACAATATTCAAGAAATTCTTCTGTAAATTAATTGTTGATGGAAATTTACTGAGATTTTCATTGTCTGTCGAAGCCTAAAAATTATGAAAAATAGGATAAAAAATTTACTTACTAATTTTGAAAAATGTTATTTACTACATTTTATCAGTTCTATTGGTGATAAAAAACTGTCACTGTTTTTAGTAGAATATTCTTATTTTTAAAGATGAAAATACTGTAAATATGTTTACTTTTCAAGATCAGTTTTAGCTGATATAAAAATTCATTTGTGCTAGGAAGGGTTGTTTTAATTGACATTAATGAATTTTTTTATTTTTAATTATTTCACACCAAACAAGGCAATGAACCTATTAAAATGCAAGGTGTTACTGAATGTGAGAATATGAGAAATAAAAAAATACTATTAAGGAGAAAGAATAATAAAACAACAGAAATTAAGAAGACACAAGATAAGTTAACATTCTATTTAAATTTTAAACAATCAAAGTTGTCTTAGAAGCTGAAAGGAAAGTTCATCACAAGTACCATGAAAGTATTCAAAAGGCACAGAGAAGTTATGTTACAGCAGTAAGAAAGTGACTGGGGTTGTGATGCCACATCAAGACCAATAACATTGCAAATCTTTTCTTTTGATTTTATCAAGAATCTGTAAATATATAACAGAAGCACCAGACCAAATGCAGGAGTAATATTTAAAGCAAGGATGAATGGTAAGCTTGTAAATATGTTAGATAGATTCTGGGGAGAAAAATTGTCTAGCACAGCACAGGAAACCAACTTTCCTAACAGTGGACCTAGCAATTGATTCAATATGACCTTTGCACTTTGTGTCAGTGGAAAACATTAGTCTGAGAAGGTGCAATATGTTACTCACCTGGAAGTTAGCATCAGTCATACTTGTGGAAGGCAAAAAGAGACAAAAAGACAAAAGAAAGTAATTTTGTTTTGGATGTGTTGCAGTTAACAGCCCTTTTTTTGTCCCTTTTTTTAAGATTACCTACCAATTTGACCATATCAAACTGATCAGACTTACCATTAAGACAGAAGTAAATAATTGTCATCAGCATAGATGCCAAGGAGTCACTGTTCAAGGCTACTTTCATTTTGCAATTGGATAAGGGAGATTGAATCAGATCAAAAATTTGTTCAGAAATGCCATAACCTTTCAATTTTTGAAAGACTTGCATGCCAAGCACTGTCAAATGCCTTTAAGATATCCAAAGCAACAGCCTGATAGACTCTTTCAGCAATAACCATTAATACATCAGCAATTGACATTATCAAACCAAAGCCATTTTGCTTATGTGAAAGAAGGCCCTACAAGATGAGATGCTTAACCCTTTCAAATATGTTTAGAGCCTAGTACTATTTTAAAAAGAGGTAGAAGGCTAATACACCGATAGAAAGATCAGGTGGTTTGCTTGTTTTCTTAAATATGGTAGCTGCTCTGAATGAGAAATCAGAAAACTTAGTTAAAATTCCAGTCAGATTTGTTACGTTCACTTACAAGTATCTTTGGAAAAGGTTTGAATCCATCAAACCCCTCAGCTATGAATTAAATAGTAGGATTGTAACTAGAAAAATCATCAATATTCATCAAAAATTGTTCATGCAATATTCAATTTAAAAAAAAAATAAAAGAATTATTCTTACAATCCAAAATATTTTCTAGCATTAAATTAACAAGAAAAGGTTGATAAGCCATAAAAAAAAAAGATCAATAAAACTTCAATTTATAAAACATGAGGGGTAATATAACTGTTGTGTGAATCTTCCAAGTGGAAAATGGTTCCTTGAAAAATTTGAATCCCAAATCCTGGCTTTTATTTGGACTCAGCCACCAACTTCCAGCACAAATGAAAAATACACAATTATCTTTACTAAAAAGTAAGACACGTGACAATTTCAAACAGATTATTTATGAAAAATCTTGTACACATAAAATATATATATATATATATATATATTATAATTATTATTATTGCGTTAAAGACAAAAAATTTTCTATTATAATTAGCCATGCTAAATTTTAAAATTAAAACACCAGTTGATCAGTTTTTTCCCCTCTCTTCAGAACTGTAAACATGGGAAAATTATGAAAAAAGAATATTTATCATGAGTGAAATGAACAAACAGAAGGCAGAAAAAGTTTTTTTGATATTTGATAAAAGTTATTACATCTAAAGAAGATAGAAACCCAGCAGAGCAAGCCCAAGCAACAGTGTCTTCAACACCTTCAGATAGAACAATGAGCACAATCTGGCCAAAACAGAGAACCAATTCACACTAAAATCCACAGCACAACTCTGATTATTTATCAGATGATCTGCTATTGAAGACCCATATGTGTTTCGAATGGTACCACCAAATAAAAAATTCTTGTTGAGTATTTTAGTAGGCACATGTTGTTTATTCCTAACATCTAAACGTTGCATTGTTCTACCTATGTAGTCAACTACACAACTACATTAAAAAATGATAAACAACAGAGTTTGTATGGTGGTGGGTGGGGGTAGAACATCTTTACGTATGGATGGATGGACAGGACTAGTTTTAAACAAAACACCTACATTAGCTGCATAATATCACTTACTTGAACTTAATGAAATACACTTGGCTAAAGTCTAATTAACACAACCCAACTACGATATTCAGAGATAGACTAAACATTTTTCCACCATTACTAGTTTAATTTTATTAAATTCAGCTATCTTCCCTTGAATAACCAAATGAACAATATCTGACAGATAACCATTGCTCACAACGATACTAGTTATACAACTAATTTCAACTTTTAGGATGTCATCTGAACAAATCATTAACACCCTCTGGGTCAAGGTCTGAATTTAATCTTTTGTTGTTTAGAACAAAAAGAATTCCATCAGATATAGAGACCTGTAAAGGTCCTATACACAGAAGTAATAAAAGAGAAAGGTATTCTATGAACCAGAACATCTAAGAGAGGCAAAAAACAATTGATCTTCTTATCTACCATAAATTTCAGGGCAGAATGAACACTACTGAGTAGAGAGAAGAATTGGTCAATCTCTAATTCATTGTTGAAAACACAAAAAGTATCATCAACATAATAGAAGTAGACCATGGGCCTGGAAGAACTTAACAGTAGTCTCTCCTCATGAAAGCCCACAAATATATTAGCCAAAAAAGGGCCTAAAGGGGAACCTATGGCTACACCATCAATCTGACAATACATGATACTGTCAAAACTAAAATCGACAGGCATGGTGGCAAATTTCATAAGTTAAAGGTAAACATCATTGGGTATTGTCGGGGGGAGTGAAATGACTACGATATAACAAATCACTATAAATATCAATAGTCTCCAACAAAGGAACACCTGTGAAAAGGCTGTATATATCAAAAGAACACATAAATCTTTCAGTGGCATCATAATTCTGAATAAATTGAGCAAAGGAAAAGGAATCTTTAATACAGAATGAATTACAATGCTGCAAAACTGGTTGCAACATTATAGCCAGGCACTAAGCAACTTTATGTTGAGACGACTCTATCATAGAAAGTATGGGTCTCAACGGGACACCCACTTTAGGAATCTTAGGTAATCCATAAAGAAAGGGATGAATGGTGCCAGATGGTCTTAATTCCTCAGGCACTTCAGAAATACCACTTTTAACCCATTTGACAAGACGTTTCTGAAATTGAATTTCAGAGGTCAATCATGGGTGTCAATGGGAGTACGGCATTGAAACTTAGTATGCCACTACCTGGCCGGTCGCTGTTGGTTTCGATCCAGCCATCTGGTCGTAGATTGACTCTGTCACGGTTCTCTCCCTTGTCTCACGTTGTGTTGATTGATCACAAGGCAGTCACGTGAGTTTTTTCACTAGCTGTCTCTCTGCCAATTAAACCAAGCCGGGAAGTGTGCACACAATTGAGTAACAAAAGAAAGAAATGTAACATCAAAGGAAATAAGTGGACCGACGTCTGAAGTGTTGTGAAATAACGTCTTTATATACAGATTATACATAATAGTCTCTTGAATAATTTCCCATCCCTGCTTCTATCAACTGGTAGCGGAACGGGCGTTTCTTAGGTAAATCGAATTATTCTCCTAAGCAATAACAAGGAATCTGGCTGGCCGCAGCTCGCTGCTTCGAACAGAAGTCTAAGTTCGTTTTTTAAGTCTAGTCAACTTGTTGCTTGTTTTCCGGAATGTTACGGAAATTGCCGAAGTGCTGGGTTATTCTCTTTCAGTTAACAATTTCAGACTTGTCTGAAAATTCTCTTCTTGTCTGTCTCTTAACTCTGGTTGGTTGATTGGCGACAGGCTTCTCTATACTATTATTATATAGTATAATAATATTATTATTATAATATATATATAGTATAATAAATATAATATAATAATTATTAGTATTAGCATTATTATTTTTGTTACTATTACTATTGTTATTATTATATATAGTACTGCTTGAATTCTTTTGCTCCCTTCCTCTAACAGGGTTATTGTGAAAGAATGTAAAGTAAGCCTATTAAATGTGCATTCAAATGCCAATTTGTAAAGGAAAAAAGGATATATTAATTATTTATTGAAAAATAATCTATTTCACCAGAATTGAAAATTTAACCTGTGCAAAAGTATGTGAATCTTTTTTAGTTTGTACTTTGTGACACTTTTTTTTTTTCAGTGATTACTTGAATCAACTCAACAGCATGGCAGACATCTCTCTGTCTCTTTACTTCTTCGGTTGGGAACTGTCTTTGATCATTATGTTTCTGGACCGGGAAATCGAACTCTCTCCCAAGAACTCTGAAAAATTCTCTTCTGCCTTTAACTCTGGTTAACCGGCATCAGGCTTCTTCTGTCGATCTCTGCAACTTCTCTGTCACTCTCTGCAACTCAAAACTTTAACTGCAAAATCTCTTGTCTGTCTTTATCTCTGGTTGGCTGGTATCAGGCCTCTTCTGTCGATCTCTGTCATTCCGACTTTGATTTCTCTGTTGCTCTCTGCAACTCAAAACTTTGACTGTAAAATCTCTTCTCTTCTTTCTGTAACTTTGGCTGGCTGGCAGGCTCTGCGGTTGGCACCCAACAACATGGCACCTATCTTTGTCGTTACATTTTTAGGATTTTCTCTGATCCAACTGATTTTGGTCCCTTGGGACCCTGTATTTATGCACATGCCATGGTGTGGGGCCGATTAGCCACAGAAAACACCCACATACATTCACAGCAAAGGTTTTGTCATTTAAATGGTAATCATCTGCACAACTACATCAAAACTGCCTGACGATGAGAATCTATCTCAAAACATAGAAATTTCTGGGTTGCAATGCAAAATTGATACACATATATGTGTGTGTGTGTATATATATATATATATATATATATAATAGGAACTATTTAAAAGACATAGAAATCTTTTCAGCTTCTATTATGGCCTCAAAATCATTTGCTCTGTCACTTTTCTTTTATTAGAAATTTTACCAGATGAAGGATTTTATGAATCATCGTTATATTCGCAAACGAGCCTTATACCTGGTTACACTTGCCAAGCATTTGAAAGAGCAATCTTTTGTCGAAGGAGAGATGAAATTCACATATCACCATGGAGACCACTTCAAACCTATTTTGGTCATTTCTCTTAAAGGTAAATTATTTTTAATATTTAATTGCAGATTTTAGTAAAAGGCAACATTATCTATGTGAATCTTTATTATTTAACTATTTTAAAAGCTAATTTTCATTCAATAAAATTTGAAGTATAAGTACTTTTTTAAAATTAAGGCATGAAATTGCTTCTGAAGAAAATAAATGATAAAAAATAAGATTCTTACATTCTTGTTGGTTTTGAGAGGTATGTAAAATGTCTGGTGCAACATGTGGAAACTCTGGTAACTTGACAGACTGATAAATTCAAACTTCCAAAATTTTGATTGCAAATTATATATACTAGATCTCTCACACACACAATTGTATATACTAGATCTCTCTCACACACAATTGTATATACTAGATCTCGAGTACACACAACTAATATATATATATATATATATATATATATATATATATATAGGAAGGGAGCAAAGGAATTCAAGCAATACTATATATAGTATAATAATATTATTATTATTATTATAATATATATATAGTATAATAAATATAGTATAATAATTATTAGTATTAGCATTATTATTTTTGTTACTATTACTATTGTTATTATTATATATAGTACTGCTTGAATTCTTTTGCTCCCTTCCTCTAACAGGGTTATTGTGAAAGAATGTAAAGTAAGCCTATTAAATGTGCATTCAAATGCCAATTTGTAAAGGAAAAAAGGATATATTAATTATTTATTGAAAAATAATCTATTTCACCAGAATTGAAAATTTAACCTGTGCAAAAGTATGTGAATCTTTTTTAGTTTGTACTTTGTGACACTTTTTTTTTTCAGTGATTACTTGAATCAAATGTCTTCTGTTATTACTGACCAGTCTCTCACATCTACTGTTGGGGAATTTTGCCTAGTAGTCTTTGAAAAATTCAGCCAGTTGAGAGAAGTTGGAGAGACAACTGGCATGAACCACCAGCTTCAGGTCTAACTACATCACAAATCAACTTTCTTTTAAGCTATTCCTTCGTACTTTTGCTGGTATGTTTAGGGTCATTGTCTTCTTCCAAACCCATTTTCAATCAAACTTCAACTGTTGATAGGGCTGAGAATATGTGTTTTCTTAGATAATATGGAGTTGTCCAAGTTTAAAGGCAGAAAAGCAGCCCCAGATCTTAATATTTCCACCACCATGCTGAAGTGTTGACATTTCTCCAGATATGGCAGTTTTGAGTGTGACCAAGCAATTTGTCTATCCAGACAATAAACTTCCAGAAGATCTCTGGTTCGTCCAAGTATTTTCTGGCAGTTTAAATGAGAGCAGAGGCTACCTTCTAGAAACCCTACATTGAAGGACATGTTCATTCAATTTCTGTCTGATTGTAGAGACATGTGTATTTACTTCAGATACTGCCAGAGAAGTTTGCAAATCTCTTAAGGTAATGTGTGGATTGGTCTATACTTGGTTTATTTTTCTAGTGTTTCTTGGTGATTGTTTTGATGGGTGTCCACTACTAAGCAGAATTGTTGTCACTATTTACATTATTTGGACTATTGTCCTCATCTTGGTTGCCATTTGTACGATATTTCAGCCATTGTATGCTCTTGCCTTCTTCAGGTGCTAGGGTTCAGTTCAAAATTCCTAGCACCTGAAGAAGGCAGGAGTGTACAATGGCCGAAATGTCATACAAATGGCAGCTAAGATGAGTACAATAGTTCAAATAATGTAAATAGTAATGTAATACTACCTCATCACAGAAATATAGACAAATACAGAATTGTTGTCATGTTGAATGTCCCATTTGTAATAAGTGGATGAATAGAGCTCCATTATGGTCTTTAACTTTCTCCAGACTGGTGAAAGTCAGTAATATCTGTGAGGTTATACCTTGGCATTACAGTAGTTTTGCTGATTTCTTCTCTTTTAATCAAATGTGTTTCAGCTCAATTCATTACTGACTTCACTAATACAGAGGGCAAAGGTTACATACATATACATGTGTAAGATTTTCTGTTTTTGGAAAATAAGTTTTTTTTAAATGAGTAATTAATATATCCTTTTTTTGTGTATGTGTTCATTATTTGAAAAGTCTACTTTACAAATTGGTGTTTAGGTGCACATTTAATAGGCTTACTTCACAAGAGGTCTTTTAATGTGGTAGTTGAGAAGGTTCTGGAAGTGCTTTTTTCAGCATTCCAAAGTGGCTTCAAGATCAGTAAGGATGATGGTACTATCCAAGTCCTAAAGGCCTGCCATTGTTGATTTGATGTTTTTATCCATCATACTTTGATAAATATTTATAAGGATGCCCTTCATTTCTGGGATACTTCTTATAATGCACCTAATGGTTTTGCTACTTACTGATATGTTCAAAGTTTCTGTTACAATTTGTTTTTTTCTTTTTTATTAAAAAAAAAAAACAGCAAGTGATTTAATAGCAAAAATATTTACTTGTTTAAATAATACTTCTTATGTTGGTTTGAATTCTTTATTTTCTTTCCTGATTTATTAGACTCCAAAAGTAAATGTTGTGAGGTTCACATCCATGCAGTTCCTGCTCCTGAAACTTTCGAAATGAGTCGATTCAGCTTTTCAAAGAACAATGTCCAAAATACATGGTTTTATGAGAATAATACAATTGAGGACAAAGGTTTGTAATCATTCAAAAAATATACAGCTGTTTCCATTTGTTTATACTATTACATTTTGAGAATAAAAGTATATTTTCAATGGCCAAAGACACTCTTATTTTCATTAATTAAATTTAAGAAAAAAGTTAATCATAAAAAAATAATAAATGTTACACTTGACCTGCAAGACAGGAGGTAAATTTTTAAGAATTATTTTTATAAAAATAATGCCTGAAAAGTATATTTAGCTAATAAGTGATTCAACAAAGTTGTTGTTACTTCTATTTTATGTCTGTATAATGCAGTTGTATTTACTACTGACAATTGACCTCTGATTTCTCCACAGTGAATTTGTGATTATTTTGATTATTCTTTAATATAAAATAATTTACACAATTCTTATTGTGATTTTATGAACAATGTAACCTTGATTGGCAAATATGGCAGAAAATGTTTTTATTTTGGGAAAGAAAAATATTTTCTCTGCTAGAAACTTCTGGAAAATATTTTTATAGTTAATAAATATTTCTTTACCAAATACAAAAATATAATGAATTTTGTTAATATCCACTAATAATTTTATCCTATTTCAGAAAAAGATTTTAATTTTTTCCATGATACAGAAGTTAAAGAAATGTTTAATGACTAGAACAGTTTCCTAAGATGTTTCCCCAATTACTACTTTAACACTCTTGCCCCTCGGGTCGAATACAGGTCTTCATGGCAACATATATTTCACCCTTTTGTCCCTTGGGAGTTATCCTGGTCACAAGACCATATATCTAGCACTTCCACTATACGGGCTTATTCCGGTCAACGTGCACCAGACCTAACTCTTCCACTCTGGCCCCTCAACCTTCGGCATCTACCTCTTCAGGTTGAGGTGTCTATTCGGTCTTAACCAAACTCAAGGAGTTGGCCATAGGTCCCTGAGCATCCACAGGTCAGTCAACCAGCTCACTGGTTTAAATCTGCTTCCTGCCCATGTTGTGATTATTAGATCCAGAAAGCAGACCTGTTGTTCGTTCACGGTCAACTGAAGATGTAGACACGGCTGGAGGAGCTGGTGTTAAACATTTAGAATACAGCTAAAAGAAATAGAAAGAAAAAAATAATGTCCGCAGAAAGCCAAACAAACAACTGTTCGATAGTTACACTATTAATGTCTTTTATATACAAGAATAGAAAAAGAAAATGGTTATAGAAAGTAAAAGTTTTTTAGCATAACACTCACACACTGGAGTCTAGACAGAGAGAGACTATGTCTGGTTCACTTGTTGTTAAATCATCTCAGATGATAGATTTAACTCTTTTCAACAATGTTCTCCAGATTCTTTTGATGGAGTCAATTCTTCTCAAATAAAACACTGAGACCATGTGTCTTGCAAAAGTGCAGAACAGATTATGCACTTTCGATTGTTGTTGTTCTAGTGACGAACGTTAAGTTTCATATACTCAGTGGTTTTTCGATAGGACTGCTGCAACGATAATATTTCTCAAAGTCCTTGTTTCTAACTCGTCCGCACTCTTACTTCACCATCATGCGAATTTCAAAGTTCTCTTTGCTTACTAAACTCTATTTCAAATTTCTTAGTTGAAAATATTATTTCGTTTACCTCATTGTTCTCTAGTGACCCAAATATAACAGCCTAACTTACACTAGATCATATTTCACCATTAGTAAACAAAATACTTTTTGATGTTCAATCTACTCCAAAATCCTTTTTATCAAAAATATTATTTTGTTCATTCCCATTGTCTTCTGATGACTCCAAATTAAATGGGCATATCTTATGCCTAGATCAAATTTCACCACCAGTAAACAATTACGCTGGTTTATTTCAATGTTCAATTCAATTAAAATTTAATTCAACTTTGCCATGTTACTGGAAGTAGAAATTCTGTTTAAAAAGATAATTCGTACAAAAATTTTAAAAAAATCTTTTTGCGATTAATTCCTGTTAATGCAGTTGCATTCATAAATTTTTCCAATGTTTTGTGAGTAGACCATTTTTCTTTAAGAGTGCCAATCAGTAGTATTAAATTTAATTTTTTTCTTTTTTTTAAAGTTAATGAACAACTCAGTCCAACTGCCTTACACAACATGTCTGTAATGACTGACATAGTTATGTTAAATAATTTTGAGTCGGTTGAAAATGCTTTTGGATTTGACAATTCTCAGTTGAAAGATGGAATCCTTTTATTAAAAATATGGTTACACCAAAGACAATTGCCTGAGGTAAGTTTCTTTTGTAATGCAGTGTGAGTAGCTTTGGTAATCATTCAGTACATTCACTTTGATTCTTTGATCAGAGTAACTTGCATAAATGTCATGTGTAACCTCACATATCTGTTGATAATCAAAACAAAATCAAATATGGAATTAGTATTTGGGGAGTGAGGTTAGTGAAATTGGTTGTTGATTAGTCAACTGGTGATGGTGAATGCTGTACTGATCTAAATTAATATTTATATCGAGCGTTTATTTGTGCTATGAGAACCACTATTATTTATCAGAGAGGAAACCCTTTATAATGTACTGATATTAGTTAATAAGAAAAAGAAGTAAAGTTATAGCTTGAATGAGAATAATCATTAAAAAATATAATTGAAAAGAAACAACCTTTGTGTAATGATTTACACAGGTACAAATGAAAAACACATTTTTATTGCATGCATTTTTTTGCAGTTCTTTTACTTTTGGTCATTTTTGTTTTCAGGGTTATGGGGCCTTTTCTTCATACATAATGACTATGTTTGTAATTTACTTGTTGATAAAGAAAAAGTTAAGTAAATTGATGAGCAGCTACCAGATATTTCGTACAACATTATACAATTTGGGTAAGTCACTTCATAAATGTATTTTTGTTTAATATTAAGTAAATGTAAATATGTCATATTTTCTCTTACAAAATTATAGGCAATGAGGAAGTTAATAAAGGGTAAATTTATTGTGAGCCAATTGGTAGGATATAGGTTGAATGAATTTGGTAAAGAAAATAATTTTATTTTTTTGCAAAGGATAAAAAGAAACCCTGAAAAACATGCTTCTCAAGTTTTAGTATCAGATTAATTATAGTTGTTCTTTTCATATATATTCTGAAATTTATTGACATTCTCATTAGAATATTGATTAATGGAAATGCTAATAAATTTATGCAAAGTAAAAATAAAAATAAGTAAATATATATATGGGACAAAACTGATATAACCAAAAGAATCAGTTGGAACAAAGTTACAGTAAATGGGTAGAAATACAAAATAGGGATATCGTATAAAGAGACACGTAGTTGGATAACAAGGATAGATAAGAAGCATGATTTTAAAGTGAGATAAGATTAATATTCACTTAGTAGGAATTATAATATCAGTTCAAAGTTTTGATAAGATAATCTTTTCCTAAAATTTCTCTTGCTTAAATGCGACACTGGGGCTTTAAAGGGGTTAATATTAAATATAAGCTGAAAGATTGGAAGGCATTTTCCACGGTGATAGGAAATGGGGGAGCCATCTGGGTTTTCTCTTTCTTATGAAGGGGACAAATAAAGTTGAAGCAGACAAGAGTTTCTTTTTTTTTTTTTACCTATCAAAGATCTGGCATGTGGAAAAATGAACTTAAAAATAATTTTATTTCTCCCTTGGAAGTTTCATGTATGGGTGAAATAAACACCTCTTCTTAAAGGTTGAAGCAGATAAAAGTTAAAACAAATCACATCATTGGCAGAAGGAAATTGTTTTATGTGAGGAGGTTGATCTGGTTTATATTTTTGCTGGCCAGAGAGAAGTCCAGGAAAATAAATAGGAACCAGAAATTAAAATTAATGACTAGAATTAAACACTGCCTTTTTTCCCCATATTTTAAAAATTAGATTTGTCAAAAAGACAATTGTGCCTACCTTTTTGAAGTAGGCTGAGATTGAATATTGAGAAGGTAGGAGAAAGGAGGGGGACTTAGCACCAACTGTTTGGAGTGATGGTGCGAGATGTAAAATTGGTCGGAAATTCATCGACAATCCCACCCAACCATGAAAGTAGTCTATAACTTAAAACAATCTAGAAAGAAATTTTTCTATCTTTACTTTCCCTTGTACACATATTTTCAATCTTTTTATTTATTTATTTATTTTTTTTTTGCCATCTTTTCTGCTAATCCAGTTGATTGGAGATGGTACAGTGGGGTTTTATATGGTTTGCATTGAATTTTGTTCAACCATTGGCATAATTTGTCATCACAAAACTCTGGGGCATTGTCAGATATTAGTATTTTAAGAATTACATTTTTTGAAAATATGATCCTTAATGCTTGTTCCATGGTCAAACTTTTCTTTTTGTGACCTTTATTATTTCTGGCCAGCTTAAATACGAATCTACCAGTATTATAATCTCACTGTATGGTCTATATGTTCTCTGTCCTAAGGTTGGGACTCTAAGCCATGTATGTGTTTTTGCCTGTCATTACACATTATACATCTTTTTATGTATTCTTCTACATCTGTAGAATAACCTGGCCACCATGCCTCTAGCCATGATCTCCATTGTATAGATGTTGTTCCACAATGAACATCATCAGGTATACTTTTGGAAATTTTGCTCCTTTTCGTTGCTGGTGGAACCATTACGTCTTCATTAAAAATTCCTTTTTCGACAGTTGATTTAAATAACCTTTCTGCCTGTGAGCAATTATTCCACTAACTATTTTTTATCCTAAACATTATACTGTTCAGTATGGGATCTTTCTTAATACAATGGCAAAATATTAGTTTCAATCTAGTGTAAGAAAGTAAAAGTAATAAACCTCAATCTTAAAGTGTCTACATGCAGAATGGTACTTCCTTTTACGTACTCAATATCAAAGTCAAACACCATTAACATTGTAGCCCATCTAGATGTTACCTTAAGATCTATGTTCCCACATTTTCCAATTCTTTTCAATTCTTGTTGCTGAACAAATTCAACATATTATTCTTGTGACAATTTTCCCCAGTTGTAAATGCATTAGAGTCATTTGATGATGCTCCTCATTTTGTAGGTTATTTATCAATTTTATTTGGATCAAATCCTCTTCAGCTGACTGGTTTTTCTGTCTTGGTTTCTTAAATTCGCAACATCTAGCGGCCTGTTTTAAACGCAGAATATATTTGATAACTGGTTCATTTACTTTTCAAGAAATATTTATAAATTTCACCCTCTTTGCATTCACTAGTTTATTCTTGTATGTTCTTTTTTTCACTATTAGCTTATATCATCAAATGTCATTTCCTCCAACTCTCTTGGGTGTGCAATTGCTGATAATTTTATAATGGTCTCACAACCAACAAAAGGTCTATTACATGGTTTTTTTTTTCCTCTGATTAATTTGCATCCTTTAGCTTTTTTGTTCTAACTTTAGCTGTAAGTAGTCTAAGCCATGCTTGTGCATATTCATAATTGTTCATTCAGTTTGTTAGATCTTGGCAATGCTATTGTTATGTAGTGCTACCTACTCACAGGAAGCAGTATGCACTCAAGTGTCTCATGGGTAATAGACATAGCTATTTATAGTCTTTGTGATTTCATATGTAAATTAGTTACCACAGACACATTTTCAAATTTTAAACTTAATTGGAAATTCAGTGTGGATACCTGTAGATAAAAAAAAATATTATAATAAAATGTGAAATGCCATATAAGTACTGTATAAGATTATTTAAAAATGAAAATTCTCAATGTATTTTTTCAAAAAAGGGATATTGAGTTTCTTATGGCAAAATGCCAATAGTGTAAATGTTTTTGTAAGAATAAAAAAAGAATTTTAAGGAATATCAAATTAATTTATGCATGACCAATTTTACAAACATTTACAAACAGATTTTGTTTTTAATTCTTAAAAATAAAACAATTGCTTAATATTTCATGGTGCATTCAGATTTTCAAAAAACAATTGAAGTTTGAAGAATTTTACACCTGAGTTGTGTATAATGTTTCTGAATCACCAGGGAAACATGGTTGGCATGAAAACCAGAAGTTGCTTCAAGAATTTTGTTTAACAACTATTTGGATGAAGTTATACATGTGGAGCAAAAATGTAAAACAATGGAAAAGTTCAGATTTTTTGAAGTGTTAAATCTGAAGCTTCGTCATGTTTACAAAGAATTCTAATTGAAGTATTTCAATCTTTGGATGTATATAAAGCAGATTGAATTTGGTTGGATTGAAATGTGAGCTGAAATCTGTTTGTGTTGTAGATTTTGCAAAGCAAGCATCAAGCATCCAAGTGGTTCATAATAAATGAATTTGAGCTAAAACAAGTTCTGGAAAAAGTAACCAAATTGATACACCTGATTCTGAAGCAGATTTAGCTGATGTGCTTCCTGCTAAGTCATTTTCTTTACTGAAGCAAGTGAATAATTACATGAAATTTCTCAAACTGAAGATAAATTGAGTAATTTGATTTTCATTTCCATGATTTTTAAAATGAATATAGAGCATGGTGTTGTGTTTTTTTTGTTTTTTTTTTTTTCAAGTGATTAATGAATTTAGCAAAAAGTAACGAAGAATTAATTTACAAATAAGTTTTACATATATCATTATATTTTGATTTTATTGTTTTCTCAGATTTCTTCTATAACCATTAATAATCATGATGGACTGCTAGCTCCAGGTTCAAATTTGCCTTTTAACAATTGTTATCAATTTTTTTTATTTAACTTTATCTTTTTATTGACAAATTATTTATATTTGTAACTATTCAATGTTTAGTCACAATCTAAAAGTAATGCAAACTTCTATTATTTCTTTGAAATTCTATGTAAACTGCAATATACAAATTCAGAAACACGAATGCCATTCTTACGTGAGAAAATTAAAAATTTTTTTTTCTTTTTAAGCTCACAGTGACTGGATTGGAAAAGGAATCTCCTTAGTACCAACTGAAAAAATGCAAGATTCCAACATTCCCAAAATTGAAGAATTCAAGGAATTTTTTGATGTGGTATTTGTGGATTTCACCGGTTATCTGAACTTGACAGCCAATATGACCCAATTCACTTATCTTGAAGTCAGTATCAGTAAATCTTCGGGGTTTTTTTTTCCTTCATTCAGATTATAATTAACTAGTATAGTACCCAGAAAAAAATGATAGGATTATTTATTTGTTTCATATATATATATATATATATATATATATATATACAGGAGTTTGAATTTCATTTTACTTTCTCATTCTATTTGCCTTTTTTCCTTAGCAGTCAACATCTTTTTCATAATAATTTAAAATGTCTTGACAGGTTTTATTGGTGATGAATCATCAAAAAGAAAAGTTATTTCACAAGAACAGAATGCTCAAGATGAAGCAATATTTATACTATCTTAAATGAATGCTGTATTTTTATTTGAACTATAACACATTTAAATTTTGAATAGCTCATATTTTCAGTAATAACAATAAAAAAAAGTGGATATATGGAAGTAACACTGAACATTACTCTAAAAAAATTCATAGTTCATGCCACTTTCATTAATATGCAAATGGACTATTTCAGCTTATCTTCTTTACTTACTGAATTAGTACAGAAACTGAGATAAATAGGTATCCCAAAATTTTATTTTCATTATATCTAAAACCTTTTCATATAGGCATTTAGATTTTTGCAAAACATAAACAATGGTACCAAATTTATTTTGGTAGCTCAATTAACCACTGAGTGCAAAAATGACATGAAACGGCAACTTTGTTCATATAAGTTTCATTTCATTTCATTTCAACATCTAACACATTGAATCTTCTTAATATGACTCATAGTACATCAGAGATCAGCTAAACTTGTCTTTTAATAGTAAATCAGCAAAAAAACTCTTATTTGGACCATGTAAAAACAGACGGAAACACAATTTGATAATAGAGCAAAAATGGATTTTAAAAAAAGTATCCGTTGGAGATATAATCTCAAAGCTTTACAATTTTACCAATTTTTTTATGACAAATCCAAAAGAATATGTCTTCTCTGTCATTGACACATTTTAACTTGGATGAAATTATGAAGTTTTCATCTTGATAAAAAAGGCCAGACAACAACAAAATTTAGAAATTTGTTATACAAAATCATAATTTACTGTTGTTTTTTACTTCAAATTTTTATTGTAAAACTTTAAACTTCAGAATTTCAAATGAGTAAAAAATATTTTAAACTGACAGAACATATTTTCTAGGCAGATTTAATGGTCCTCCTGCAGTCCTCCCTTCTTAGTGATTTGCAGCCAGAATGTTTTTGTAGGCTCTTGCTATAGTTACTATATCCGGAACATTCCAAATCCTGCCACCATTTGAA
Source organism: Ascarosepion bandense (assembly GCA_037127315.1). Classification (NCBI taxonomy): domain Eukaryota; kingdom Metazoa; phylum Mollusca; class Cephalopoda; order Sepiida; family Sepiidae; genus Ascarosepion; species Ascarosepion bandense. Next base: position 1,281,895 of record JBBBDQ010000139.1, on the reverse strand, counting down.
ATTGGCATTACATCAAAGATCGTATCTATAAACAAATGTTGACTCCACCTGTGCAATATCGTCTGACAAAGGCCATAAAAAATAATTATTTCTACCTTTAGTTGGGGCTAAAAATTTTATTACAGCACTGGATGGAGATGTAACATCAATAACATGGCCAATGTAAAAGTTGGTGTCATAATATACAGAAACTCATTGTCTTTGGGGCTTGTAAGTGAAAATAATTTGAGATGGTTCTTCATCACAACTGCTGAAGTTATTTGAATGCTCTGCAGATTCACTGAGTGACTTTTTTGTTTGCTTTAGAGGTGAAGATGAATTGACTGGTTTTATTCTTGTCAAGTAATCACAGAGCAGCTTCCAGTTGGTCTTTCAGTGTTTCAAAGCCAATTCCTGAAAGCAGTTCTGTCTCTTTAACAAAACCATCATGGTGATACAATTGATGATTCTCTGTTTCTCAGCAGCAGCTTGACATTTTTTTTCCTTCTTTTGCCTTTCATTTTCTGTAATTCTTTCTTGGATACGGAGTTTCACAGTGTCTACTTCCAGTGCCTTAACTTGTGAAGTGGATGGGCATTCATTAATGGCTGATTCGTCTTGGAATATAGGCTAACCCGCACTTTGAAGGGTGAAGTGAAAAACTGTTGCAGATCTTGAGGGCTTTCTTCCCTTTCTTTTACATCTTAATTTATTCTTTTGTACCAGTTTTTTATTGCTGAGGGTAAATGCTTTTCACTGTAATTGGATGACAGAAGTTGATTTATCCACATGACCATCTTACTGAACTTGAGATTATTCTTCGTTAAGTAATGTTGGAGCTGAAGAAATGCTTCGTTGGTCAACTCATTTGGTTCTTTGGCAGCTAAAGAATCTGTAAATAAGTGTACAATTCTTGAATCACAAAAGAAATGGGAAATAGATTTTAACAATATTTCTTAATAACAATAACAGCTTTTTTTGTGAAATAACATTTTCTGTTTGATTGTGCAAGGGACCAGAAATTTCCAATTATTTTATAGCTGCCTTTACAGTGAGAGTAATGAAAAGAAAAGAATAAATGTTTTATTACATTTTACCACTTTAAATTCAAAGAAAATATTTGTTTTGAATGAGTTTAACACATCAGTATTCAGCACTTACTCATTTAATAATTGTAATTTTGTTTTTATAAAAATATACATGTAAACTCCTTTGCTTTCTAATATAAACTGTATTCTCTATTTTGGGAAGTGTACTTCAGTTATTTCCATAATCCTAGAGTTTTCTGGGAACTGGAATTAATTGTACTTATTAAGACTTTGCAACCTAAATTTGCAAGTTTTTTTAATTTATAAAATAGAAATACCACAAGTAAAAGAGATTTTTATTATTTTTTATTTCATATAACTTGCTTTTATAGTTTTCTTTTTTTTTTTTTCCAGACAAGACAAGAAGCAAGTATTACTTTAAAAGCCTTGGACAGCCAACAAAGTGATACATTTGAAACTGTGTTTATGAAAAATGTTCCTTTCCATCTGAGATATGATCAAATCTTTCAGTAAGTTCTTTTTGTTTTTTTAAACTGACCCTCAAAATACTGAATAACAATAAAAAGCATAGTTCTATTTTATAAATTTTCTATAAAGTAAATAGTTTTATAAATTGTTTTTCTTGATTTATTATGAATTTTCTGAGCATAACAGTTCAAGCTTATCTATTGAAGCTCTTGAAGTCATTATTTATGAATATATGCTTTCATCATTGGTATAGTTATAAAACTTTTCTAAAGATACTAATTTGTGTATGTGTGTATGCACACATACACAAAATTTCTAGGTTATAGAACATACTGATTTTCTTAAGTTACAGGGCCTGGCTTTAGCTGATTCACTGATTACAGCAGTGGTTTCTTGAAGGAAATGGGGTATATTTAAGAGTTAGTGGACAGGATGTGAAAGATAGAGATGTTCAGTAAGAACAAAAAAGAAACTTCTATTGCTTGACAAGAACTAAGGAAGTGGTGCTAATATAACTAGAAACTGCAACAATTAACATATTCATAGAAACATTTTTTAAGTGGTTTTATAACTGTTATCATCATTGTACTTTTCAATTTTTAAAATTCTTTTTTAATCTAATTTTTAGCATCTTGGATTTGTTACCTTTTGCAAAAGAAGCCGAAAAACCAGAATTTTCTCAACGACTCCTTGATTTGGGTGGACACTACATTCATACTGTGACTTCCAGTGTGACATCTTTTATTCAAAAAATGTTGAACAAACGAATTAACCAAATTCAGATGAAACCAATTACATACTCAGAGGTATTATTAATTATTATTAAGAAAAAAAAGCAACCTCTATGTTTATCAGCAAAATTAGCCTGATATTTTTATCTCTTCATATAAAGTTATATATGACAAATTCTGTCACTTACAAAACTGTCTTGGATGTAAACAATATTTTATCTTTATATATCTCTGATACAAAGGTTCTTTTGGCATAGATAGTGGAATGAAAGCAATATACTCCTGAGTGTTTAATAAAAGGTCTAGTTTGAAATTCCCAGGTTACCATATATGACAGGTACCTAAAGAAGGCTAGAAATATAATAGCCAAGACATTGTCACAAGAACAAAGAAGATACAGTTTGAATTGGTTTATAATAAAAGTTTAATTTTAGAAATTCAGACAAAATAATATATGAAATGAAACCTTAAATTTGGTTTAATGAAAACTGAAAATAGAAAAGGTTAAGTGTTTACATTAGTTTGTTGAATATTATAGATGTAGATTATTGATTTGATAGATTTTTTTTAGTTGGATGTTAATATCTGTGGTTATGATTCCACTAAATTTTTGTAAGCCTGTACAGACCAAGCTTTGTTTTTAAATATCCACAAAAATTAACTTTTCATGGAAATATATAAAAGCTAAGGAGTTGAATTACAATAATGATAAATTTGTATATTTTCACAATTTTGATAAATTTCTTTCATGCAAGGCTTGAATTGACAAAAGAAAATAGAGATGAGTAGTTTTTTTTTTTTGTGTAATAATGTCTAGTAGTGGAGAGAAACCCATTTAAAATTTTTTAAGCCATGTTGTTTGTTGATAGTTCCTGGAAGTACTGGGAAAGTCAACTAGTAAGTATATAAAATTGTTTGTGCATATAAGGTACTGAAAAATTCTAAGCTCAACTAAGAAAATACTCGGATATCTGGTCATTTGGTCAAATTTTGAGAAATGAGACAGACTTGAACTTTTTAGCACCCCTTCTTCTCTACCTGTATATTTTTATTTGTATAACTTTCTACTCTCCTCCAAAGCAGAGTAACTCTGCTGTCACAATTATTTGCTTACTCACCAATTTATTCAGGATTCTATTAGACTGAAAATAATTATAATACTCTTGCTGTTTTAGAAAATTGAGATAGACTTCTCACAATTGGTAATTAGATCTATGGATTTTTCTATAGTCTTGGCATTGTAAAATGTAATAGAAAAACAAATAAAAATAATATTATTCATATAAAATATGATATTTTGTGAAGGTATTAAAAAATTAAGGATAGTGCTATGAATATTTAAAATTATAAATCATTTTTATGCACCATTAAAATATGTATATTACTACATATTCTTTCTCATGTAATGATTAATCAGAATTTATATAAATTCAAATAATTCAATAAGAAGTATATAAAATGCTATAGGGCTTGCATGTTACTAAGGGATGTTTTGCAAATTGGTGTTTAAAAATGATGAATATTAACTTGTTTTGGAATCCAAAACAATTTGTGTAAATATCCAAGTATTGGCATGAGCTTAGTAAATGAGAATTCATGTAAACATCTGTAATCAATGTATATAAATATAAAATAGACTCCAAATTAACAAGCCCCATATTTTTAATCAAATTACAAGTTATCTACAAATGTTTGGGGGAATTACTTGCATCCTTTTTTTATGTCAAAAGTTTGTTGTTTTTTTGTTTTTTTTATAGATGTTTTATTAATTTTTGTTGGCATTTCTAATTTTTTATCTTGAAGTGGTCTGTTAGTGAACCACCACCATGGGTTGATCAGATAACCTTTTTGACATTTGGTATATCTATAATAGAAGAGTATGCCTATAGTGTAATTGAGAAAGGACCTGTTGCAAATCTTCCAGAGGTGAGTGTGCTGCTATTTTTTTAGCAAATAGTCCAATTTATTTTATTTTCCTATCTCCCTTGTTAACATTAGATCATTGTTTTGCAGCTTATGCTACACACTCTTTCACCAGATGCACATGCAATAAAAACCCTATTAGCATCGGTGACCAGTTTTCAGAATTCAAATCATCACCATTGTTTAACATCCATTCCTATGCTAGCATGTGTTGGACAGGGTTTTCTTGATGGCTCTTTTCCAGGCTGTCCGAATTTGTGTATGGGTTGGTTGTAATCTTAACTTCCTTAAATTGTCTTTGATAAGCTGAGTCCATGTTTTACATGGTCTACCTATCCCTCTTTGGCTGTCAACCTCAATAAACCTACAACTGCTGACCGGGTTTTCTATGTCCGTTCTCTCAACATGTCCAAACTATCTTAGTCTTGTTTGATGGATAACATGTTATATTGGCAATACCTAACCTATTTCTTAACTCCTCTAATGATTTACTATCGCCAAGAACAACATTACACATCCACTGTACCATTGCATGTCATGTCTAGCAATACTGCTAATGTCAACTTTCTTAAGCAGCCAGTTTTCACTACCATTAAGCATAACACTTCTAAAATAAACTGTATGTAGCAAAAATTTCTTATATTTTTTTCCAGCCTGATTTTACATGTTATAAATAACTTGCTTCTGAGCCTCCCCCTGCATTTAACATGTCACCAAGATAGCAAAGCTGATCAACAATCTCATACTCAACATATCAAATTCAACCTTTTTGTCTTCATCATTTGCAACTGGTGGGTTCAGGCAAGTTCTGCATTTGAAATTTGTCATGTTGTCTAATCTACTGGTCAGTCCACTACATTGATTATGTACCCACTGAGTACAATAGTTGCAAAATTGGTGTTTGAACCACCACCTTTACAACAAACTCCACATGGCTGCATTTCTGAGGTGAAAGTCGGACTTTGGTTTACATCACTTTAGGTGATGATTACCAATAAGGTAACTAAAGTGTAATGGTAAAAAATCACATTTCTGTGTTGATTGTTGAAAACTTTGACCCTTTATGCAACTTAAATAGACCTTTCAATCAAAACTTTGTATGTAAAATTTAGTTAAATTAAACAGCAATATTCAATATAAAAGCTTACATTATTTTGTTTAGTAACTTGTTAGTGATACTTATTTTTTACTTGCATAGCTGTTCCATTAATTGAGTGTTATTTTTATGACTATGTTGGCAATATTTTCAAATTTTTTAAAGGTTTTATCACTTTGTTTTTAATATTTTACTGAACTTCAGAAGGTTGACATTTTCACTCTTGCTAGCAATTCAATTTGCAAGATAAACAATGCCTTGAATGTGAACTATCTAAAAAGAGGGACAAAATGGTGGCTTTGTGGGCTACGCATTTAAAGCAAATAGATCCTGGAGTTAGAAACCATCTCAGGAGATTATCTTTTCACATATGTAAGTTTTGGCAGTAAATGAGGAGATAAAAAAAATGGAAAAAACAAGGTTACAGTCGCATCCAAAGGGTACAGGTGTTGCAGGCAGTAGAGTGTGTGAGATAGGAAATAGATTGCAGGAATTATTACAAGACTGAAGTACAGGAAAATTTACTACCTTTTCACTGTAGGCTATTTTGGCAGTTCTTAATTTTTCTATGAGATGTTAGGAGAGATGTTTGATATCCAATTGATCCCTGAATTTAGTGGCATTGCGATCGATTTACCAATCATGAAGTGGATTGAGAACATGTAGTTGGTATGTGAACTGTGTGACACGAAGAGGCTCGCACATGTCCTGACGCTACAATTGAGAGGTGGAGCTCTCGCTGTAACAAAATAAGGAGCAGATGCCAGATGCAGAGCAGATAAAGCAGGCCCTGTGACCACGTACACAATGGACTCCTTCAATGCATTTGATCAGTTCATAACAAGGAACATTGTACCATTGTACTGGGAAAACTTGATAATTTTTTTTTTTTTTTTGGTGGAGCTACAGGTTGGTTGTTTGGTTGGTGGACAGTTGCCTGAGCAACTGTGCATTCATATGATGGTATGTGCATTCATGTTTGGACTCCCACAGTATGTTAGATGGCTTCTTAAAGATGCCAGGAGGGGACAGATAACTGGATATGCAGATTATACATGTCAACACCAGCCTCCTCCCTAAACAAGGAAAGAATGATGTGCTTGTAGATGAACAGAAGTGTATAGCTCTTGTAGACTGTGGCTGTTAACAGACACCAGTGAGCAGATCTGTATGCCGCCTTTGGTGATACCAGGAGGTGAAGGTTTTGACAGCCGATGGGAAATTGCTAAAGGGTCATGGGTATAGAACAGTCAAATTGGATGTTGGTCATACTTAATCCATGTACATTGAAGTCCTGGTTGTGGATGAAACATTGCTAGGCTTTGATATAATTTTGAGGATCAATGCAATCCAGAAGCTTAGAGGAATGTGCATAACTTAATCAGGAAAAGTCCACTTTCCCGAGAAAGAAATACCTCAGTGTGCAGCTATTTCCATCAACTAACCTGATTTTAGTATACAATTCGACCACCAGAAAAAGGTTTGGACAACCTCATGGAAATGGGCCAATGGTCAAACACCCAAAAGATGGAAAAACAGAATGCCAGTGTACACCATGCCTGATGCTGTCCGGGACAAATGCAAAAAAAAAATCATCAACGATTCCATTGATGGCGGTGGTTCAAGAGAACAAGCTGAAGATTTGGTCAGTGTCTGATACTAGCAGTGTGGAGTCTGGTGAATCACTGGTTTAGTGGTGATTCATCTGAAGATGGAGCTTATGTTGCTCCCCTTCAGAGGAGTTCCCTGCAGAAGAGGCCGAGAATAACATGCTTTTTTTGCAACACTAGAAGAAAAATACTCCAGGGCAAACAAAGATTCAAATATGTCTCGTGTGTGAACTGTCTAAAAAGGGAAAAAAATGGCAACTTCATGGGTTACACATTTAAAGCAAATAGATCCCAGTGTCAGATACTCTCTGACAAGATTATCTTTTTATATATTTAAATTTTGACTGTGAATGAGGAAATTAAAAATACAAGCAGAACAGTTAGGCCTGTATTGAAAGATCACATGTCTTGCATACAAACTGTATATGAAACATTTTTTTAGGTGAATATTTTGATAAATATTTTTTTAAATGTTTTTATACATAATAATTTTAATTGTATATTAATATTTCAAATATTTTTATTTTATATCAAATATTTAACTTTATATGAATACTCTTTCTGTGCAAAATGTGTGTGTATGCATTTTTTATATATATTAGGTTGTCCCGAAAGTTCATAAACACTTGCAAAAAATTGAAATTTTACTCGCCAAGTAATCTAAGGTTACGAGAAAACACATGCAAAAAATTTTAATTTTACTCGCAAAAACAACAAAAATTATTGCTCAAAATAAAGACCATCATTTTCCAAGACTTTCTGCCATCAATCTGCAAGTTTTCAGATCTGGTCAAGTTGCTGTAACAACCCAATGGACCGTCGAACAATTTCTCCAGCAGCCGTTCTCTACACTGTGATGTTTGCCGGGAGTTTGTTGAAAATGTCAGAGCCTCAAGCTGGGGGTACAAGATTAAACTATAAGGAACAAACTTCCACAACTTGGATGAGTTGAAAGGATGCTTTATTTCGTTTAGAGTTAGCCTTTTCGGTTGGGGCAGGCGAATGTGACACACAGCTCTAACTCTAATTAATGGAGATCAACAAATCCGAACTGACCGAAACAAGATGAACAGAGATTCTTACTTCAAGCACACGCCCGGCAGAACTAACTGGAAACTAACTAACTTCTATTTATTTAAAATGAATCCGGAAATGCTTTAGACCACCGGTGATAAACATTGGCGACTGTAAGTCCGAAATTTCAGTTATCTTTTTTTTTATATCTTAATAAAGCTTCCGCCGGAAAATTCTTAATGTGTGGTCAAGATACAGTAAAAGACAGCCTTTGACCTGGTCATTAGAAAACCCACCTCCCGAACTCTATTTCCTGAACTTATCTCTTTATCACATTAAATCACTGAGTCAAATATTTACCGGAAGAGTGGTAAGATTTAAAACAGTAATCGGATACCCTTGTCTCTTCCACAATTTTCCTCATAAAAGAAAAAGCGTTTATTTATTTATTTTTCCTCTTCTTTTTTCACTTTTGTCAAATATGTTTTTAAACTATTTTCTATTCTTAACCATTTTCTATTTTAATCTATTATAATAAAATACATATTTTATAAAGCACCTTAATATACGCCTAGTTATCGTGTCACATTGCTGACAGTAAAGTTTGGCACTGATGGCACAACCATTCGGAACCAACTCAAAATGCACGATTCCTTTAAAGTTCCACCAAACGCACAACATGACTTTCTTGCCAAATCGATCTTGTTTTGGAATCGACAGTGTCTCTTGCCCTTTCTGAACCCATCGCTTGTCTCGATTGTGCTGAACCAGATAGATCCATTTCTCATTGGATGTCACAATGTGCTTCCAAAAATGCTCGTCCAATGGATTGCTGAGCAATTGACGGCAAATTTCAACTTGTCTGTTGGCTTGTGCTTCAGTGAGTTCGTGTGGATCTTGGCGTGGCTTTTTGTGAACAAAATCAAGTTGCTTCAAATATCAATGAATTGTCAATTTGCCAACTCCAAGCTCATCAGTCAATTCTTGAGTGCTTGATGAAGGCACAATATCCAACCCGGTTTGCAAGTCTCCATCATCAAACTTTAACGGCTGTCCCGAACGAGGCTTATCTTCAAGACTGTCACCAGAATCGAAACGCTTATACCACTTTGAGATTGCCGCATATGCAATTGTTCCTTCATCTTCGGCAGCACAAATCTCTTCTGCAGCTTTTCTGGTTGAAAGACCTCGCTTCCAGCAGTAACAAATCAAAACTTGCAGCTCAATTTTATCAATACAATGATGAAGATCACTATAACAATATAAATGCAAAATTGCATAAAAATTCAATTTTTCACAAGTGTTTACGAACTTTTGGGACAACCTAATATTGAAATTCTTTGTTGCTGATTTTTTAATGACTTCAATAATCTTTATCATTCATTTGTCTGTAGAATAGGTTGTTTTATTGCTATGCCATGGCTAAAAGATTAAGAAAAATTATATAAATATTTGTAGTTTGCAATGCATCAACAAGAGATTTGAAAAAATGTCTTTACTAATTTAACTCTAATTGAAAACAGCATTAAAAGGGTTGAGCCAACTTCAATAAATTTTTACCTACTGCCTGTCAAATGTTTATAACTTAGAATTTGACATTTTTATGAGAAGGTCTCTAGTTTAACTTTACAAATGTTTAGCTAATAACTGTTTGCTTTAATCATTTCACTTAGCACCTGTTTATGCTACCTTCCTGATCATAGATCGATGGTAATCATGCCATTAGTTATACTACCTCAATTCCCATAGATCCATGTAATCACAGCACCAAGTATATCACCTTCTTTGATCTGTTGCAACCCAACATACATCTGTAACAGTTCATAACCTTTGATTACAAGGGTTTTCAACAGCAATGTCATATTCTTGTATACTCATATAGAATTCCTACGGTACAATACTGTTCCTGATGGTGCCACCCAGTGATAGAACTTTCTTTCAAAAACATTGTATATCTCACAGCAGAATTAAATTCTACTGTAGTACTATGATAACTGTTTTTTCCAGTATGCAGGAGCTTTGATAGAAATTACAGATCTGATAGTAAATGCCAAGTAAAATCCTAAACACTGTTGTTAAACTCATCTATAGGTTTATTACAATGATATATGTATTCATTTACTTTTTATAAATAGATATCAGTTAAATTCATGAAGAATGGCACAGTAGAATGATAGTGATGTAATGTTTTAAGCAAATGTTTATAGTTGGTAGTAATGTTATTATATTTTCAAAATACTTTTTCCTTAAAGGTTTATGTTCTTTTTTAATTTGGCTGGCATTAGTGAAATCAAAGTCCCACATTGTTACAGTAGGTATTACTCTCTACTTGACAGAAGAGTGACCTGGGACAGAGATATAACTTCAATACTATACTTCAAATAGTAGTCATAAGTGAGAATGTATAAAAAGAAGTTTTGTGTAAGTCTGATTGCTAAAATCTCTTTGTGTTTTTATCAAAAGCTTAACAGTGGCATGTTAACTGTAACCCTCAAGAGATTGCAACAAAACTGAACTAAACCTTTTAGTTGTTTAATTTTAAGAATCTAGCCATTTCCATTGTCAAGAGTCACTAAACCTCTAATCAGCAACAATCATCCACCTAATGACTCGGCCAAGACCGGGGCATCACATTAGAAATAAACATAATTTGCAGAATGGTATTAATCTAGATATGATTTTTCAAGACAATTCCCAACTGGGTAAATTTTAAGAATACACAATCACAGCTTCCAATTTTATAAGTTTACATTCATATTTTTATGTCATTCACATTCTTAATATATCATACTAGCAGTATAGCTCAGCGTTGCTCGGGTGTAATGAAAGCTTTAAAACTAATCCATGGTCCTGGAGCTCAGACTCTTTGGACATTGGCACGAAAGGCTAAAAAGCAATAGTTGTTTCCAGTTAAAGTGAAACTGTAGACTGAAAGAAAAATGAATGGATGTAAGTCAAATTTTGATTTCCTGTTATCGATATCAAATAAGTTTTTTTCATTGTAAACTGAATTTTGAAGGCTAAATAAGTCCTCTGAGTAAATGGTATCATGGCTGAGACTAAGAACTACAATTATAACTACTTAGAGCCAAATCCAAAGCAAAAACTAAAAGGGCTGAAAAACTGACTTTGATCAAACCCGATATATCAGAGTATCGATTTCCAATATTGGAGTCAAATAAGTCATCCAAGGATAAACTAACCTAAGTAAGTCCATGAAAACTTATCATGCCCATCAGGAGTAAAATTGGAGAGAATGAGCCATATTGATGGCTGAATATCGGTTTTTGGTCAAATTCGATAGAATATCGGGGGTATCAATTTCTGATATCGGGGAAAATGAGTCGTCTGGGAAGATCTACTAATGTTTAAGTCTAAAAACTATAATTTTACCAAGTTAGAGCAGATTCTGCAGCAAAAGATTCTGCATGATAAAAGGGCTGAAATCCTGATCTTGATCAGGCCTGATTGGAAATTGGGGTATCAAGTTCCAGTATCGGGGAGAAATTGGAAAAAATAAGTTGCCCATGACCTGACCAGAAGCCTAAAGAATATTTGTGTGAAGTTTGGTGAGAATCGGATAAAAATTGTGGATTTGTATAAAGGACATACAGATAAACAGACACACACACAAACATCTTGCCTTTTATGTATATATATTACCAATTTTCTGCACTAGTGTAAGAACTACAACCTTGAAACTTCTGAATATCATTTCTTATGTTTTGTCTATGTTTATGTTTTGTGTATCAAATTTTATTAAAATTGGACCACTTCTTCTATAACCCAATTTTTTCGATTATCGATTTTCAATATTTATTGGGGGTACCTTGACACAAAGCCTAGCTAAGAACACTTGCAGATGCTTATAGTACAACTTTGTAAATTTTCAAGAAAATTGGTTCAGCTGTTTCGGAGTCTATAGGTAACGGAGACATACACACACACAGACAAAGTTCCATTTATAAATAAGTTTAGATTAGATATAGGTCACTTCCTTATTTTCCCCAAGTCTTTTTGTCTCCTACTCTCAACTATATAACTATTCAGCCATCACATGCATTAATAAATATTGATCCCATGAATTTTTTCTATTTATATTATTTTCCACACCGTCAATCATTAAAAGATAATTTTTGTAAAAGCATTTCTTTACTTGTATTTAATTTACTTCTGTTTTTCTTTTTAGGCCAAAGAATTTCAAGAGTTCTGGGGTAAAAAATCAGAACTGAGAAAATTTAAAGATGGCACCATTTGTGAAGCTGTTTTGTGGACAGAAGGGACAACAATGGCTGAAAAAAGGAACATTTGTTCCAAAATCATTTCCTATATGCTTAACAAGTGAGTATAAAAAGACTATCACTCTTTTGATTTACAATCTTTATATTCTTTGACATCAAAAGAAAGGGACTAAGATTATTTACTTAAAAAACATTTAACAACATTGAATTACAGGATTCTATCTTACATTAGATTTCTTTTTCTGAAAGACTGGGTTATTGACATGCAAGCAAGATAACTATAGATTTTTAATTTGTTCATTTTCTTAAATGAACCTTTATTGCCATTTTAACTAGTTGTTCATTGATTTTATAAAAAGCAATAAAAAATCAGATGAAAGAAGAACTCATAAAAATAGGTATCCCAAACTTCCCTTGTTTACTGTGCAAAAGCATGTCATATAGTGAAATTTCCTTCCATTGCAACTTCCTTTCGTATCTTGTTTATTTTATAGACTATTTTAATAAAATTAGTGTGTAAACAAAATTTAATCTTTTCTCTTTCTAAAGATACAATTCTTTCTTGTGTACTGATTAGTTCTTATTTCACAGCTCTTTAAATTAGATCACCATTTCAATGACAGCTAGTGCTTTTCTCACATTTTTAAAGTTGGCAGTTTCATAGTGGTGTCTTTTAAAATTTATTATGCTTCAAATTGTGACTCTTTACACATCAAAATAGTCTCATTTTAAGAAAGAATGCTCATCAATCTTAGTTGTCTCTCAAAAAAAAAAACGTCCGAGTTGAAAACTTTAAAGATTCAACACTAATTTGTTATACCATTCCTTTTCAAAAATTCAGATTAACTAAAAGCAATTATGTCAAATACACCAAATGTCTTAAAAAATTTGCAATTATTCAATTATTATTAACCAGATCTGTGCTGAATAAGCAAGCAAGCTCAACAGTAAAGTTTTACTTCTGATTCACTTGTATACAACTAACCAATCTGTTCATATCATCTGTTTTGCAATTAACATTATTTTAGTTTCTAAAACAAATAGGTCATCCTGATTTTATAATTTCTCACTTTTCATCAATATTCCTTTGCCAAAATGATTTTTCTTTTAGATTTAGCACTCTAACTTTTTCCATTGTGATTAAATGTATAGGGGACATATTTTATTTTGGATATTGTCCTGCTCTACATTTAAACTTTTGGTCTTTGCTGATTAAAATGATTGACTTAAATGAGTGAGTCATTGATTCAAATAGAATAGCAATAAAATTGGATTCTAAGAAATTATATTCAAATAAGTTGATGGTTAAGAATTAGCACATTCATGAAAACAGTTTGCAGAAGATTTGCATGAATTTTCTTTTGAAGAAAATGTCAATTCTTTATTTCCATTAGTTGGAATCTAAACCTGCTAGGCTAACAATTATTTGAGGTCAAGGCTCATCTCATATTTTAATGTCTGCTAAATGATTAACTAGATAATCTGTCCATTCACCTAATTTGTTAGCAAAGGACAAAAATTACTTTCTCAACATAATGAGTCTGGCCATAATTTTAATTTAAAAAAAAATGCGACTCTAATTAAAAGAAAAATCAATTTAATAAGACTAAAATATATAAAATATATAGAAAGTACTTAAATTGTTAGATCATCCCCAATAAATTTACATACAGTTTCTTAGCAAATCTTCAATATGGGATAAGTGAGGGGAAAAAAAATGAAATTAAATTAAATCAACTATTAAGCTATATGCCCATAACATGTATTTAAAAAGAAATAATTAATTTAAAATTCTCTCTTTCATATGCTTGTGTAGTTGCATCAACATTAATATCACTTTAGTCCAATGAACCTCTAAAGTATGAAGTATGTCACTTGAAAAAAAAATTTCTCAATTTTACCATAGATTTTTCTCCCTGATAGTGTATGTATATATATATATATATATATACATACATATATATATATATATAGAGTGTATCGAGGCAGCAAATAATTTTCTAAACATATGCTGTTAAATATAAGAGACTATGAAGGTCTAATCATGAGCCGTCCTAAACATCGTATTTTGGCTTTAATTTCAGTTGAAAATAGACAAAAATTCTCCAACATTTGGATAATTTTTTATTAATTTGTTTCTAAGCTTTCGGCTAACATGAGCCATCTTCAGAGAGGTTATTTAGACTGTAATACAATAACATCTGCCATCACTGACGATTTTATTTTGTGTTGACATAAAACTCCGCTTGGCAACGGCAATAGTTACCAAAAATAATAAACGCAGTTCTCAAATTTGCAATGCGGTTTTATGATGTCATACCGCATGATAGCACGAAATGACAACAAAACCATTAATTCAAATGCAATGTAATGTGTTATGTCCGGATTTAAAGGTGATTTTATTGAGTGTTGGTTGTTTAGATTTGATGTACATGGCCTCCAATATCTGAAGGTTCCTCTTACAGTGTGTATGAGTAAGGATCACCGTATTGTTGATCAAAATCTGTCTGATACTACCTACATGTTTATGTTTTTCAGAGAAATGTTGTTTAATTGTACTCTGATCAGAAAGATGACATGTAAGTCTACGAGAGAGCGTGGTTGTAGTAAAACCAATATATGTACTGGGTTTTTTATTAGTATCAGAGATGCAAATTGGTACACTACATTGTTTTTTTGTAGAGAATTTAGTGCTTGTAGGGTTATTAGAGACTATGAGGTCAATTGTTTTAAACTTTTTATAATATATAATGAGTTTAATTTGATTATTACTGTTCACTGGTTTAACATTTCTACGTATTGTGTTTTTGAGAGTTTTTTCATCTTGTTTATAATTATTATGTGTTTGGGTGCAATAGTATAAGTTAATAGTGTTATGTTTATTTTGATTTAAACCATTATTATTAATATTATCATTATTGTTAGAGCTATTGTTAATTTTGTTGAGATACATTTTAATTTGTTGATCAATAATGGAGTTAGGAAATCCATTATTGACTAGTATTTGTTTAATGTTGTGTAATTCTTTATAAAATATAGATTTGGAAGAAATCATTTGTGTGCGTTGAAGTAAGTTTTTTATAACAGCTAACTTATATCGTTGGGGGCATTCACTATTATAATTAAGAAGACACAAATTTATGCTAGTTATATATATATATATATATATATTTTCTATATACAACGAAGGATTCTACATGAATCATTAGTGTGCAACACTTTACACAGTGCACACATACTATATTCTATCATTTTTGATTCATACTATACTAGTAATATTTTATAGTTTAAAATGGGAATGCTTTTTCAGTATAAAGACTTAAACATTTTCAGTCATTTTAAAACTTCAACAGCTTCACTGGAGGAGACTTTAACAGTTTCCACAAGTTTATTTTAATGAATGAAAACTAAAGAGGGAAATGTCAAGAGTTAGATTTTGACAATTGAGTTTTAAAAAAAATGTGTATTCCTTTCTTTTCTTTTGAAAAATTCTAGAGTGTTTTCTAAAATCTAACCTTGTAATAAATATTTTGAAAGTTGACATTTGAAGGCTTAATTTTAAATTGAATTCCAATAAATAAGGTGTATTTAAAATCGTGTTTTCAAGAAGAATACACATTACCTGACTAAAAAATTTTATATTTACTTATAATTGTGGATTACTCAAATAATAAACATTGACAGATGAAAGAATTTCAGTCTTACTAATAGATGCACCTTCTGGCCCAAAATGATATGTAATAAATATGAAACTGTTTTTTTTTTCTTTGTACAGGGCTTACAGCATTTCCTCAAAAAAAATATATATCACAGAGAATCAGTTCAATTCCGTTTTAGTTGAATATTCTCAGAAAGAAAATTCTGCAACAGGTGAAGAAGAAAACCTCAAAATAATTAGTGTCTATGATAAAATGTGCAAAATCCTACGAAAATGTGATTTACCCATTGAAATTAAAGATATACAAAGTATATCTCCTACCTTAAGATTTGCAGAGGTAAGTCATTTTTTCTTTATAAAAATGGCTCATTTTTCATGTGCTGTCCTTTTTCTTTTCTTTTTTTTTTTTTTTAGTATTAAAGACAAATTTGAAATGAGGAGTTAGACTTGTTTTCCAACAGCTCATTTTTATTATTCTTCATTAAAATATCATCAAACTCAAAAAAAAAAAGACAAAAATCCTCACAGTTTATATTTTTACACCTTTGTTTTTTTTAAATACAATGAGAATCAATAAATCTGTAACTTGACATAATTATTATTTGATTTTTTTAAACTGAAGTTTTCATTGAATAATATTACAATCTGTATATGATAAAATATGTAAATGCAATTTTTATTTATCTTTTCACCATTAAACTATGAACTTCTTCATATGTCATGTATATATGTCCCACCATTAACATTCATTTTAAATAAGAAAGAAAAGTTATCTAGCTGATATCAAAGAAACCCAACAAGGAAATGGACATGAATTATAAAAAAATATAATATTTAAAAAAATGTTTTGTTTTTTTGTTTTTCTTAAAATTGCTTTTCAAGGAGGATTAAATCATTAAAGGTCATTTTTGTAAATTTATAGAAACTAGAATTAGAAAAATTCAGTGGTGTATTTTTTTAAATTTAAGAATAATATACCAAGTAGTTCATGTGCATTTGAAGAAATTATTAAATTTGTTTTGTTTATTTATAAAGTCATATTTGCTTCATGAAAAAAAAAACTTGATTAATTTTAAAGAAATTCCTAATGAAAAATATCTTTACTCATCTGGTTTGAATTTTTCTCTATTAAATGATTATTTTTCATATTTTGTGAAATTTTAATGAATCCATGGAAAAGTAAGATATAATTGAATTGTATTGGGAGAATATAAGAAGCATAAGAACACTGTAGATATGTAATTACAAATGTTTTCATATAGATTTTGGATTATGAAATACATTATTGTACATTTTTCAACCATAAAGAATTGCTACTAAATTTAAAGAAATTGTATAAAAAATTAACCAAAAATAAATACTTCTTCATAGAAACCACTTGTTACTTCATCATAATTGTTAATAGAGAATTTTACTCAATATTTTAATTAGTTTTCCTGGTATTTCAAATGAATCTGTGATATATATTGCTACATATTCATTTGTCTGGTAACAATTATATTCTTACTTTCAGGTGTTTCCTGCTAAACCTGCTCAAAATTCTACCTATTATAAAAAATTGGATAAAAGAATGGTGCCAAATCCTGAAGAACCTTGTCCAAGTGTTTACCCATATTTCACAGGTAAACAAAAAATATAGGTTTAGTATTTTCATAAATTTATAAGAATCTCTTTATTTATTGATTAATGCCATATTATCAAATGGAATTGAGCAAAGTTATTTTAGTTCTGTGGATTTGTTTATACACATAATGTAGTTTTTATGTTGTCTTTTATGCCTTTGGTATAAAATTAGATTCCAGCACACCAGCTAGTATAAATCAGAACAGGATAAACAGTAACATTGAGGTAAAACTCAAAATGTAGCACTGATAACATCACCAAGCATTCTTTTTCAATATTGGAATATTTCTTCTGGTGGGTGTTTAACGTTTTGAAGAAATATCCAATGGCTCTATTGACGCCTTCATCATCTTCTTGGATTAAGATGCCACCCATTCTGACATCACTGGCATCAATTTGCAATTTAAATTGTTTTGAAAAAACTGGAGTTGCAAGAGCTGAGCCACCAATGAGAATTGACTTGATTCTCTTGAAAGCCTCATTACAGGTTTCACTCCACTTTTATTTTACATCCTTTATCAGGAGGTCGGTGAGAGGACTTGCTATTGATGAGAAATTTTTACAAAATTTTCTGTAGAATCCAGCCATACCGAGAAATCTCATTAGTGGTTTTTTGTTAGTTAGGATAGGATACTTTAAGATAGCATCCACTTTTGCTGTGATAGGCTTAACCTGTCTCCAGCCAACAGTATGACCCAAATAATTTACTGTTGCATGACAGAATTCGCTTTTGTTTAGGTTTACACATAGGTTTGTTTCTTCCAGTTTAAGAAAAAATTGCTTGATGATGCGTACATGCTCGTCCCAAGTCATGCTGTACACAATTGCATCATCTTTGTAGACCTCACATCCCTGAATTTTGTGTAGAAGGGAATACATCATCCTTTAAAAGCTTGCCAGAGCATTTTTCATCCCGAACAACATAACCTTACAGTGGTACAAACCATCTGCAATCACAAATGCTGAAATTTCTTTGGCATTGTCAGTTAAGGGTACTTGCCAGTAACCTTTCATTAAATCAAATTTACTGACATATTTCGCCTTGCCAATGTTGTCAATACAGTCATCGATTCTTGGAATTGGAAAGGAGTCACTTTTGGTTACTGCATTTACTTTTCGAAAGTCTGTTACAAAATCAGTAGTTTCCATCAGGTTTTGGTATGAGAATACAAGGAGAACTTCATTGACTGTTGCTTAGTTCAATGATGTCATTATCCAGCATATCTCTGCTCTCAACTGTTGAAGCTTGATTGGATTTACCCAGTAAAAATGTTGTTTGATGGGCTTTTCATCTCCAATTAAACTACTGCAGCTGTTGTTTTTCTAGGAAAATCCGGAAAAAGATTTTTGAAATCATTGACCAAACTATGAATTTTTTTTTTTTTCATTTGATAAATGTTCAAATTTTACATTTAAATTAAATAGGATTTCTCAGTTTTTTAAATGACTACTCTGACCCATGTCCTTCTCCCTAATAGCTGTATCTTCATTATTGTCTAAATCATCTTCAAATTGATTTGTACTATTTATGTTTATTAAGGTTGAAACTGGTTTAATATTAGTTACATAATTTCTGTTGATATAAATTTTTAACATATTAATGTGACAAATTCTTTTCTTTTTCCTTCAATCTGGGGTGCAGATGATATAATTTACATCATTAATTTTCTTTTCTCTCTCATAAGGACCAAAATATTTTGCTTGTAGAGGATGATTAGGAATTGATAAAAATACTAAAACTTTGTCACCACTTTCAAATTTACGATCTTTACTATTTTATCGTATCTAGACTTCATTTTAATTTGGGAGTCTTTTAAATTTTCTTGCGCTATTTTGAAAGCATTGCATAATTTCTCTTTAAAATTTGATACATAGTCTAAACGATTCATCTCATTTTCTGATTTTTGTAAAACTTTGAATGTTTTGCTAACATCAACTAAACTTAAAAACTTTTCCACAGAAAAAGCATGTTATTTTTTTTATATATATTATGGAAACACACAGCTAATTTTTGTTACTTATCTATTTTTTATATTATCGAAATGTACAAGCTCCTAATTTTTGTTATGATATTATAAATAGTCGGACTAAGCCCCCAATTTTGTTACGATAGAAACAGACAAGCCCCCAATTTTGTTATGTGTTAAGCGTAAAAAAAGAAAAATAAAGATGATTGACCAAAACTCAGAGATAAAAATCAAACAGACAGATATTTAATTTACCAAAACATTAAATAAAAATATTTACAAATATACAATTTTTGATGCATTCAAAACAAGAGACATAGAGTTTACTACTGGCAAGTGTTATGAGAAGAGAAGGGGAAGGTAAGGTGTCAAGTATCT
Source organism: Ascarosepion bandense (assembly GCA_037127315.1). NCBI lineage: Eukaryota > Metazoa > Mollusca > Cephalopoda > Sepiida > Sepiidae > Ascarosepion > Ascarosepion bandense. The sequence continues at coordinate 1,262,158 of JBBBDQ010000139.1, read as the reverse complement.
TTACCCAGTTAAGTTGGCAGAGAAGTTAAATGCTATACTTTTTTTAAATCCTTAAATGCGTATATAAAGAATAATTATTTGTTTGGTCAATGAAAGAGTCAAAAATATGTATTTACCCATTTAGTTCCATGAGGTTCTCTTTCAGGTTTTAGTTGGTCAGCCACTTCTTAGAGATTCTTTCGGCTGGATATAAATACTTGAATCAAAGCCAGAGTTGTTAATGACAGCAAATCCTTTTAAGAACTCTCTTCCCAAAAACTATTTTTATAGGAGCTAACTTCTAGAACCTTTCAAATTCTCTCGAATCTACTGGAATATTCTACAATCTTCCAAAACTTTCTATTCCTAATTTCTCTATTTTTACAACTACTTCATGAATTAAAACTTTTTTGTAATAACAGGTAGGACTCAATAGAGTCTCTTACTACCACTTTTTAGACATTATTAATATTATTTTTATATCTAAATGCATCCTCGTAACCGTTTCCTCTAATTTCAATAAACTCATTGCTTGCATTACAGCCCAGCTAGTGCCACAAACTTGATGTGTCTTTTCTTTTACTGTGTCAGATCTGAGGCTATCATTTTAATGATCTTGATATGTCAGAAAGATTTCACTTTCAAACATTTGGATGATAAATTTTACACATGTTGCATAACATTACATTGTTTTATCTTCCCTAAATGGTTTGCTAAATAAATGTGTGTTTGAAAATACCTGACACACCCTGTGTGTAGTGGTGGTGGGGGTTGTATTTCATAAGTTACAAGAATTTATATAAATACAATTCCCTTTGAATAAACTACTAAAAAATCTTTTTTTTTTGTATAATATGTAAATTGAAAAAAATCATGTTTTGTGTATATGTGTATGCATTTGAACTACAAACTTAAAATTTCAGTTCATTAAACGGTTGTTTTTCTATAACAATATTGCTATGGCTTATTTCTATATGTTTTTTAATTCTCTCTTCTCTGCAGTATTCTGCATCATGGGAATATCAAAACGAAACATTGAAGATTTGGACACTCTGAAACGATTAAAAGCTTTGATTCATCTTCAGTTACAGCAAACTCTCTGGAAGGACTTTTACCTGCCAATGTCTTGTAATCAGCAATTCTTGGATGTTTTATTAGTGAGTATTTATTTATAGCATACAAATAGGCTGATGCAAATGAACATGAAAATATTTTACAAAATTATTGTTTTTTTATTTGCTTATCAAATAATGATTACCTGTATATGGGTTCTAAGTTGTTTTCATCTTGTTTTTTAAATTTCAATGGTTTTAGCAACAATGATTCAAGAAATAGAACATTCCATCTTTTGTGAATAACTTTCATATTTCTTGCTCAAATTTGGTTAAAATTGGATAATTTGTAACTAACCTGGCATTTGAAATTTATTCAATAATTCACATATGAAATTATTTCCTAAGTATTCTGAGTGTCAAAGCATTATAAAAAGTGGCATCTTCTGTGTTCAGCATATTATTCTTAAGTATATATCTGAGGCACAAAGAGCCATTTTGCCACCTTTGTGGTTCCAAAGAAAATCAGATTATGGAGATAAATCATGTGGGTCATAGTGACCAAAGCGGCATTCATTTTTGAGTTTGTGGACACCATGGGAGAACAAAATGTTTATTCCCTAGCTCTTCACTTTCTGGAGCAAGTCACATGTGAGGTGATACCAAATGCATGAAAAAATTATAGAATTAACTGTTTATGATGATTTGGAGTTGTATGTCTGTCATTGATATTGGAAAGACCTGTTTCTTGTTTCAGTTGATACTGCTGTCAGGATGTTCCATATCAGGAGTAAGTGCAAGAGCCACATTAAAAATTTCACAATTTTATAAGGCTGCATACTATATTAACCAAAATGATTAATATTTAAAATAGACAACATAAAAGGTTTTTAAAAAGTGGAAACTTCAAATGAAACACATCAAGTAATTTGATTTAAACAAGAATTAATTTATATTTTAAGGTAGAAATTTCACATGAAACATTTCTTTGAAAACAAAATAACTTCATTTAAAGAACAAAGATAATTTCTCTTTCAAATTTACTAAAATTTGGCAAGCTGTAGTTTGCCTACACCTGTTCTAGATCATTTCTTTATCACTTATATTAAGGACAAATTTGGGGACAATGAATTTATCTTTCAGTATGACCTTGTTCCACCTTACACAGCAAAATCTACAAAAGCATGGTTTAGGGAGAAGATAACTGTTCTTAATAGTTTCTTCAATTTTGTAATTTTTTTATTAATTTTAATATTGTCCTCATTTTAAACCATTGACAATTTTCACTAAGGAAGATACATATAAACATCTTTTGCTTTAGAAAAAGGAAATGTTTATAATCGTTTATTTTCTCAACAGAAGAAATATGTATTTTATTTTTGATATAGGTGTGGGGTTACACAAGGTGACAGATAACCAGTATACACAACAGAAAATAAGGCTCTTTTTATGACAAAAGGAGAAATAGATTTTCAGGAAGAGACGTTATGAAACAACAAACTGGGATCATTACAACACATTCATTGGATATAAAAAATCAGTTGCAATGTGCTCTGAAAATGTTAAGTTTAATGTGGCTGTTTTAAAGAAAAGTTGAACAATCTCTGTTTATCCATTGCACTCTGCACAAAAAGGCAGTGTGTGAGAAAATTTGCAAATTGAAAACCTAATAGATATGGTTGTGAAAATTACCAGTTTTATGCAGTTCAGTTCAGCCATCAACAGTTTTTCTTTTCTCTCTACCATGGGTAGTGAATATGGAGAGCTTCTGTATCATTTTGAAGTAAGGTGATTCAGATGGGTTTTTTAAAGGATTTTAAAAAGTTTTTTTTTTTTACTTTGAGAGATGAAATTGTTCAAAACAATAAAAGGAAAATATGTTCCCAGGTTAAGTGACCTAATCTTTGTCTAGGTCTCAATTCTAAATTACAAGCTCCAGGACCCAAAGGAAATAATTACAATGATGTCTGACAATGTGAAGGCTTTCAAATGTAAGAACCAACTGGCAGGTGGAAACTTAACCCACTTCACGGAGTCATTGGAGAGGGTTGAACCAAAGAACTTGAAGGAATATACCATTATAATTTTAAAACTGCATATAAGAATTTGACCAACATTTTCAAGACTTTATGGCCTTAAAAAGTCAATTTATGCTTTTGCTACTCTATTGACCGTGGATGTAGATACTGTTTTCTGAGGAATTTTAGATGGAGCTTCAGTCTGCTACCATACCAGAAATATGCTGAGATTTGTATTCCTGATTTTTATCAGTTATTTAGAAAAAATTTCCTAAATTGTTTTTATCATCTTTGCACATTATGATCATGTTTGAAAGCATACAGGTTTCAAAGTAACAAAGATAAGGATATTAGTCTAAATTAACTCTCAGTAATTGAAAGAAATTTAGGTTAAGATACTAAAACTGGAAATGTATTGAATATTTTGATGGCTTTATATACAGTATTATTTTTAACAAAGTGTTTGTACATTTTAACCTAATTTTCAATTTTAATGTTTTGTTTTTTTTTTCTTTGCTCAGGATGGTTATGTGTTTCGTATCAAAATGTGTTTCAGTAAAGAAATTGATCTTCTGAAACCTACCGTAAACAGTTCTGTTCACTCTGATGCTTCACTAGCTTTATGGGGACAGATGCGGCTTTTGCCAAAGCTGACAAGTCACTTACACAGGTAAATATGTTTTGTAACTTTTAAATTACAAATGGTAGAACCCCTTTAAGTTAACTATATAAAAATATATTTGTGTGTTTGTATCTGTGAGCATACACACACACGAGAAGTCCTACCAGGATTCATTATTGGAAATCACAATCTTAACAACATGAGATCTGCTGATGACACGGTGTTGATCGGAAGCTACTGGAATTCCTACAGAAAGTAAAGAAAAGTGGGCAAGAAAGGACTAAGCAACAATTGTAAGACAGAATGTATGGTTGTCAGCAAAAGAAACAGTGCAAGATGCAAACTATTGGGGGTACCAAAATTAAGCAAGTATTAAAATTTTAATATCCATGAAGTGTTTTAACAGAGGATAGAAAATAAACACATCAAGTTTCATTGGAAAGGTGAAAGATGCATTCCAAAAATTTCATTAGAAACAAAGAAAAGAGTACTGAACTGTTATGTAATATCAGTCCTTCTTTGTAAGATGATGGATATTATATATTACATATATTGCAGTGATGCTAGGCATTCTCCTCATAGATGAAGAAAAAAACTTAGGGCAACAGAAATGTGCTTCTACAGAACAATGTTGAGAATCTCATTGACTGAACAAGGAAGTTTTAAGGAAAATGGAAACAAAAGACATTTTGTGGGCTGACACTCGCCGCCTGGTTGTTGGCTTCGATTCAGCAGCTGGTCAACTATTACAATGGGTACTCTCAGTCTGCTTCCCCGCCCATGTTGTTAATTTTGATCTCAAGGAAGTCACACTGAAATTTTGCTATCTGACTTTTCACCAACTTGAACCAGATTGAATGTGCGCACATTTGAGTTCATGAAAACGGCACCAAAAATAAATTGAATGACGCCCAAATAAGTTGCAGAAAAAGTTTTTATATACAAACAAAAAGAAACAAAAAAAATAGAATATAACAATCACCAATCCCCTTATCTCTACTTAACCTACCAACGGAGCATAAGTTTAATTCAAGAGAAGCATTTGTTTTCTTAACATTAATTCGGGTTTTTTTGGTTGATAATGTCAGTTCACTCTAATTGGAATTTTCAAGTTTGTGACAATTTGAAAATGTCTTTGTTCACTTTTCACTGAAGCTTTATGGAAACTGCCGAAGGTTGGTCTTTGTGCGTGTGTTGGGCAGTGGTGGTGGTGATGATTTGTCTTATCTGCTTCAGCTTGGCGTAACTGCTTGTGGCCTCTTCGGGGCCCTGTATTTATGCTTGTCCCAAATTCACTGGTGGCAGGATGATAAACATGCAAATCTAATCTCTGGCTAATGAAATCACTCTCGCCATCTTTCTTTCTGTTCTTTTCCTCCAGTTCAACCAACGAAGCAGCTTCTTGGTTGGTGACATCATTCCTTTCGGCTTTTTCTTTTAATGCCGAAAAAAAATAATCTGGCTTTTATGCGTGTAATTCTTTTCCAACTAAATTTAAATTTTATTTTATTCTCATGGATTTTAACCTTTTGCTTTCATCAAATATTTCCTTTTATTTAGGACAATTCTTTATCTGCGGTTTAACTCAGACTTGGAAATTTTTTCTTTTTACATTTATCTGTGGTGTCCTTGTTCCGACATCAATTTCACTTAGTCAAACTATTTCCAATTGTCAACAATAACCTCCTTTGACTCAGCTGTTTATCAAATAACATGTCCGCAAAATATGATTTTGTTCATATCTCTTGGCTTTGGGTTTTGCAACCCCTTACCTTCCTCTGCCCATAATAAATTTTATTACCTGCATTCATATTAGAACAAACAACTTTTTTAGTTGGTTCTTTTCGATTTATAAAAATTAATAATATGGACCAACACAATTTCTTCTGTCTTATTTGCAACAGTTAGTAATACCACTAATTTAATTACTTCCATCCGGCCAGGCTAAAATAGTGTTACAATTTATACTTAGTTGAAATTTCCAGGGTATATAATGAGGAAAGAGGGCTTAGAGAATTTGACATTCACTGGACATATCGAAGACAGAGGAAAGCAGTGAATAATCTACTTAACAAGCTTGTGTAAATGATTGTCAGAACAATGAATTATGAAAAAGAGCAAAAACACAGTTTACTAAATGCTACAAAGAACAGGAAGTTTGTGAAGAACAGTGATTGTTCACATCCTGTAGGAACATGGCATACGGAAGTTTTGTTTAGATCAAACAGTTTGTAGTAAATAATGTTTCACCAATAACAAAGTGCTACTTTTTCTGTTGCAATTTTTTTCTTTGGTGCAGCTGTAGCAATGGCACTTTTGTTTGTCCATTTTTACATGTTGTGTTTTGAAGTAAAAGTGCAATTTTTCATTAGTTGTGATGATAGTGTTCAATCATTAACTAGTGAATGCACACATACAAATTATTTCAGTTGATTTTCATCAATGATTCCATCATCTTGTATCTAAATTTGAAGATTTAGCTAAATGGCCAAATGGTTTTGAGAGGAAGGTGCAGCATTTCTTTATTGATAATTGTAAACTGACTTTCATAGCCTGTTACAGTTCATCTTGATGTAGCCCAAATGTTTTTTCACTTGCCTAATGTTTTGAATTTGGTGCACTTCAATTAGTTGACTGACTCAATAATTCCTTTTACAAATGCCTGTATTCAATTCATCAATTCAGCTAAAAAGAACACTTTTTGGTTTCTTCACAATTATTAAAATTACATAAAACACTTAAAAGAATGCTTTGATTTGAGTTAACTGATGATTGTATATGCTTATACCAATCCAAGCATATACAATCATAAATGCACACTAATACTCATATGTAGCACAACCTACCGAGTCAATCTGTCAAAAGACTTTATACTATCTACTTTGGTTCATTTATTACATAAAATTTTGTAACATTATCTTCAAATGGCTTTGATTTTATGATGACTGTCAAAAAATGTTTTTCAGAAGTATATGCATTTCAAAACTGGTTCATGATGGGTTTTCAAGATGACCAATCACTAACAAAATACCATAAAAATAGTAATCACTAAATAAACCCATTAGTTCTCATGTGATGAGAATAATAGCCTGCATCATCCAGAAGCTCTCTAGTGGTACATCACCTAGTGTATATATGTCTGTGAGAATGACAGATGTCCTGGTGGCATAACAATTGTTAAGCAACATAATCTCAAGTCCACTTCCCCTTGTCTACATGTATTGATTAAATAAATTAATTCACCATATAATTTTATTAAATGATTTGTCACGAGTATGCTAAAGAGGTTGACAAAGAAGAAAATACATGTGCATATATTGATGAATACCACTTTCCTAGTACTACCTTATCTGCTTATGCAATCATCTAATAATATAACAATATTTTGTAGTGGACCAGAATTAGTTAATTTTATTAATTAATTAATTACCATAACCAGAGAATCTTCAAATTACTGTTATAGATCATAAGAGAACATACTAAGAGAAATTTTCTTTATCCTCCGAATATGAGCAAAGGAAAACGGAGATGATTAATTTTATTAACTGTGGCTGGAAAATCTTTTATCTTAAAAAAAGAACACAGAGACAAAAAATAACATCTGGTATTTCTCTATTATTGTAAACCCGGAAAGAAGAGAAAGAAAAGACAAATGGATTGTTTTCAATTTCCACCCACCAATACAGACAGGTGTCATAGTTGAACCTAAAAGATAGATTCAATTGTTTTTATATATATATATATATATATATATATATATATATATATATGGGGGGGGGGGGGCAAAAGAATAGAAAAGGAAGACCAGAGAAAGAAGCAAAAGAAAGAAAAGACTAAATTAGTTCAATAGATGTCAGTTTCAGTCACCCCCAAGAAAGCTGACGGTCATTCTAAACATAAAAGATAAATTTATTTGTTATTGTTTCTTGGTAAAGGAAAGGGAAATTTGAATGTTTTGATTCTGAGTCAAGTACTTAGAGAAAAAGTATTTTCACTGACATCAGGGTAAAACTGATAAGGCATTCTTGTCACTTGAAAATATAGGTGACTCAGAGAATGGATATTAAAAACAGGTGCGTAGAAATTATTAATTGAGTAATGATGTCAATGTACCCTTGTCAACTTGTTTTGGGTGAAGACAGTTCAAAAAGGTTAATACCTATTGTTTTAAGAGAAAAAAAAAAATCCCCGAAATTGTTTCGTGAGAATGAAAAACTTTTGAGGAAGAAAATTCGGTTAAGTCCAGCCCAGAAAAGGGGTATGGGGAGATGACGTCAGAAGATCGAGAGAGATTCCATTGGTCCGATGACCAAGCCCCATAAGGGGGAGACGACTAACAATTGACGTCATGGAAAGAAGACTAATCCCATTGGTTAAACCACAGGCAACAATGAGTAGCAGCTAATCTCAGGATTTTATTGGTTGCCGAGACGAGGGATTAGACACCCAGCGACCGTCGGCCCCACACTATGGCATGTGCATAAAAACAGGGTCCCGAGGGACCAAAAATCAGTTGGATCGGAGGAGAGTCCGAAGTTGGACTGAAGTTGGATCGGAGAAAGTCCCAAAGATGTAATGACAAAGATAGGCACCAACCGCAGAGCCTGCCGGCCAGCCAAAATTACAGAAAAAAGAGAAGTGATTTTACAGTCAAAGTTTTGAGTTGCAGAGAGCAACAGAGAAATCAAAGTCGGGATGACAGAGATCGACAGAAGAGGCCTGATACCAGCCAACCAGAGATAAAGACAGACAAGAGATTTTGCAGTTAAAGTTTTGAGTTGCAGAGAGCAACAGAGAGGCCTGATGCCAGTTAACCAGAGTTAAAGACAGAAGAGAATTTACAGACAAAATAAGTAGTTACAGCTCGAGTGGCAGAGAGTTCGATTTCCCGGTCCAGAAACATAATGACTAAAGACAGTTCCCAACCAAAGAAGTAAAGAGACAGAGAGATGATTGCCATGCTGTTGGGTGCCGACCGTAGAGAAGCCTGTCGCCAATCAACCAACCAGAGTTAAGAGACAGACAAGAAGAGAATTTTCAGACAAGTACTTAAATTCTCCTTATTTAAAACCTTCCTAAGCTAATTTGTTTACAAAAATAAATGCAACAGAATGATTTATAAATGGAGAAAATATATCATTAAATTACTTTTGGCATTAAATTTACTTTTTGTATATAAAACATTTTGGAACTTTGTTTTTGCAATCAGTAAACATTTTTTCAAATCTTCCAATTAAAAATCTATTTTGTATGTGTTTTGTTCTATTGCAGTATTGGTCAACAATATGGCAGTTACAGCTCCACAGTAAGGTTAGCCAAACGTTGGGTCTCTTCCCAAATGTTGCTTGGTTATATACCTGAAGTCGCAGTGGAATTAATTGTTGCTAATTTGTTTATCTCACCTGAACCTTACCAGAGACCAAAGTAAGACTTTATAGTATCTTGAATTTAGATATTAGGTGAAGCATTCTCAAATGCCAATCTTTGACTTGTACTTTTTTTCATTTTAATTTCATATGTGTTTTATTGCATTATAATTACTAACAGCTGTAGAATAATTGTCTGAATAGTTATGATAAAAGCAACTAAAATTAAGTTGAAAGAAATATTAGTAAAAAATGAATATTTACATTTTTATTATAAAATTACCCAAACGCTTAGGTATTTTTGTTAGAAAAAAAAATACTTAACTGAATTTCCATTTATCTTAATGAATAATTTACTGAAATGTTTTTTAATAAAAAATTGCTCTCTTGAAAAAAAAGTTTCATTAAAACTTATATGAACTATTTCAATCATGGCATTCTTTCAAGTGTGTATAAAAAAAAAAATTGACAAAAAAATTTCTTCAAGCAAAAAGTTTATAGTTAAATTGATTTTTCTTTTACCTTTTAGGTCACCTGTAACAGCTTTTTGCAGATTTTTACAATTTCTATCAACATTTGACTGGGAAACTACACCACTTTTTGTGAATTTAAATGAAGAATTTACAGGCTAGTAATATCTTTTGCTAATCTTGATAAAGAATTTTTCTGGGAATTAAGTAATCAATAAAGAAAAGATAATTATGGGGTTTGTTATTTGTTAAATGCTTTGATAACTGAATGTGTTTCTATATGAATTGCTCTTCAGTTGTTAGTAAATCAGCAAAAAATATCCTGCAAGAAGATTACCTGTTCAACACATTTAGAAAAAATAATTGTAACATTTCTGTTACCATCAAAATGATCAAAAGTTGTCTGACGTTATAAGATAAAACATTATCATTATTTCATGAAGTATTTGGATAGACATCCCTATTGTTTTGTTTATATCAGTTTTCCCAACATTGTTTAAAATTAAGCATCGTGATTTATTCTGATGACAATTATTATCCTTGTTGATAATTACATTTCTAACTTTCAGTTTATTATCTGAGATAAAGTATTGCTATTATTCCATGAATTATTAAAGCTAGTATATTCATCTTGTTTTAATCACTATATTTTGAATTAATGAAATAAAGTGTAGAATTTAACAAACTTTTCACCAGAGAGCATGTGCTCTCTTTGGCTTTTTCAAGTTGGAGAGAAAGAAAGACAAAACTGTATGAGGAAAGTGCCTTGGGATATATATATATATATATATATATATATATATATATATATATATATATGTGTGTGTGTAAAGACAAAAGGAAAATTTATCTTAGCCAACATGTTTATCCTCTGAGGAATTTTATCAAGACAAATGGAAGGATTTATTTTGTGACACGTATTTATCTGCAAGAGCAAAAATGTTATTAGTTTTCAAAAATTTTGAAAATGCAATATTCATCAGGTTGGTGGAAAAGTCAAGTAAGTTTATGGGTGTGTGATTACCATTTAATACACTCAGAAGGAAAATTCTTGAAAGTGCTGCTATCATATCAAAATATAAATCTGTACCCTGGATTCTTCCCAATATCTCCTTTTCTGAAAGAATTACTTTTTTCTCAAGCCAAGATACATGACCACAAAAGTATAAAAAAATTAAGAGTAAAATTCGTAATATCATGTTATTCAAAACATATAGCACTTTTTTTTTAATAATCATTTCACCCCCAAGCAAGGCAAAAATGCCACTGGTGCACGGGGGGTTACAATGAGAGAAAAAAGGTACAGAGGATGTCAAAAAAAAGGTAAGAGATGGATGGGAATCAAGTAGATAAAAGATACCAGTTCACATTGCATTTAAACTTTTGGAAATTGTAGCTATCAGAGAAGCAAGCAAATGGAAGTGAATTTCGCTAAACAGAAAGTGTGACAAAAGAAAGAAATTGTTATATATTTCTATGATAAAAGATAAAATTGATGCCAATCTAGTAACACAAGTAAGTACATGGGGTCAGGGTACCAGGGAGAGTTAGAGCAGCTTTCATGAAAATACTTGTAAGAAAGATAAAGGAAAGCAACATCACATTGGTGAGAAAGTGACTGAAAGCGGGCTGCCAAGACAGGATCGATTATATTGCAGATCTTTCTTTGGATTTTGTTGAGAACCTCAAAAAGAAAAGCAGAAACACCTGATCAGATATGGCAACAGTATTCAATGCACGAACGAATGGTAGATTTACAAATGTGCAAAATGGATTCAGACAAGAAAAACTTCCTGGCCTGATACAGTGACCCAACCTTCTTAGCAGTAGATGCAGCTATGGATTTGATATAGTCGAGAGAGAGTGGTGCCATAAATCGATCACAATCTAAAATAATTTAAATACTAATTTATATGCTTTTGTCTATATTTCTGAGATGCGGTGATATTTACACTATTTACATTATTCTGACTATTGTCCTCGTTTTTGTTGCCATTTGTACGACATTTTGGTCGTTGTACACTCTGGCCTTCTTCAGGTGCTAGGAATTTCGAACAAAACCCTTTATTACAATTACTGGGGTATATCATTCTCATTCCTTGCGCAAAGCTTTTTGGTAGTCATGAGTTGTGAGTTCAATACCAGGCTACAGCAGTGGTGAACAAGTAACTTAGAGAGTCCAGTTAGAGAAAGATAACTCATGACTACCAAAAGAGGCTTTGTGCAAGGAATGAGAATGATATACCCCAGTGATTGTCATAACAATCACTGGGGTATATCATTCTCATTCCTTGCACAAAGGGTTTGGTTCAAAATTCGTAGCTCCTGAAGAAGGCCAAAGCATACAACAGTCGAAACTTTCTACAAATGGCAACAAAGATGAAAACAATAGTCCGAATAATGTAAATAGTTTAATTTATATGCATATATATAAACAAAAACCAATCTCCTACTCACTTCCATTTATTAGGCATTGAACTGTATCACGTCATGCCCCTCAACTTGCCTGACTTTTCCACTAAAATAAAATAAAAAGTACAGGGGGTGTTGAAGAAAAAGTAAGAGATGGATGGATCCATAACTTCATGTTATTTGAAAACTTACAACGTATGAATCAATCCCAATCGAAAATAATTTAAATGCTAATTTATACACACACACACACACACACACACGATAAAACACTCTCCTACTCACTTTGGAATGTAATGTCTCATACCAATGAATTTTCAACCAAAAATGATGTAAACCAATGACATTTTTGCTTTTGTATATAAGTAAATGTCATAAAATAAGATCCTTATATTTGCCTTGATAAAGTCCTTCTGGGGAAAAAAATGTGTTGGCTAAGATAGTTTTTTGGGGTTTTTTTTTTTTACTTTATTCATATTTTCCTTTTCCGGAAATATCTTTCTGAAATTTTTACACAGACACACACACACACACACACATATATTTATAAAAACACACTGACCCAAGCATAAACATATATTTAGGCCTTTTTCTTTTACACTTTGATAGTTATGTACACTAATATATACCTTTTACATATATTTATACGTACATACATCTAACTATTTCTTATATAAAAACCTGTGTAAGCACATGCAAAAACAAACATATAATATATACAGGGTGCAATGGATAAATTGTCTAAATTATGCAAAAATGAAAATAGCACCGACATCTGATTTTAACAGATGTATTTACCAAAGTTACACAGATATCTTGAAATATTAAAGAGTAAATTTATTCAAATAAAATTGCCACAGCCTCCAGAAAATTTCAAAAGCTCATGCATCTTTTCTGGAGTCTCCTTGTTTAAGTTGATGAATGTTGCCATAAGTCTTGCCTTCAGTTCATTTTTGGTGCTACAAGGAGTTTTGTTGGTCTTGCTCAACTGCACCCCATACATAATAATCAAGGGGGTTGTAGTCTAAGGAGTTAGATGGTCTATGTAAGGGGTAATATTGTTGCAAAAAAATTGTCTAATGACCATGACTGCTTGTGAGGCATGATAGAGAGTCCTGTTGTTAGACATAGGGTTTTCACCAGCTACTCTCTTAACTCAGGGCACTTGATACATGCCTCCATGTTGAGTTTGAGGCTCATGAGAAGATGAATGGAGGCATAATATTCCCATCACTTGTGATCACTACAAACATCTTCATAATCACCATTAAAAATGTCTAACTCTTTCTGAATCATTTGTATTGTTCTCAGATTGACACACAAACACTCTAAAATGTTCATACTGGAGCCTCTGCTGAGAATACTAAGCAGTACAGCATGACATTTCCAAATTTCTGGTGGAGTGAATTACATCATGGTACTCTTTTTCTCACAGATAGTGCCAAACTATACTGTGCAGTTGACAAAATCAAAAACAGCTCTCATGGGCAAAATTATAAATATAAAAAGGCAACTTAGAATCATTTTATATATATATATATATATATATATATATATATATATATATATAAAATTTGTGAGATATGCTAATCTCAGTTCTCAACAGTAAAAATATGACCAGAACCATGTTATATCATTGATCATCACAAATAATAGCACAATGTGATATACAAATTAGAAGAGAAAAAACAAAGTAAAAAAGTTCTAATGAATTCATTTATTGCTTAAAACTTCTTTTTATTTTTCAGATGCTAATGTTGTTGAAATCACAAAGAAATTCAATACATCTCGTGAAAGTTTACCTTCAATGTGCATTTGCACTCCAGTTGATGTTGAGAGCTCTTCGTTTTGGACTCAAGACAGCCCCAATTGGATGATGTTGAATCGCCTTCGTGTCATTTCCCAACAGACTTTGTCCATTTTGGACCAGAAATTGATGCAGCCTAATCAGCAAAATGATTTTAAAGTAAGTTATCAGTTGTAATGTGTAAATAACCAGTTACTTTAATATAATGGAGCAAGTGCTTGTCTCTCCAGACTTAGCCCTAAAACAAGGAGGTGCATACTGGATACGTATATATTCAGATGGTTGGAAAACCTAAGAGAACAATTAGCAGGAACATAAATTTGATCACAGTTTTTGTAAAAAAAAAAAAAAAAAAATTCAGTTTCTCCAAGATAATTATTGTAGCATGAACATTATTAATAATGCTTATAGTAGTGGTAGAAGTAAAAAAATTTTATGCCATATTCTTTTAGGATGTAGGTGATATGGATATTTGAATATTACTTTTCTTATCTGTAAATTAACCATAATTTATTGAGAAATGTTGATTTCCTGTTGCCTTCTCCACAGTTTGGAATTTAGTTTCCCTTCTCCAAGACTGGTTTCCACCCAAAGCTAGATAACTCGGCCTGCCTTGCTATTTGGAGGATGAGATAAATTCATGTTTTATCCGAGGGCATTAGCACAAAAATGAACACAGCTGACTTGACTGGAATTTGAACTTGGGTAGTCAAATTCACATTCTATGTTCTTAATGTTTACACTATCTATGTCTTCTAACAATTTTAGTACGTTAAATGTTTTTCTTTTCTTTTTTTTTATTTGATAATTGACTTATCAAATGAAACAGTGCAAAAAATGGTTTGAAAGAAAAATATTGTTTCGGAAGATAGTGACAAGATAAAAAGACTCCAAATCTTTATTAAGTGCATTTCAATTGAGTAAAAGAGTTATATAAAATAAGTAAATGGATACCAAAACCAGTAGGCCAACATAAATTACTCAACTGAGTGTGATTTGGCATAAGTTCACAATATTTTTCTCATAGAATGTCATGCCCCCAGATCTTCTTCATAATTATCACACTGACTTATTTTTTATAAGGAGCTTATGTAATGTAGTTTCACTGGAAAACTATCTTATTGTCTACACATCTTTAAGAATTTTTGTTTAATCCTATTCTTAAAATTAATTTGGACAGATAATTGTTCTTTCTGAGATGTTATTTATGGAATTTAACTCACCCTGTAGAATCATAAGGCTGCTACTTGTAATTTGGAAAACAAATAAGCACATCAGCCACTTTGAAAAAAATAATTGATATAGAACCTTAATGAACAAATGTATAGTATGAAGAAAGCTGCTTACATGAGTGTGACAAAAGGTCACGTACACCAGGCTAGTATAAAGTTAAATGCAATGTGGATACCCGTATTAAATAAATAAAACAATTCCAGAGCCCTTATAACCTAAAAGAAATGTTATTAAAGATACAAAGTTTAATCAATGCTATAAAAATAGGCATATTATAGAAGAAAAAAAAATATAGTAGAAAAAAAAAAAGAGATTACAGCCAGATTAAATGACAGTATGAAAAAAAAGAACCAGCTAACGGGTTTTCATTCCTTGAATTAAAATATTGTACACAACTAAGAATGGGGAAAATATTCAAGTATCACTAATAGACTGATACATGATACTATTCTATAAAGTGATTACACAGAGACCCAACAATTGCAAGAAACCAGAGAAAGTGCAAAAAGTAACTGTTAGCATAAAATTTACGGTTACATCTATCCATTTCAACTGTGTCAAAGCCAACAACATTGCAGAGTTTATCAAGAATTGCTGAATGCATGGGAGAAACACAAGATCCAAATGTGGCAGCAATATTCAAATTGTGGATGAATGGTAGACTTATAAATATGTGTTGTATCCTTTAAAGAGGTTACAAACAGACAAGGTGGTACTCAAGTAAAGGAACAGCAACATGTGCGTAGATGAAAGAAGAGAGGTTTATTGTAAAGAGAATATACTATGGCAAGACAGGGAAATCTGGTGGCAGGCAAGTAAATGCCGAAGCAAGTCAGAGGTATCTCCTGTGCTCACTATTATGGCTACTAATATAGTCAGTTCACATAGGCAATAAGGAGTTTGGGACATTCCATTACAACATTATATAAGAGAGATTCTGGTTAGAAAAATTGTCTAGCACAACTTGGTGAACCAACTTTCTAGCAGCAGACCTATCAATTAATTCAATGTAATCTTTCCACTTCATGTCAGTGAAACATTAGCCAAAGTAGGTGCAATGAGTTACTCTTCTGGAGGTCAGCATCAGCCATTATGGAAGGTGAAAATTCAGAGAATTAAAAAGAGCAGGTTCATTTTGGAGGTATTAAAATTACCAAGCCAGTCCTTGTTCCTTGTTTCAGTTAACAACAGACAGATAATTTTTGAGATCAGCTAAATTGACCATATTGAACTGATCACTTACGATTGAAACAGGAGTAAATAGTGGTCATCAGCATAGAAACCGAGTTGAAAGTTGATAGACTCTTTCAGCAATAATTGTTAATTTAATACCTCAGCAGTTGACCTATAGATGCAAAAGCCATATTACTTATCTAAAAGAGGACCCTGTGGAGTGAGATGTTTAACTGATTCAGTTGATTAGAATCTCTAGTACTTTCCCAAAAAAAAGGTAAAAAAGTTAATAGGCAAAGAATCAGATGGCTCACCTGAGTTCTTAAAGACTGGAGCTATAAAAGAGAGTTTCTAACAAGCAGGAAAGCAAGAAGCAACAAGGCACTCATTGTAGAATTTAGAGAGAATAACAGGAGCACATTTGTTAAGGACTTTTGGTTTGTGGAGATTCAGAGATGATAACAAAAGTCATGTATGGTTATATGCATATCACTCAATAGAGACTTGGTTCTAAGTGGAAAGTCAAGCAATGATACTTCAGATGAGCCAAGAGTAAAGTTTGAAGAAAATTCATAAGCAAAACATTCTACTTTATCAGCATAAGATGTTAACACCTCAAATTGAGTGTAGAGAGAAGAGATAGAAGACTTTAACACACACTTACAAAGCCACCAGTAGTCTCAAGAAATAAACTTGTCAGCAAACAAAGACTTATCATTTTGAGGATATGTTTACAATTATTATGAGCCAACACAAAACAGTATCTGCTCTTATCAAAACTATCACAGTTATGCAACCAGAAAAAAGCTATTCTTATGGGTTATAGCGGCTGAATAGTCCAGTATGAATCAAGAAGTTTGTGATTTCATTTGGAATTTCCAACAAGATACAAAAGCCTCAATGCTGATTTTAATACAGAAAGAAACTTCCATGGCACAATTCCTAGCAGGAAGGTTAAGAATATCAATCCAAACAGCATCTTGATGAAAGTCATGAAATGAAGCCAATCAGTACCCTGGTAACAGAAATAAGTCTTGTGAACATAAGGTTCCTGTGTAATAAATGACAAAAGAAATATTAACAAATATTACAGCAAGATCCAAATTATCAAAAGGACTAGAGTTGTAATGCTCAACAAGATTTAGTAGAGGAGGTAAAGAACAAATCAAGTAAAGAAAAGCTGAAAGCACGTGAAAAAAACATGAGGTCTCATGAGACAACTCCCTTGAAATTGCAAGATTTTCCCAGATGTAAACACCAAGGTCATGCATATTTATCCTAGAATCTTTTTGATAAAGAAAATATTAGAAAATTAATATGGCTGTTTAAGTTAAAAAAGAAACAAAATATTGCAAGTTCAAACTTAAAGATCCAGAGGGCAGAAAGAAATGTTGAAATCATGAATTGTAGATCCAATGTCAAAAATCCCAATACACATAAACGGCTAGAAATCCATCACACTGTCCAATAGTCATACGCAAACCAAAAAGCAAGATGGCCATAAATGCAACGCTCACTGTTTTGAGAATGCCAATTGCTTTTATTGATAGAATAATTTCTTATCACATTGTGGTGCCATGGATATCAATTCAGAACAAGAAATCAGAATTCTAATTGAATTCGTTGCATTCACTTACAAACAAATACCCTTAAGAAAGGTATGAATCCATCTCTTCCCTCTCCTGCTTTGGGTTAGCAAGACAGATTGGGTTCTATAGCTTTGGTTGGTAACCAGTCTACCACAGAAAGAAATGGTAACCGTGTAAAGTAAAAGTAATCTGCCTAATCAGTCATGAATCAAGAGACCTGATTGCTGAAGTGTATATCACATACGACACTTAACTGACTGAGTGAATTTCTTTTTATTGGCCCACAGTTAGATGGGATAAAGCATATCCAAGACACATTTAAAGCAACAGCTACCACTGACTTATTTATTTTAGTTATTTTGTCTGTCGCATACAGTATAAGACACATGCCCTTTTTTGTGATAAATAACTCTTTTGCTACAGAACAAAGATTTCTTTGGTAACAATAGAATTTAAATTAGTTTAAAAATGTGTGAAGATATTTGGAGAATCTTTCAAGAGAAAAGATTCTACATTACAGAAATCAGTACAAATATCATAAATATTGTAGAAAGAAAGGTTGAAGGCAGAGTAGGTAATTTATTTTGTTTATTGGTTTGCTCATTGGTTTTCATTGTATGTCATAGGAAGATTGTTTTAAAAAGAAAAAGGCCAAAATAATTATCACTAGTCACAGCTAATGCTCAGTCAGATCATCAAAAAAGTTAAGAAAGTTCAATAAAATAAATTGAATAAGGCCACAGAAAAAAGAACTGGTAATTGACATCCTAAACAAAAAACAAAGAATAAATCTTTACTCTTGTTCAATAAACACTACAGATGAACCTATCTATTCTTATTAACCTAATCACAAGAGACTGGGCACTTTTCTCAAGACACCATCTCTAAGATTACCAAATAAAGCTTTTGGCTCCTTCCAGAGAATTATTAAAACCTTTCTGAAGGTCATCCCAAGAGTTTCATTTAATCAAGTTAAAATTAATAATAATTTAAGGTTTAAATTTAAATACACATATTACACCAGTCATCAATTGGACTCAGTGCTGGAGCACAAATTTTAACATACATATATAATAAAGTAAACCCTCAATCTCGAAGAAAATAAAAATTACATTTACAATTGAGAAGATTGAATAATATGTTCCCAATCTTTTGATGTGTTTTCAATTGTCAGAAATATGGGAAACTGTAACTGTCTTAATAAAAATTAATGTAACCTAGAGTAAAATTTAACTAAAAACAGAATTACAGGCAGCTGCCATCAGAACAGCACATGCTTCCTACTGCATGACCAGATAAACCAAGACAAGCTGCAAGATCTGATAAAGCATTTACCCAACCTGTTCATTCTCTTAGATTTCAATAACCACAATACCATCTGGGAAGCCAAAAAAGTGAACTTACAGAAAAATTCATTATGGATAATAAGCTATATCTATTCTACAAGGAAGCAGCAACATACAAAACCCAGCAACTGGAAGATTCAGCAATTTACCTAGATTTTTTACAAAGATATATGCAGTCATGACCATTTCTCCATCATCATTAGGAACAGTGAGGTAATCAATAAGCACTCACCTAGATGGAGGCTAAGCAAGACTGACTGGGGGAAAATTTAGAAATTCATGTCAAAACAACTGAAAATAATATAAAAACACCAGAAAATTTCACAGAAACCCTAATCGCCATAGCAAAAGAATACATCCCCAAAACTCTACATCAAGCAGAAATAATAGGCTCTGGTTCACTTCAAAAATTTGATAAAGAATCAACAACTGCCAACCTCTTCAACTATAAACTAAATATTGCAAAGCTGTAAAGCAATAAAATAAACTAAAAAGAACTGTTGGCAAAAATATATTAGCAAACTAAATTTGGTTGCAAAATTAAAAATACTTTAGGAAATAAGAAAAATGGCTGGTAAAAAGAACATATACCAATAAAACATTTCAATAAATAATAGCACAATAATAGACAAAAAGGCTATAAAAATACATTGGCCTAAGCATTATCAAAAAATTCTTCAAAAACAATTATAAACAGCAATACCAAACTACCAAAATTTTTGCAATCAACTTCATCTCTAGAAATAAAAATAAGATATGTAATATTTTCTCTCTATCAATTATAACAGTAATAAAAAAAATTTTGAAAACTTTACAACCCACTGCTGGCGAAATTGCAAGACAGGCTAGATTAATTATCCAACAGAAAAGAAATAGTGCTGTGCTGGATCCCAAGCCACATAGGACTTAAAGGGGACAACCAGGCAGACTTGGCTTCAAAGTTTGCCTGAAATAAAGTCCTTGATAATAGTTTCAGAATCCCTTATGTGGATCTGCAAAATAATTAAAATCATTAAACAGAAGTAGCATAAGTGCTGGACTGACAATGTAAGTAACAAGCTTTGTACAATCAAACTGGTCCTGGCTGAATGGAAATAAGTGTCTAGAAAAGGAATAAAGGCTGATATAATGTTGACTCAGGTATACATAGGCCATACGTACCTCACCCATTTGAATGAAGATCAACCAACATGTACAACTTGCCAAGCTGCATTCATAGTGAAGCACATTTTAACTGAATGTACTTACTTAGATAAGACTACTAGAAAACCAACATTAGAAAAATATATGAAAATACTGAAACTGTCAATATAATGTTCTACCTTAAAGAAATACTAATGCATATAATACCTACAACAGATCATGTACAAACCATATATCTATAAAACATGTTTCCCCTGAAAGTATAAAATTATGTAAAAAATATTTGTAGTAGGTTTACACATGCATTCAAAATAGGTTTAGTTGAAGCCATAAAATTGTGGTCAAAATATTTAGATTTTGGCATTAAATTTTATGTTGGACAAAACAGTTCATTATCAAATGTACCACTATTATCATAATTTCTGTTTAAATGATAAATCAATGAATAAAAAAAGAATAAAAATTGTCAAATATATGAGAACATATTTTTATTATTGTTTTAAAAATGACTGAAAGATAAATAATTGGGGAAGAAATATGCTATACTGAACCAAAAGTAAACATTACGGCTCAAAATACTTTTCCTACAAATTTGAAAATATGAAAATGGTACACTTGTGGGGATGGCATAAGCTATCCACCCTAGTTTGCAGGCCAATTCAATTTGGAACATTCCAGTGAACCAAGATAACCAATCGCGGTTACGGATTGCGTTTCAAGCAATCTCATTGGCCTAAACCCAGTTTAGCGCAAAAAATTCAACAAGCCTATCTGAGCTGGTTTTCCATTCTGAAAACATATATAAACCATACTTTTTGGACCCTTTCTTCAGTGCACCCAAGGTTCTAATCAAATTCACGCTGGTCATTTACAGACACTCCAACCTGCCGCACTTCACTTTCACACGCTCACTTTCTCCATGAGAAAAAATAACATTCAAGTGCTAACGGATTCTAGGGTCACTCACTTCTATTTCTATTTTTCTATTTCAGTCAAGACTTTTCTCACTTGCCAAAAAACATTCTTAGAACTATTCTTATTATTTGCAAAAATAACACATACAAAAACCGATATCTTTCATCTCTGTAAAAAGCATTATTCCAGACATATTTCATATTAATATTGATTACATTTATGTAGCACTCAAAAATGAATGTGGAATGATCTTATAGTAAAAAAAGAAAGATATTTTGTTTCTTGACAAGCATTTGGCCAAGGTATGTGATTTTGTTTAAATATTACTTTCAATCAACCTTTGTGTAAAATCCACGAACTTTCCATTTTTAACACTTTGGTTGGATCTTCTTTACCAACTTACATAATTGAACTTTCTCCAATTATTCCATCACCAACGAACATTTTTCCATCTTGACTATTTCATAGAAAAAATCATTTCACTCATTTCATCACATTAATCTTGTTTGAGTCTTGTGTGAACTTTAATTACACCTTTAATTGTTTTGTCTTTTGTTCATATATAAATGTTCTATTGTTATATTTATATGATCAACAAGTCGTTGCCTTATTCCTTCATTTCACAATTGTTTATCTGTCATGCCTAGAGAGCAAATTATTTTTATTGTTGAGGAATTTGGAATGAACACCTACACAGCCTTACATCACAATTATTAATTTTAAATCAACCAAACTCCACTAATCCTCTACACACTTATTACTACCTATTTACAAGTAATTTAATCAATACAGTGTATTAAATATTCATAATAATATAATAATTCTTAGTGATAATATATTAGCTATTCATAATAAAGTAATTTTGCTAAAAACTCTTATTTTAAAAAGAATACAATGGATTTTTATCGCAACTTACCTTTAATCTATATTTTGATGAATACATAGATGCATAAAAATGTAATAAAAAATTAAAATATAATAAACAATGAAAATCGAAAATAAATAATAATAATAATAATAATAATGTCACTTTCCTTCTTTTAAAAACCACATCACTTTCCCAGAGCAATAAAAAAAACATTCATTCTCTATGACATTCAGTGTTCAAAAATTTGGGTTAACATCTCAGCTTCATAAACTAAAAGTTTTTAGTCTTGATAAATGTCCTGTGCATTTAAGATTGCTGTGAATCGGAGAGGTAGTTATGAAATTTTCTAAACAAATCTGTCAGAATTAGGAAGTGTTATTTTGCAGTCAATTCATGTATCATCTGCTCTTGGCTGATGCTAAAAATTAATTCATAAATATATCCTACCTTTTTATAAACACATTCCATAATTTATCAATTTAAGTGTCAATGCCAAGCTGATACATAGGTAGGACCTCAGCTACTAGGGAATAAAATTGCTCAACATGTTCCAGCATACAATATGAAAGGTTAACTGAAAAATTGTGTATTTATTCCATTACATGTGGAATATTTCATTAAAAATTAGCTATGCATATCATCATTCCATGAGGATGAGTTTTCAGTGTTTGGACCACATTTTGACTATCACTTGAAATTTCTTGAAACAATTTATATCCAATTGAGACAACCTACTTTGTGTTGCAAAAAGAAAGGTAGTTTGGTCACAGTGTAATCTGTTTATACATATTGGAGTAGATAGATCTATCTATCGCCCGGTTCACACTCCACCCACGTCTATTGAACAGGTTAAGAGGCTCATCCCTTGTTCCCTGTTTAGGTTGTGGTTTCCGGCTTTTCTCTTTTCCAATCTTCTCACTTTGGTTTCTTTTTTTTTTTTTTTCAATTGGAGTAGATAGATCTATCTATCGCCCGGTTCACACTCCACCCACGTCTATTGAACAGGTTAAGAGGCTCATCCCTTGTTCCCTGTTTAGGATGTGGTTTCCGGCTTTCTCTTTTCCAATCTTTTCACTATTACGTAGCCCCCTGCACATCAGTGGCGTTACCGCCTTGCTTGGGGTGATACGATTAAAAAAAAATATATATATAAATGTGACAATGTGACTTAATTAATTTAAAACAGTGCTCAATATAAAAATAGAGCAATGAATATTTATTATAAATTATACTTTAGAACATGTACATGTTCTAAAGTATAATTTATAATAAATATATATATTATATGTTCATATATTTTTATCCTTATTTTTCCCCCTCTTTCTTTTAGTTGTGCACATTATTTTAATTCCTTGATCGATCTCTGATGAATGAAGAACAAAAAAGTCAGCCAGTTTAAAAGTTTTTTTTTCTTTTTGTATTGCCATTTATTGTGACTAGTTTCTTTATTTATAATGTGTCTGTTTTTATAGCATTGATAAAAATGCTATTTTTGTGTCTGCAAAGAAGATTACATATATTTTGAGTTAATTAGTATATGTAACCAGTTATTTTTCTGTTTAATCTTGAAAGAATAAAATTGACACTCTCACTAGATACACATGAAGACAGTTAAAGAAACAATTTTAAAAACAACAGGAATAACTATTAGTTCAAACATTAAATAATGATTCTGACTTATCTAAAGGTTTTAGACAATGACAATATTTGAAATATAAAACTGATGAGGAATGATAAGTAATGTTAGAAATTCCAAGATGAGAAACTTTGAATTTCAAACAATACTTATTTGCATTGTTTATCTCTAATTTTTCTTATACCAGTCTTAAATAATAAAAACAGTACTAAAATAAAGCTAAAAAAGAATTTTCTTTAAACTGAAGTGTTGTTTTTTTTGTTTTGTTTTTTTCTTTTCTTTGCTACAAATTATGTTGATAGCAAATGCTTGATTTTACACACAATATAAAATTGATAAAGAGCATTTTAAAGAATTATTATTTTTGTTTTTAGTTAGGAACAAATTTCTTTCCAAGTATACTTTTAAATTAACTTTAGTTTTGCATTTTGCAGGTGATTTTTCGAATGTCACTGGAGCCTTTTGATGTGGTTCTTTACCTGAAAGTCAGCCAGCTTGCACAATCTAGACAATCAGTGGACACAAAATGCAATTCAAATAAAGATAAACAGGAACTATTGACAAATGATCTGCCAGTTGTTGGCTACAATCCTGACCAGCTTTTTTGAGAGATCTCAAGGTAAATTTGAGACTGAATTATATTTTCTGCTGATAGTAAATATGTGACTGTGACTAAGATGAAATTTCTCTTTTTATAGTGAAACATTTTTTCAACAAGGAATGAAAGAAATTTCATAGTGAACTATCATTGCGAAGATTGATAATTGCTTTTGACAAATTTAACAATTTATTTTTGAACAGCAGATTTACTAAACCTGATTTTATTACATCTTGAAAATGCAGCATTACTTTCCAAAAAAATGTGATTTTGTTGGGCACCTTATTGTGGTGCAGGGTTATCAAGCTAGTTTCATAATGTTTGTGGCTAACACAGATATATTATTTTGTTGCTGCATTAGTTTATTCATAAACATTTATTAAATGAAATTATTAATGTGGCACCTCCCCGGCCATACTCGCTGTTGGTTTCGATTCAGCCAGCTGGTCGTAGATTGACTCTGTCGCGGTTTTCTCCCTTGTCCCACGTTGTGTTGATTAATCACAAGGCAGTCACATGAGTTTTTCACTAGCTGTCTCTCTGCCGAACTAAACCAAGCCAGGAAGTGTGCACACAATTAAGTAATAAAAGAAAGAATTATAACACCAAGGAAAATAAGTGGACCAAGGGCTGAAAAGTGTTGTAAAATAACGTCTTTATATACAGATTATACTCAATAGTTTCTTGGTCTAAACAGCACCAAATATGCCACCACCCGGAAAATTAAGTGGAATATACACAATATGCTCTTCTGGGATAATTTCCCATCCCTGCTTCTATCAACTGGTAGCGGAACGGACATTTCTTAGGTAAATCAAATTATTCTCCTAAGCAATAGCAAGGAATCTGGCTGGCCGCAGCTCGCTGCTTCGAACAGAAGTCTAAGTTATATAAGTCTTGTCAACTTGTTGCTTGTTTTCCAGAATGTTACGGAAATAGCCGAAGTGCTGGGTTATTCTCTCTCAGTTAGCAATTTCAGACTTGTCTGAAAATTCTCTTCTTGTCTGTCTCTTAACTCTGGTTGGTTGATTGGCGACAGGCTTCTCTATGGTCGGCACCCAACGGCATGGCAATCATCTCTCTGTCTCTTTACTTCTTTGGTTGGGAAATGTCTTTGGTCATTACATTTCTGGACCTGGAAATCAAACTCTCTGCCACTCGAGCTGCAACTCTCGCAACTACAACTGCAAATTGCATTCAGTTGTCGATCTCAAAAACTTTATCTGGAAATTCTCTTCTGTATTTAACTCTGGTTAGCCGGCATCAGGCCTCTTCTGTCGATCTCTGTCGTTCCGACCTCAACTGCAACTCAAAAACTTTGTCTGCCAAATCACTTGTCTTCTTTCTGTAACTTTCGTTGGCCGGCAGGCTCTGCAGTTGACACCCAACAACCTGGTGCCTATCTTCGTCGTTACATTTTTAGGCCGGTAACTGGAACTGAACTTGAACGCCAACAACTTTGGACTCTCCTCCGATCCAACTCGACACCAACTGATTTTTGGTCCCTCGGGACCCTGTATTTATGTGCATGCCATGGTGTGGGGCCAATGGTCACTGGCTGTCTAATCCCCCGTCTCGGCAACCAATAAAATCCTGAGGTTAGCTGCTACTCGTCGTTGCCTGTGGTTTAACCAATGGGATTAGTCTTCTTTCCATGACGTCAATTGTTAGTCGTCTCCCCCTTTCGAGGCTTGTTCACAGAACCAATGGAATCTCTCTCGATCTTATGACATCATCTCCCCCATACCCCTTTTCTGGGCTGCACTTAACCGAATTTTCTTTCTCAAAAGTTTTTTTTTTTTTTCACGAAACAATTTCAGGGATTTTATTTATTTATTTATTTTTCTTAAAACAATAGGTATAAACCTTTTTGAACTGTCTTCGCCCAAAACAAGTTGACAAGAGTCCATTGACATTGTTACCCAAATAATAATTTCTATGCACCCGTTTTTAATATCCATTCTCTGAGTCACCTATATTTTCAAGTGACAAGAATGCTTTATCAGTTTTACCCTGATGTCAGTGAAAACACTTTTTTTCCAAGTACTTTGACTTGGAATGAAAACATTTGTTATCTTTAATTCTTTCCAAGAGTCATGCCAGCCAGACAATCAGACACAAAATGAAATCCCCTTTTCCTTTACTCAGAAAAAATTACAATTAAATTTATTTTTACTTTAGGTTTAGAATGACCATCAGCTTTCCTTGGGTGACTGAAACCGACATCTATTGTTTCTGGCTTAAAACTAATTTAGTCTTTTCTTTCTTTTTCTTCTTTCTCTGGTCTTCCTTTTCTATTCTTTTGCCGGCCAAAAAAATAACAATTGAATCTATCTTTTAGGTTCAAGGATGACGCTTGTCTTTGAAAACAAATTCTTTTTTTTTTTCTTTCTCTTCTTTCTGTGTTTACAATAATAGAGAAATACCAGGTGTTATTTTTCGTCTCTGCTTTCTTTTTAAAGATAAAGATTTTCCAGCTACAGTTAATAATTAGTTAATAAAATTAATCTCCTCCGTTTTCTTTTACTCATATTCGGAGGATAAAGAAAATTTCTCTTAGTATGTTCTTTTATGATCTATAATAGCAATTTGAAGATTTTCCGGCTATGGTTATTAATTAATAAAATTAATTATTGCCATTCCAAAAATTTTGTTATATTAACCTATTAAAAATTTAGATATTTACCTTTACATTTATTTAATTTATATCTATAATCAACGACTAACAGAAAAAAGTCTAGAGACTGAAAAAAAAGATATATTTATTATTTTGCTCAATTCTCACACATTTTTTATGTCTGTATTTAACAACTTATTTCTATTCTTCTACACATACATAATTTTCTATTTTCAGAATGCATTCAGTGATATCGCATTATTTTTCAATGATTTCTATGGTAGCAACGTGATTGGCATAGTTTGGAAACCTAACATTTTAAATCCAAAACCATTTAAGGTAAGAATGAGAAAATCTTTTTTGCAAAAAGTATTTCAATGATCAAGAAATTTTTACCTGGGAATGAGGTAAAAATAAATTATAGAAGCTTTGTAAAAAAATAACTTTTCTTTTTATTTCAGGTATCAGAATGCAACATGCATATAGTGCTTAGTGACAATGAATCCACCAAGCAAATTCAGACTGTCCCTAACATTGAAGCAATTATTGAAGACATTAAAATTATGGGAAAAGGAATCCTTCATGACATTAAAATAAAGACACATTCATTGCTCAAATGATCAGCCTAATGAAGTATCATGACTTGGAAAGTAACATCCTAAAAATAGATCTGTAACCTTTACAGGTCGAGTACTTGTAAAATACATGTTTTCCAGAGATATGTTTTAAAATTTGAAGCTTTGAAATATACATTCAAAAAAGAGAAACTGTTGGAAATAGACAGTTACCAGGCTCACTTTTTGCTTGTACAATAAATCCTTGCTTAAAATGATCAACTGTTACTTGATTTTTTTTTTCTCAACTTCATAAAGCATAAAGTTAACTTTATTGAAATTAAAGGTAGGAAAGCTATGCTGCATCAATCATCTATGTGAAGAGGTCCCGCTTACCTTGAAAATTAGCAATCATAATCCAGCTTTTTTTTCAAGACTAATAAATTTATCATCAGTTTTATAAGGTTTTTAGTGTTATTTTCTTTTTTCTGTTCTAAAAGATTTATTTTTATTTATCTCTTTTCAGGAGTAATTATTAGACTTATCTCCATCCATAATTTAAGAATTGAAGAACATAGCATTATTCCCTTAGATAAAGAAAGAATTAAATTTGAAATAATAGATTTTTTCCTTTTGTTAGCCTTATTTGCAAAGACCGATGTATCCCATTTGGTTCCCAAAAGGTTTCCCGTCTCTTTGGTAGGAGTAAAACTGTTTCTGATTGCAAACTGTACAAAGACTTACAGTTTCTATGTCAATATTTTCAGGTAAGATGCCATTATTCTCCAGAATGAGGCAATTTGTCTTAAAGAGGTCTAACCTAACTTTTCTAGAATTTTGTAGTGGAATTAAACAGCTCGGATACAATTTTTCAAACATGGCACCAACCTCTGGAGAAACAGAAAAACAGCAGCCTTTTATTCCGGGCCCAATAGCTACTCGAATTGACTTTGGATTTGAACCTTGATGTATCATTTTTTGCACCACTTCTTTAGCGACTTGCAGCATTGTCCCTTTCCACCCACTGTGAGCAGCTGCACAAATCTTCTTGACAGGATCTGCAAAAAGTAACATGAGACAGTCTGCTCCAGGAACAGCAAGAGTGATGTTACTTTCAGAAGTTATCATGGCATCGTAGCATTCTGGCTGAATCATGCCTATTTCCCACACTATATTTCCATGTTCAACTTTGGCAACCTAAAGAAAAGCAAGAAATAACTAAAGTATTATCTGTCATTCTATAAGACACATTTTTATAATTTATTCTTACCTTCTAGCTGTACAGTTCAAATCTTTGATGATCAGTATTCCATTCATAATACCAACATATTTGATATAATGTAATATAATAAATGACTAAGGGAAGTAATCACTCATGAATTTACTAGCTCAAGTTGGTTTATCTCCCTTCTCACTACAAATGAGGCAGGAAATATATAAATAAGTGCACATTGATAATTATTATATGGTTTGATGAGTATTATTATTGCTATAATATTTTATATAAAAGAAAGAACGGAAAGGAGGAGGACGAGAAGGAATTATGTCAGTAAGAAATAGTGTTACTTCATTGGTTAAACTAAGGGAATGATTTAGCTCCACCTCAAAGTGCGAAGGCGGGAGTAATTTAATTGGCTAAAGACTTGATTTGCATGGACACCCTGTGTCTGTCATGCCTTCCCCAAGAGAATTTGGGACAGGCATAAAAATAGGGCCTCAGAGGGCCAAGATTACTCAGAAGCGGAGTCTGCACTCAGTCAGTTGGAGCTGAGTTTTGGGACCAGTCGAGATGTAACAACAAAGGGAGAGACGATTCCCAACTGGGAGCCATGACAGAGATGGTTGCCTCCTATAGAGTCCTGGCTGAAGATATAAAGTGACAGAAAGAGCCAAAAAGAGTTAAAGTCAAATAATGCGTCTCCAATAGAGTCCTGGCTGAAGATGTAAACAGTTTGAGTTGAGTTGCTGCGCTGAGCTAAGGCAGAAAAGACGGATTTACTGCTGCCGTCATCCACACACACAAAGACCACTCTTCAGCAATTTCCATAAAGCTTCGGTTAAAAGCTTGAATATGACATTTGTGAAATGTCATCACTTTGAATTAATGTAGTGTCAAAAACTCTTCCGCGCCCTTCAGCTGGCAGCTTATTCTGCCATGTTCATATTTTTGGCTCTGTAATCACATCATACGAAAACAGTTTCATCAGGTTTCAGCAATTCATATTACAATTACAGAATGAGTGACACTAATTTTATTTAGGCAATTCCAATGTTGCATGTCCTCCAGATTAAATTCACCTTTCTTAAACTTTGCAAACTATTCATGACACAACTAAGCCATATTCATAGGCTTTATCTTTGCTTCTACTGCTGTTTTGCTTAATTTGAAAAGGGACAACACAGTGCCACATACGTTTCTTGTCTGCCATCATATTATTTTCAACACTTGATTAATGAACACTACGAGACACTTGAACGTAGTTTTCAACTGGATATCTAATCTAGTTTTTAAAGAGATTGGTGAATCTTTACACGTCCTTAATAGATTTTTTATCATTCAGTATTTGAAGTTAAAACAATAATTCATTTTAAAGAGGGCTCTAAATTTTACAAATCAAATACCTCCTTTTATTTATTTCTTTTTAATCAGAATCTGCAATCTTATCTTACCTGAATTTTTTCTGGTTGAAATCCTCCTGCTTTGGCCAGTCTACGAATGTTCTCGACAATAACAACTTTGGGATCTCTTTTTGCAGAAGTATAATAAAGATTCAAAGATTTTAAATTCTGGATACTGGATACACCGCCAAGCCGTGTTGAAAAACCATGGTAAAAAATGTCTTGAGGAATAATATTTGACTTTAAGATCTTTACTGGTTCTTCTCCATTTATGTTCATCAACATCTTATGACAGTCATCTTGAATTGAATTAATTTCTACAACTGGTTCATCCAACGGTTCCACATCCAAACTCTCAAATTTTATTCTATAAGCAGAAGCTGTTAAAAGA
The DNA here is from genome assembly GCA_037127315.1 of Ascarosepion bandense. Lineage (NCBI taxonomy): Eukaryota > Metazoa > Mollusca > Cephalopoda > Sepiida > Sepiidae > Ascarosepion > Ascarosepion bandense. The sequence goes on along the minus strand of JBBBDQ010000139.1, from coordinate 1,231,750 downwards.
ATTGAAGCCAATGCTTTCCAATATGGGATAGAAATGGCCATAGATAGAATCAGGATGTCATTAAAATTCCTGTCATCTATATAATTTTTTGCCAAGAATAATAATTTGGACTTAGACTCAGCCTGAATTATATGTTCACTGTATGTCATGCTTTTCAAATCTTTTGATAGCTGTTGGTAATTTTTATGGGATTCTTCCAAGTTTACCAGATAACAAACATAAAGATTGTATTTATCTGAAAGAGTTGAACATAAAGGAAGTAATTTTGAAGCTTCTGTTGTTTTTTCAACCATTTGGCTGAAATCAATCAGAACAACCAGATGTTCTCGAATGCTTGTCTCTAATTTACTCATAATTAGAAAAGAAAAAAAGATATTTAGTGAGCTTAGTTTAATCTGGCACAGGGTCAAACAAGCACAGAAACAAAAAGATTATGTTGCAGCAATATTCCAAGTGGGGAAATCCTCTCTGCTATGAAATGATATCAGACCTTGAAAAGGAAATAAAAAAAAAATGGATAAAGTCAAAGCTTTATTTTAAAAAATAAATAAATAAAATAACCAACATTTTTTTATTGAGTTGGTTAAAAAATGTTTCATAATGAAAAATACAGTATCAGATTTAACATTAATCAATCTTTTCATAATAAAAATAGTATTAATCAACCAGTATTAATAAAATTTTCTGTACGTATATGTATGTGTATTGTGGGTTTCAACTTATCTATTCTTATAATGATAATGACCTGTATTGGGGTCAATTATAAAATTTAAAAAAAATAATCAGCCATAGAAACATTTAATTAACACAATAAATGATTATTTTATTTTACTTGTTAAATTGACTGACAAAAGTTATAGAATGTTATTCTTTATATTTGATTTTAACTGTTCTACTGTTTCAACTTTTAACATTATTTGGATTTGTTTTTATTACTTCCTGGAGATATTTACTCAGTATTATTTCCAATTCTCATATATATCTTTTTTAATGATTAGCCACAAGTTTTCTATATGGAGAAATCTTGAAAACATATTTTGGCAAAGTGGACAATAATCAGTGACATTTATAAAAAAAAAAAAAATAGTAAAAGTTTTCTAGGGAAATTTATTATAAAACTGTAATAAAATAATAATAATAAATACCCTGTAAAGAGGATAACATACATTAAAAAGTAAATATGTCATATAATACGGAATAAGATGAAATAATAAAATTAAAATATATATACATATATATATATATATATATATATATTTATACACACACATACACCTATATGCGCATATATACATATTCCATATATATTTCTATCTTTTACATATACGTATAAATACATACTCACATATTCATATACACATATGGATACAATATTACATTGTAATAATATTAATATTATATAACTATTACAATAATACAAAATAACTATTAAAATAAATTAAAACATAAATTAATTAATTAAAATTTTGTGGGGTATAATATTTCCAACGGGAAATTCCAGATTTTTCTCCCAAAAAAAACAAATTTTTAAGTTTAATTTTGATTTTGATCTAGCTAAATGATTTTATACTTATTCTTATGCCAGCATTTAAATATCAGTTCTTTTCTTTGGTTCAAATGTTCCTTTGGTTTATTGTATTTGATAATGGTCAATTTCTCCTCCAGGCATAAATTACATCTGTCCCTTAAGTTGTTGGGAGTTATTAGCATATTTTATTATCCCCCATTTAACCAGTTAGATAAATCCTCCATCCTTTATATCCCAGTAGTATTTTGATAGGGCTGTTTGATGTTTCAAGAAGGCGTGGAAAATGAGTGTCTGTGATTGTAAAGTCTCTGTTTCCAACTACCTGCAGATATTCCGATATATACTTTTTTTGTTAGGGTCCTCTTCTGGAAAAATAGTGGCTTCATAAATAGCATTTTCAGAATTACACCTGTCATCAAAGGGGCAGTTGATTCTATTGATGCAATTGCAAGAAGGTTTGTTTCCTAGAGGTCTGTCATGGAAGATTTTAAGTACTTTATTACATGCAGAACATAATTATGTTCTGCATGTTGTTGGTTGTTGAATAACTAATTTTAAGAGTTTTTCTGTTGAATAATTTACTTAGTGGGTGATTTTGGTGGAAGTGTTTACTAACTAAATTTAACAACTATTTACCTATGTTTACATTGGACAACTTGCAGAAAGGTGGGTTGTTTTTTTCCCTTGTTTCCATTTTTAGTTTTGTCTTTCAATTTTTCTTGGAATATTATTTCATTTTTAAAATTACTTTTCTTGAGGGCTTCATTGTATATTGTTTTATTCTTATCGAATATTTCCTTATTTGATGATAATTAATTCTAACATTAACTATTTTAGATATTTGTTTAATGATACATTTAGAATGATTTGAATTAACATTAATATAAATTGGTGATTGATTTCTTTTTGGCATAGTTTAAAAAACCATGCCAAAAAGAAATGTGTATTGGACGCGTTGAAGCTTATATCTAAAAATTAACTATTTTGAGATTGGATGAAATTTCGATTTTAAAACCTAGAAATTTAAATGCTCTAATAAATTTTTTCTGAATTCTAGATGTAAGGGAGCCGTTACTGTTAGGGATATGCATAAGCCCACCATTTCTGAAAATACCTACTTGATTTGGATCAACGATTCTACCGAGAGTATATAATATATATATCTTATCAGATTGGCGATTTGTGCGGAATCATAAACTCCCTTTGGAACATCAAAGCTATTGTCAATATTTTTTGAATGATTCTAACGGGACATATGTTTTTATTTTTTTTAAAAGTTATTTTGTATTATTGTAATATTAATATTATATAATATTAATTAATGTAACATTGTATGTATATGTATGTATTTATATGTATATATGTGTATATGTAAGGGATAAAAAATACATATGGAATATGTATATATGCGCATATCTATATATGTATGTATGTGTGTGTATATATATATATATATATATATATGCATATCAACATATGTATGTATGTAAATATATTTTAATTTTATCATTTCGTCTTATTCCGTATTATATAGCATATTTACTTTTTAGTCTATGTTATCCTCTTTACTGTGTATTTATTATTATTATTATTATTATTATTATTATGTCATTTTTCATTATAACTTGATTTCTGCTATGGTCGCATTACCTACCAAGTCTGCAGGAAAACTTAAGGCAGGTCGTGGTGTGTTGCTATGTCTCCATTTCATGTTTTTTCATATCTCCCTAACATCCCTAGAGTTACATAGACAAAGTTCTCCTTAGTGTGTGGGCTGTACTTAATATGACAATTTTTTGTATATCTCTTAAGCTGGGGTTTCCAGGTATTCTTTCAATGTGTTTTTTTTTTTTTTTTTTTTTTTTGTTCCATTTTTATCATTCCAAGTGCACCTACTATCACTGGTATGATATTTGTTTTCAATTTCCACATTTTTTCTATTTCAATTTCCAGATTTTTATATTTTGACAGTTTTTCGAATTCCTTGGTGGCTATGTTACAATCTGCTGGACAAGCCATATCAATTAATAGGCAAGTTTTTTTTCTTTTTGGTTTTTAAAAATAATATCCAGCCTCTTTGCTTCAATTTTTCTGTCTGTGTAGATGGCAATGGTGACATCTATTTCTGTAACCAGTGCTGGGTGATGTTCACACCAGTGTTTGTTTACATATTTTCCATAGTGTTTGCATATTGTCCAATGTAAATATTTCCCCACTCTATAGTGATGATTTTTATATTCATTTGGGGCAAATACAGAACATCCTGAGATGAGATGGCCTATTGTTTCTTGGTATTTCTCACAGAACCTGCATTTAGATCCACATTATCATGTATAATATTTGCCTGAAAGTTCCTAGTGAAAAGACTTTGGTCTTGCACTGCAAGAATAAAGCCTTCAGTCTTGGACTTTAATCCAGATGCACGTAACCATCGATGAGTATTACTTTATCAACATTGGATTTATTGGCACATTCTGGATATTGGCCATGCAGAGGTTTGTCTTGCAAGCATTGTTTCATCTGTTCAAGGACTTTATCCTTGGCTTTCATTTTCATATTTTTTGCCACAATAGTTGGTTCTTGGCTTCTGTTTTGCTTTTCTACAGAATCTACTAAATGTAAATCTTGTTTGTATTTACTGCCTTCTTTTGTTATTGAATATTTTTCTTTCTGTTTTCATGTTGTTTGACTAATTGTATCATCCAGTCCTTTGTTGTTTCTATGTATGTTAGTAAGCCAATAGTTGTTGTCTTGTATGACAATTCTGGCTGAATAAGACCTCTTCCACCTTCTTTACAGGGTATGTATAGACAGTCTACATCAGCCTTTGGATGATGCATCTTATGCTTAGAAAAGAGCTTTCTTGTCTTAGAATCCATTTGCCTGATGTCGTTTAGAGTCCAGTTCAAGATGTTGACGCGATATTGGACCACTGGGATGGCAAGGTTATTAATTGCCATAATTCAGTTTTTAATATCAGTCGCAGCCTTCTGTAGTACTCTTTACGCACTATTTCTTTCATTTTTATGGTGAAATTTTTCACTGTCATTTACACGTATGTAATTATAAGCTTCTTCTGGCTCTAAATCTTTTATTGTTACAGCAGGGTCTAAGCTAAGTGACGATGTTTGTTGTAGCAATCCTCATAAAACTGTAGCTTTAGCACATTTATTCAAATTGAATTTCATTCCAATGTCTTCACTAAAGCATTTTACAGTTTGCAGAGGACCTTCCAGCTCATTATCATTCTTAGCATACAATTCATTAATGTATATAAGTTATGTATCCAGTCTATAGACACTATGTATCGACCTAAAACATTAACTTTAACCTCTTTTTCCCCTTATACTTTTCATTCTCTTTTTCCTTTTAAAATTTTTCTATATTTTCTTTTTCTTTTTTGAATGAGCGAGGAAAATTTTTTTGTAAATTGTCGTTACAAATATCTATTCTCGCGATGGGCAAGTGAGCATCTGTATGTGATGATTTTCTGGATGATTTTAAACATTAACTGTTGTATGATTTGGCTTTGAGGAGCAGCTGTTTTAGCTGTGAAATATTTATTACCCATGGTTTTGTAGAATATCCAAAAATGATTTCAAGAGTATATATATATGTATCTCTAACAAACTAAATAATACCTACATTGGACATACTACTAACTCGTTTTCGCGGAGACTTACATTGCACTTAAATGAAAATTCTAACATATTCTGACATTTAAAACACCACAGCTATCAACACACACTTCTTAGGAAAACACTTGTTGAAAATACGCATATACTTAGACAAGAAAATAATAAGCGAAAACTTAAAATTCTAGAAGCTATCTACATCAAACAGTTTAAACCTAGCCTAAAGAAAATAAATTTCGACACCTCTACTAACATACTTCAATGCCTATAATCGACGGGAGAGGTCATAGTTATTATACTTACCCACTACACCATAGTAGCAGCAGTTCCCAGACCAATCCCTCATGCCACTATACACTCAATTGAACAAAAAACCCACTACCACCATTCCTTCTCGGCCTACAGCCATGTGCGACACAAAAAATGGACCTGTCTAATTTTCTCTGTATAACTCCATTCTGTTAATAATTTAAATGTTCTATGTTCACTGAACATTAAATGTTCATCCTTTGATAATGGCTTATGTAAGCTGAAAGCTCAGACCTGATAAAAAATCAACAATTATTGCGATTTCTTGTCGTCTTAGCCAATCAGATCATACGAACAGATCTTACACAAAATAAATAGACAGAACTTGTCTATATTATTCAATGAAACCTGTATTAATATATATATATATATATATAGATAAACAGAAAGAGAGGAGGGAGAGAAGAGAAAAAGAAAAAATGTGTGAAAATCAATGAAAAAGCTTCAAACACATAATTTTAATTATAATTTATAATTATTATAATTTATTTATTATTGTAATTTAAATAATTTTATTATTGAATAGAAAAATAATATTTAGAAACAAGTTATAAAGATCTTCGCAAACAAAATTCATACAAAAGTGTTTTTTTCTTTTTACAACACAAAAAAATGAATTGTGTTAGTATCAGGGGAAGGGTATTGTTGTAGTGAAATATCCTGTCCTACCCAGGAATGGGTATGCCCCGGGTTATAAAAAACCAGGGTTAGAACGAACTACAGAGCCTTCGCCATTCTATGGCAAGTCTTTTTCACTTGTTTGTACGAAAAGTAATGAGTGGAATTTTACGGTTAATCTCTTGTTACCTGTAAGTACAACGTTTTTGTTACCAGTGTTTGATTTGTCTTGTTGCTTGTTTGTCTTTGATTTTCGTTGGGAAATTTTTTGTGTTGTGAAGGGGTGGGGAAGTCAAGTTATGGCTTTGTCTCCCCAGCCGTCTACTTCAGATGCCGTTCCAACGGTGACTCCTTCACCGTCAGTATGGGCAAAGAGCCCTGTGAAAAAAAGACGCAGGATATTACCTGCAAATGCAGGAAAAGTACAAAGACTTTATTACGGATAATGAGCTGGTTGTTATACCAGAAGTTGTGAACGTAATTGCAGCGAAAACAATCTCCCTGCTGACATCCGATGTAAAAACAAGAAAGTTTATTCGTGTCAGCAGGGAGAATATGGAAGAAGCCCTGAAAGCCTTAAAGATTGCCCCTTGCGTGTTGCCGAGACGATCCATGTGGGACGTGCTGTTGAACTCAGAAACGGAGGCTAAAAACTTAGCTGGAAGCAGACCGACAGCCAAAAATATTCGGTTGCAAACCAAATACTTGGGCACAAGGAAGACCAGGATATTGATACACGGAGTACTGGTGGAGATATCATGTGACCATGTAGGGGCCTTCTTCACAAGGTATGGATCCTTGGAAGAGGTGGCGAGAGTGACCAGCAAGGTTGGTGTGCCCATGGAGGACATGTGCATTAACGTAATCATGGACTGGCAAAATTTTTTGAAGGTCCCTGACATTTTGTTTTGCCGAGGCTGGAAGCTGTTCGTTGTTGTAGAGGGGAGGAGACCACACTGCTGGGCGTGCGGCATGGCGGGGCACATGTATAAAACGTGCCCCGGAAGAAAACCAGAGGAAAAGGAAGTGACACCAGCAACACCGCCGGTGTCAAAAGCAACAGTGGCGGAGGAAAAATTGTCCGACCCAAAAAGCTCAGCAAATGAGTGAACGGAGGTGGTTAGGAGGGGGAAGAAAGTGGCTTCCTTCCTACTCAACATGAAAAACCACCATCCCCAGAGAAGAAGAATCCCCATAAAGAGGCTAAGCAACAAGGGCAAAAACCAGCAAAACCAACCACAGAAACGACAACAACAACAACAACAAGATATGGAGGAAGAAATGCCTCCTCCATGTTCCTCATCCTTGAAGAGAGGGCGGGAGGATGAGGTAGAAACTCAACAGAAGAAACGAAAGGTGGACGAGCTTGAACGTGGCAGGATGGAACAGGGCATAGCTGCCATCAGGGCCCAGTTCACCCCAGCATCCCCAGTAAAAACGATAGCTGCAAAGGGGAGGTGTAAATCCGCATACCCAGTTAGAGCTACATCGTCCCCTTCCCTCATATCCACCTTGCAAACTGTAACTCCTTCATCCCAACACACTTCCCACCCAGAAAATCCCCCTACCCCTAATCAACCGGAATCCCACTCCTCCCAATCGGAAACTCCCTCCCCTAGCAATAGCCAACCCTCCCCAAACAACAAAGACAAGAAAAAGAAAAGAGTGAACCCCTTCAGAAGACAGGCCTTAAAGAGGGACCTTTCTTCTCAGAAGAGGGCTCTCCTAAGGCCGCTTTTCAAATGTACACATATAGACGGAAAATCTGTCAAGGACCCTGCCAATTTTCCAGGTGCCCCTAGGGTAATTATGTTAATAAGAAATACCGGGGGCAATTTAAAGGCCTGGGATTTTGTGCAGGGTGCCGTTGAAGCTTTTCCAACAATTAAAATGGCCCAAACAGGCACAAAATACCTGCAAAAACTTTCTCATTTTTGTGCTGGGAGGGTCCCTGTCATCTTTCCACCAATCATTATGTAGGGCTGTAAAGCTAACGTTTCCCACGGATGTTGGCGGCATTGTCCAGGACGGATGAATTACGTCCAATATTGGTACGGGAAGCCTAGGACAATCTGTCAGGGTCCCTACTGCCACTGAATTTTGCTCTGTATGTGACCAGGAATAATTTTTTGCTTTCTCGTTTCAGATTTAAAAGATGTCAATTAAGTTAGCCAGTATGAACGTGAAGGGCCTTCAGGACCTCTTGTCCTTCGGTGTGGATGTCGCCGCGATCTAAGAGACTCACTTTGTTTGCAAGGCCGATGTCTGTGTGCTGTCTAACGACTTCGTCTTCTATTCAGCATATGGGGACCAGCTGGCCAGAAGAGTTTTTTGCTGGTTAAGCATACCCTGGACGCGAAGGTGGATCTTGTCCATGCCGGTGCCGAGGGCCGGCTGATTGTGGCCGATATTGCAGTGAAAAGCAATGCGTTTTGACTGGTTGTGGTTTATGCGCCCAACGACCAGGAGGAGCGCATCTCGTTTTTTTGGCGGTTGGATTCAACATGACTCGTCAAAGTGGTGGATTGGAATACCATCCTGGACCCCAAGTGGGATAGAGGGTGGGGAGCTAGCGGGAAAGCACATGATCGTAGTTTAGTCGATCTCATCGAGGATTTCAGTCTAGTCGATAGATACCGGGTCGATCACAAGGGTGGGAGAATGTGGACGTGGGCTAATAGTTGGCCTTCTACCAAGGTAGCTAGCTACCGTGATAGAATGTTGGTTCGTGAAGCCGACATAGATCTTTTAGATTGTCCCATGTTCCACTGGTTACATTACTCGGACCACAAACTTATTTGTGCCCGGGTCAGTCAGTTAAGTGCCATACGTGATACACGCTTGGGCAATCATGTCTCGAAAGAGACATGACTGACTGGGCATATGATTATCCCACAGTAGGTTGCCATTGCTTTCTGCGGTAGACTGGTTGCCAACCAAGGCTATAGAACCCAATCTGTCCTGCTATTTAACCCATAACTGGAAGGAAGAGACAGATTAATACCTTTCCCAAGGGTATTTGCGCGTAAGTGAATACAATGGATTCAATGGGAATTCAAACTCAGCTCCCTGGTTTCTCATTCCGAGCCGATGTCCACTGTACCACAACGCTAGAATGGCTGGTTACTAGAAGTTCAACGTGTCCTTGCTGGACAGGCGAGACTTCCGGTGTCAGCTAATTAACTTAGTGCAGCGGGCGTTAACTGGGGGAGTCATCGGGAATAAGTGGTGGGAGAACCTTAAGAATAGTATTAGGTCTTTCACCACCAAGTTCAGCAAACGGCTCAAACTAGATAAGGCTGACAAGGTGAAGACACTTAGAGCTAATTACTCCCGGGCGGTGGCTGATGGGGATCCCCTAGAGATAGCCATAGCTAAGGAGGTCGTGGAACGGTCGAATAGCGATCGTTACATGGGCCAGGTAGTTAGACATAAGTTAAGCAAGATGTCTTCCGAAGCTGTGAACATGGTCGCAGACCGGTACACTCGAGAGGTTCGCAACCCGGAGGGACATACTCTTCGGTCGACTGACGACATGTGCGAGGTGTTTCAGTGGCATTTCGAGATCCTGTTTACCAAGGAGCCTGGTCTCCGTGATGAGGAGTTTCATAGCTATTTGGCTGACTTCCCCCGGCTTTTGCCGGCTGATGCAGCTATCTGCGAGGGAGAGATTTTGGAGGGCGAAGTCTACACAGCTTTGAAGAAGGTCGGCAGAGATAAATCACTGGGTCTTGATGGTTTGCCCTATGAATTGTACTTGAGGCTGTCGCACATCTTTTCTCGATTTTGACTGTCGTGTTCAACAACTCTTTCCGGCAGGGGTCCATCTCCAACCGGTTCACCAGGGGTGTGATCACGCTGTTGAGAAAAGGCAAGGATGTGGGGAAGGAGTTAGAGGGTTACCGGCCCATAACTCTACTAAACACAGAGTTAAAGATTTTGGCCAAGATCTTGCAAAATCGTTTGCAATTAATTACTGAGTCTCTGTTGAAACCTGAGCAGACTTGTGCTGTGAAGGGCCGAACAATTCAGAGCAACCTGCATCGGATATGCACGATCATAGAGGGGATAAAAGACGACGAGCAAACCGCGCTGATCAATTTAGATCAGTCCAAGGCATTTGATAGGGTTGACCATCATTACCTGACAGCTGTCCTGCAGGCAGCTGGATTCAAAACCAACTTCCGCTGCTGGATTAGCCTCCTGCATCAATCCCCCATAGCTGTGGTACAGGTGAACGGAAAGTTGTCAGGCGTTCTGGCGCTGTCTAGGTCGGTCCAACAGGGTTGTCCACTGTCGCCCCTACTTTATGCTTTGGCGTTGGAGCTCCTCCTTTGCCGGCTAAGGGACAGGGTGTGCAGTCCGGCCCTATGTGGAATCACTGTCCCTGGTGTTATCTCAGCAACTCTGAGTTATGACTCACCTGGTGATTAGCTTGGAATCGGTTGCCTCTCAATGACAAGGCCTTCATATGGGGCCTGGCAGATTTGCCAGATTGTGAACACTGCAACCTTGGAAGAAATGGCTTCGCACGTCTTCTACCATTGTTCGCGGGTTCGCCCTCTATGGGACCGGGTTGGCGAGTTGACTGCTCATATCGTGCCGCGAGAACTTGTGCTCATTGATCATGCTTTTGCCTGTGACAATGTGTCGCCCCCGTTTTCTGGGATGAAGCATATGGTGTTTCTGCCGCTGCTAGCCATGTCTCGAATTTGGACGACATGAACGGAGGAAGTCTTGCGGTCAGCGGCTTTCACATCAGGATCTAATCTGATATTTTGAGCATCAACTCAAAATGAAGATTAGAACTGATTGGAAACGTTTGACTTCGACAGACTTCAGCAAAAGGTGGGTAAATGTAGCAAGTCTGGTTCGTGTAAACAGGGCTAGTCTTGATTTTCTCTTTTAGATCTGCTGGTTACATCGGGGTGAATTCCTACGGAACCCTCCCCTGGTTTAGGTAGCTCTCTTTGTGTTCCTAGCCTGTACCCGGCTTTCTCTTGTTATGATCAATGTCAAGATTCCCAACCTCTCCCGTTTGTTTTGGTCTCCTTTTATCTTGGCTGGTTCAGCCTTTTATTATCCCATTCCACTAATTTTTTTACCCCCTTCCCACTCCCTTAGCGAGTGTGCTTCTTATTTCGCTGTTTGGCGGAATACAACGGCCACTCTTTTTCTGGGATGGAAAACATTATTATTATTTTAGTTCAAAATTGTTGTATTTTTCAGTTTGTTTTTTAGGTTCATCCACCTCCCATCATTTCATTCTTCATTAAATGTTTTATATTATATTGTACATAGCATTGTACATATTATATTATATTGTATATAAATACATTTTTATTGTCATGGGTTATTTACCCACTTTTTTAGGTGTCCCTTGTAACTTTGTGGCATTGTGGTGTAAGAAGGATTGGGTGTTGATGGATGAGTTCTTGTGGTGATTGTGCAAATTGTAATGAGTGAATGGGTTGTCATAGTGTTTAGCTAGGTATAAGATAGTTAAGCGAGAACCAACCTCTACCCCTCCCCTTTTCGGCTTTGTGCCACAATTTTTTGTATTTTTACAAAAAATAAATAGTGTCTTCGTCATTATATGAGAGCCATCATGATTAAACGAGAGCAATCGTCCTTAGACAAGTGTTATACATCATTAGACAGAAACATTTTTCATAAGACGGACGCATACGTCCCGTATAGAGACATTGCCTTCTTGAGTGTTGTACCTGTTAACTGTTCGTTGGTGTACATGTATTTGATTTATTGTACTGAGGTATAACAGATTGGCGACGAAGGATCAGCACTTACATGGGGTAAGCCAGTAATAACAGATTGGCGACGAAGGATTAGCACTTACGTGGGGTAAGCCAGTAATAACAGATTGGGGATGAAGGATTAGCACTTACGTGGGGTACACCAGAAATAACAGATTGGTGATTTAGAATTTGCACTTATGTGAGGTACGCCAATAAAACAGAGTGACAACAAAGATTTGGGACTCACTAAAAGACCAGATTGAACAAAGATTCAGCAAATCTCGCCAAATATTTGGTGAGAAAAATTTGGAAAGTTGACACATAAAAGAATAAGTTAAGGTGAGAGGTAGTTTTGTTAACCCCTCTGATAAAAAAAAAAAAAAAAACTGCAGGTATTATTGCTTACCGGTGGATACAACTTATTCGTAAACTATACACATAAAACTAAAAAAATGGAACAATTAGCCGAGTTAACTAAAACACTGGGAGATGCAATCCAATTGTCATGAAAAAGCAGGAAGACCAACAAAAAATTCAAAAGGATCTCCAAACACAAATGATATTGCAACAAGAGATGTTGAAAAAATTGGTAATAGAGCAGGGCGAAACAGCAAAAGCCTCTAAAGGTTTCTCTGCAGAAGGCATTGCAAATTCACTCACAGAATTTGTATATATGAGCCTGAGGAAGGTATTACTTTTAATTCGTATTACAAAAGATACGAAAATATTTTTGCAAGATGGTGCAAACCATGGTCAGATGACAAAAAAGTAATGCTCCTATTATAGAAGATAGGAACACAGGAAAACACAAAATATACAAATTTTATTTTACCTAAAAAACCGATAGAGAAACGATAGAGATTTTGACAAAAATGTTTGGAGAAAGAGAAAGTTTATTCTTCACGCGATATAAATGTTTAAATATCGAAAAAGAAGAACAGGAAGATTTTGTTACGTACGCCGGAAAGGTTAATGGCACAGTGCGAAAGACATTAAAGAGGACATGTTCAAATGTCTAATCTTCGTACAAGGATTAACAGAAGACAAAGACCTACGTTCGAAAAACCTCACAATGTTAGATCAAGACGAAGAAATATCATTACAAAAAGATACAGAAAAATACCAGAAATTGCTAAACATTAAAAAAGATAATGTTTGCATTGAAGAGAAAAGCGTGGCTCAAATCCATAAAGTAAAACAACAGGCCTACCAAAAAGGAAAACCGTACTAGCAAAAAAAAAAAAACCATACTGCAAAGCATGTGGAAAGAATAACCACATCACTAGGAAATGCTATTTTAGAAACAAAATGTTTCAAATGTTCAAAGAACGGACATTTGGCAGTGATGTGTAGAAAGAAAAGGGACCAAAGCTCCAAAAAGATTACTACAATAGTCATGAAAAAAGTTACAAATGATTGCAGTACCAGAAAATACATGGACTTAAAAATGAATGGAAGAACAGTAAAGTGTTTATTAGGTACCGGTAGTGATATCTCTGCAATAGACGCGTATACCTGGAAAAAAATTGGTTGACCAGAGTTAAACAACATGAAAAAGATTGCAAGCAGTATTTCTGGAAATAAGCTAAAATTCAAAGGAGAATTTATGGCTAAAGTAACATTTGACAGAAAAGTACAAAAGTCGAAGATCTATGTGATGTTAGGAAGAAGAAATACAAATCTATTCGGCATAGATTTAATTGTGCTATTCAATTTGTGGGAAAAAGCCATGAATATGTTCTGCACTAAGACTAAGGTGTCAAATGAAAGAAAGTCTAAGCAAATGGAAAAATTCATACAAGAATTAAAAAATGAGTTTACAGATGTTTTTTCGGAGGAACTGTGTTACTGTACTCAAACAGAAGTAAAATTTGAAATGAAGGAAAGTATGAAACCAGTATTCAGGCCGAAAAGGAAAGTTCCATTCGCATCATTAAAGGCCATTGATAAAGAATTTAAAAGATTAGAAAATAATGGCGTGATGGAAAAAGTAGATTACTCAGATTGAGCATCGCCTACCGTCTATGTTAAGAAAAAAATAACAAGATCAGGGTGTGCGCTGACTTTTCAACTGGTGTAAATTAATGTTCAGTTAGAAAGTTAAGGGTATCAAGAGTTGTAGAAAATGTTCTTAGTAGTAATTTTTGAAAGAGTATATGCGTACGTACGTATGTATGTATTTTTTTGGTAGGAATGTCTTTGGATGGAGAAGAAGTAAAATGAATCAGCACGTGAGAAAGAGAAAGAGGACAAAGGTCCGAGCTGATTTGAAGCTTCTTTCGTTAGCGGTGTCTCTCATTGCTCCCATCTGACTGACGCTGATCAAGTCATTTTATTGTAATCTAGATTTTTTGCACTAGATTGCTAAGTCTCTTTTGGTCTTGCAAGTCGCTCCCATTGGTCAGAAAATCAGTTTAACACCTACTTGTGAAATCTGCTGATAGCATCTCACAATGTAAGGAAGAAACTTCAAGCTGACTCGTCTTTGCTGCCAATTTTCATTTCTTCTTTCTCACTCCACGCCAACCCAGACGTAGGGCACGCCACAGTTTCATTCGACTTCTTCTTCCAACGTCCTTTTTTTCATTTTCACTCATGCAACCAAAGAGAGCAACAACAACATGGACGTGTTAAGTACAACTTATTTATTCGTTTTGCCTTCACTCTCTCTCTCTCAACCTGTTGCGACCTACCAAAAAGGGGAAGGAGCAGAGACTTTACATTCTGCTACTACATAACCATTAACTCTAAACTTCTGCGGACATTTTAAATACCTACATTTCTCTATGAACAATTTTAACTCCAAAACTGCATGCATTTTCTCAATGAATATTTTTTCTTTTCGCAAATATATTATAGTGTTCAGTTAACAAAATTTCACTTATATTTTCCTTCTTACAGTTTTATCATTCTGTAAATAAATCTTTGCTTTGATGTATATACAAAGCATTTTATCCTTTCACCTTCAACCTTCTGATATTTAAATTGTGGGGGCTTCTGACGTGTTTGGCACAAAGCCAATTTACCAAGCATCACAGAGGCCCCTACAAATATGTTACCCAATTTTTAATTTCAACTTTTTGGAGGGGAAAGATTGCTAATCATTTTCTGGCTGTAATTCTACAAATTTCAAAATAAACAATAAAAATATTGTCTGATTTTTTAAAGCTTGAATGGCATTGGTTAATAAATGCTAGTGTAGGAATTGAATTTGAAAATCATGTGAGCCTATTTTTGCACAAAATTATGGTGATGTCTGTTTGATCATACTTTTCATATATATATATATATATATATATATATATATATATATATAATAGGCCATGATAAATTTTAAAACAAAAACACCACTCGACCAGTTTCTTCCCCTCTCGTCAGAACTATAAACGGGGAAAAATTATGAAAAGAAAATCTGTCATGGATGACATGAATGAACAGAAAGGGAAGAAATAAAAGTTATTACATCTGAAGATGCTAGAGACCCAGCAAAGAAAGCCCAAGCAAACAGCCCTTTTGTTTACAAAGAGAGGATCGCCTAAACCTGATAAACAGCGCCTCCAACATATTCAGATGGAACAACGAGTGTGCTCTGGTTAAAACAGAAAACCAGTTCACATTAAAATCTGCAGTACAACTGGGACTATATATATTTTTGACAAGATAAATTATCTTAAATAATCAGGCTGGCAGAAATAAATATATAAAAAGACTGTTTAATTAAAAACAGAATACTTTCTCAAATATGAGTATCGACTAAAAATAATCTTTAAATAAATTATATATATATATAAAATGATTGTCAGTTCTTTACAGAAGAAGACATTCTTCTCACTTACTAGCTCTTCATGTATTCTTCATTCAAGATTTTTTTTATGGATAAAATAGTGAAATAGTGAATTTTATGTAGTGTTTTTTCAAGACTTAGCATAAGCAAAAAAGTTATAGATTTAGAGTGAAAAAGAAAAAAACAGAATGTTGTCAAAATCCCAATATTTTTCATCCCTTAATAGTCTTAGTTTAATTTGTAATGTATATAAATGTAGGTCGAAAATAATCAAATGTTGATAACGTAACAAAGCATTGTTTGGGGCCACCAGTGAATTCCCCCCCACCAACATACACACACACAAGTCATGTTTGGGGCCAGTAAGTGCCAGCTCTGCCACCCCTGCTAGTGTAGTTTCACCTTTCAGATTTTCAGACGTGTTTTGTTAATAATAACCAAAGCAAACTGAAGGTTTGAAAGGTGAAACTGCAGTAACATGAAAATTGTCTATGCCATTTTTAAAGAAACATTCTTAGAATTTCTCTATAGTTTATGTATTGAGCACTTTTTAAAAACAGCTTAAACTGGTAAATATCATAATAATTTTACCTGGTAATTGATTTAAGCTAAATAAAGATTATAAATATGTACAGTGGCAATTGTATAACTCTGAAAGTTGGGAGAAGGGGCACTTACAAACCAAGATTTTTCTGAAGAGAAGTGGGGGCAAATTCAAGGAGCGTCTCCTTTTTCATACTAATCCACTATCATAAACACAACTTTGAAATGAATTTGAGTATAAGTCTGATTTTTTTTCCTCCACAAAACTTTTTTGAAGCACAAAAAATAAATGCGAGAAAAATAAATAAATGCGAAAATAAAATAATGCAACAAAATAAATCAAAATGCTGTGGGCACCACAGCCGTACAAAAATTAGCTAAAAAATTAATTTATGTTTTCGGAAAAATCCAACCATATGATCAAGAAGTTACTTTGAAACAAGAAAATAATTTAAATAATATAATTTCTCCATGACCCTGAAACAAAACATCAAATGGGGCAGCTGAATTTACACAAACCCAAGTTAACATACATGCAATATTGCTTTGATTTTAATTATTTGTCTAGATTTTAACAAAAGTAAATGTAAATTCAAATAGCAGAGTCAATTTATGCTACATTAGTATTTGTTGAACCAAGCAGTTTGTATGTGTGAAAACAGCAAAGACAATGAGAAAACGGAAGCAAAGATTGAATTTCAATGTCAATTTTATTGTGATAAAATTGACGAGCAGTAGGAAATCAAAAAAGGCTGGAGCGTAGGCAACGGTTGGCAAGATCAACACAGGCTGTTGGTTGATAGGATCAGCGCAATTGGGAAATTTGAAGTTGAGTCTACGCTGCAATTGAATGTAGTCCAAGGAGAACAGGTCATGGCCTAGCATGTGTACTTGCCCAGGCAGATGTGCGAGCTATCATGTGTGTGCTGCGACTGGTGCTTATTTGCTTCCTTTACAGAGATTCGACGCAGTTAAACGGGATCACTGCAAGCTAGCAAGTGCGAAAGCCACGGCAGTTGGACTTGAACAATTGACGTCTCCTTTGCTGGATCCACTGGAATCTCAAGCGAACTAGACCGTTCCACCTCTGTAGCAGAGTCAAACCTAAAGCGGGACTGGCTGCTAACTAAAATGTAATCTGCTCCAAGAATCAACCGCAGGTAGTGGGATTGCAAACAAAGCGTATGCCTAGCTGGAATTGGCCAGAGAGCGGAAAGTGAGTATTTGAGAACAGATATGATCCTACCCTCTGGGCCCAAGGAAGCCAATTTTGGCGAAAGTGACATTAATAATAAAGGTTCAGTAGTCAGCAACATCTCCAGGTTGCTGATTTTGCATGCGAGGTCAAGGTCGGCAATTTGTTAAAAAAATTTTGACAACTGGGAGCAGTAGGCTGCGACAAAGCCCTCCCCAAGATAATTGATCGTATTAATTAGAAATAATAGTCCTTTCGCAAATTACTAGGTAAGGTAACTCTCCTACCTGATCTGGTCCTTTGGACAGGAGGCGCTGGAGTGTCGTTGAGTGTCCACAGAGTCTGGTTTGCATTGTTTTGCTTTGTTTTCAGAAAAGCGGGTTTAGTCCGATCAATTGTGATATTATCGGTTGTGTTACCATGCTTGATCGTGAACAGGTGTTTGTCAGAGCAGCGAATAACTTTGAACATTGGTAAGCTGGTGTGACCAGTCATTTTGCTGCGTCGGTTCTGATAATAACGAACTCAGACACTTGTAGCTGCTGCAGGATGAACCTGCTCATCAATTACTGTCATGGATGTGAGTACTCCAAGCATGCCATTTTCTGCCGAAGGTCTTGGACGAAAGGTGTTGTCAGAGTCGGGCACGTATCAAGGGAGTCGTTGAAATATTGACCAGGTAGCGAAAGAGGTGTACCGAAAACTAGTTCAGCCTAAGTCCTCCTTTACTGTATTCCTCAAGGCATCAGAGGTAGATCATCAACCCAGTTGGTGATGTCAGATCTAGTGGCCAGGAAAGTCTTAAAAGATCTGTGAAATCTCTCGACTGGGCCATTAGCACAGGGATGGTAGGTGGTTGTACTGATATGCTTGACGCCACGCAGGCTGGTAAATTCTTGGAAAAGGGATGATTAGAACTGTGCCCCTTGATCGCTCATGATAACTTGATGTGTGCCAAAGATTCCAATCCACTCCTTCAGAATTGTTTTGGTGACGGTTCTTGCAGAAGTGTCCTTGATTGGTACAGCTGTTGGCCATTGTAAGAAGCAATCCACAACAGTCAGAAAGTACTGGTAATCTTGACACATTGGCAGAGGTCCCACAAGGTCGCTGTGTCTATGTGAAAACCGTGCATCAAGATTGCTGGAAGTAGCGATGGGGTATTTAGTGTGTCGCTGTACCTTGAATTTCTGGCATTCCAGGCACGTTGAAACCCATTCTTTGACATTGGCATTCATGCTCGGCCACACAAAACGGTCCGCAATGAGCTTAACCGTAGCTCGTTTGATAGGGTGTGACAGCCCGTGTAGATTTTTGAAAACCCAATTTCAAAGTGTAGGGGGGATGTACAGCATAGGGGCGCCTAGGCTGACACTGCAGTATAAAGTGTTGTCACTAAAGGATGCTAAGGACTCCTGAAGCTTCAGGGAAGTGTTCATGAAGACATCTTGTAGCGTTGAGTCAGATTTCTGTTACACTGCTATCAAATCCTGACCAGTTTCAAGAGAGTTCATTCCTGTTTGGGATAACGTGTCTACAACTGAGTTGTCTATCCTCTTAACAGGCTGGATGTCAGTCGAAAATTGTGACACGTAGTCAAGGTGTCGAATCTCACGGGATGTGTATTTGTCGGAATGAGTATTCATTGCGCTTGTTGCAGGTAGTTGAATACAGAATTTATATTAGAAATAAACTTCTTTGAATAATGCGTTTCTGCAGCATGTCCATTCGTATACCACACACCGATATAAATTAAATTGAAGAAAACAAGACAAATTGTCATATAAGAAATGACCACAGGAGAGTGACTAAAAATTCAACAGTAAAAGAATTTTATATAAACAATAAAACATACATGCATGGTCGAATAATTTCTTGTCGATAATCACAAGTAAAAAAATGTCTGAAAGATTGTTCATGCAGAGTATAGTTCCACAAAAGTCAACATTTTGGATTTGATAGGAAAAATACAATAGACTGTTGCTGCAAGAAAAAGTTATCGAAATGTGCGTGTGCATTGTTTAAGTATGTAGAAATAAGTTGCCGGGAGTTATTGGCCTTTATCTGTTGGATTTCTTGTATAAGTGCACTCAATAACTTGGTTCATGAAGTGAGAGAATATTCACCCTTTCAAGTTAATTATAGGAAGAATCTCAACACAGTCAATTGTTAAATAAATGTTATTTTTATGCGGTCAATTGAAGAGTCAGCAATTAGACACGCATGGAGGTTATTGGCGTCTCTCGGAGTTCACAAGCTGACAATATTTATTTGTATAAAAATACAAATTATGACACAAAGCCGAAAAAGGGAAAAGTAGATGGTGGTACTCACTTAACTATACTATACCTAGCTAAACACTATCACAACCCAATCACACATTACAATTTGCACATTCACCACAAGAACCCAACCATCAACACCCAATCCTTCTTATACCACAATACCACATATTTACGTGGGGGACCCATGACAATAAAAATGTATTTATATACAGTATAATATATAATTTAAAACATTTAATGAAAGATGAAATGATGGGAGGGGGATGAACCCAAAATACAAACTAAAAATACAACAAATTTTTTTGAACTAAAACAATAAACAATGTTAGTAAGATCTGTCTATCCCAAAAAACAAGTGGCCGCTGTATCCCGCCAAACGGCGAAATCAAGAAGCACACTCGCTAAGGGAGTGGGGGTGGGTAAAATAATTAATGGAATGGGACAATCAAAGGCTGAACCAGCCAATATTAAATGAGGCCAAAACAAACATGAGGTTAGGAATCTCGACTTGGATCATAAAAAAAGTGAAAGCCGGGTACAGGCTAGGAACACATTCTTTCACATTAACTAGGCACACAATAGAGAGCTACCTTAACCAGGGGAGGGTTCCAAAGAAATCCACCCCGATGTAACCAGCAGATCTAAAAGAGAAAATCATGACTAGCCCTGTTCACATGAACCAGGCTCGCCACATTTACCCACCTTTTGCTGAAGTCTGTCGAAGTCAAATGTTTCCAATCAGTTCTAATCCTTATTTCGAGCTGATGCTCAAAATATCGGATCAGATCCTGATGTGAAAGATGCTGACCTTCCTCCATTCGCATCATCCAAATCACCATTCGAGCCATGGCTAGCAGCGACAGAAACACCATACACTTCATCCCAGAAAACGGGGGCGACACATTGTCACAGGTAAATGCACGATCAATGAGCACAAGCTCTTGCGTCGCGATACGAGCATTCAACTCGCTGACAAGGTCCCATAGAGGGCGAACCCATGAACAATGGTAGAAGGCATGCAAAGACGTCTTTTCCAAGCCAAGGTTGCAGCATTCACAATCTGGCAAATCCGCCAGGCCCCATATGAAGGCCTTGTCATTGAGAGGCAATCGATTCCGAGCCAATCACCCGTTGAGCGAAAACTCAGAGTTGCTGAGATAATCAGTACCCGGTGCCCAAGACCAGAATGAGTGAAACTCATCCTCCAACAAGCGGAGCACATCACGTAATGAATCCTTCGCGACGCCCTCCACTAACCCTAGGAAACATGTCCCTCACTATCCCCCTCAGCAATGAGTCTTCCAAAATCACTTGACTGAGAAAAACCAACCTTGACGCAACCTTGTGGCCCATCAGGTATGGTATTCCCAGACCCCCATGACACAGACGTTGGTAACAGACACGTTTGTCAATGTAGTGTTTGCATCCTCTCCACAGAAGAGAGAATAGCAAACGCTCGATCACCTCCCTACGCCATTTACAAAGTGGAAGTCCTGACAACCGGTAAAGGACAATGGGAAAGACTAAGTACCACACACCTCAGCCAAACCCTTTAAAGATAAATTCCTTTGACGCCAAATCTCGACCGACGCGCCGACCTTTGCCAGTACCTCTGACCAGTTATTCTCCAACTGGAGGTCGGGCCCAAACCACACTCCAAGAATGCGGACAGGGCAGTTCGTCCAGTCGAAGGGCCCCGGAAGAGTAACACACTTTCAGGCACCTAACCGCAAGCCAGAAGACTTGTTGCGGTTAATCTTGGCCCGTCACCTGTTCGTACCATTCAAGCACCTTCTGTACGACCTTGATGTCACTCCGGGAGGACTCGAAAGTCGTGATGTCATCGGTGTACGCAGAAAACCTGGCTCTAGCACTACCAGGGACAGTGATTCCACGTAGGGCCGGACTGCACGCCCTGTTCCTTAGCTGGCGAAGAAGGGTCTCCAATGACAAAGCATAAAGTAGGGGCGACAGTGGACAACCTTCTTGGACTGACCTAGACAGCGCCAGAACGCCCAACAACTTTCTGTTCACCTGTACCACAGCCGTGGAGGATTGATACAGGAGGCTAATCCAGCAGTGGAAATTAGTTCCGAATCCAGCGGCCTGCAGGACAGCCACCAGGTAACGATGGTCAACCCTATCAAATGCCTTGGACTGATCCAAATTGATCAACGCAGCTTCTTCGTCGTCTTTTATCCCCTCTATGATAGTGCGTATCAGATGCAGGTTACTCTAAATTGTTCAGCCCTTCACAGCACAAGTCTGCTCAGATCACAACAGAGACTCGGCAACTAATTGCAAACGATTTTGCAAGATCTTGGCCAAAATCTTTAACTCTGTGTTTAGCAGAGTTATGGGCCGATAACCCTGCTAACTCCTTCCCCACATCCTTGCTTTTTTCAACAGCGTGATCACACCCCTAGTGAACTGGTTGGGGATGGACCCCTGCCAGAACCAATTGTTGAACACGACAGTCAAAATCGGGACAAAGATTGCCACTGCCGAGCTTCTTCAAAGCCGCGTAGATTTCGCCCTCCGTAATCTCTCCCTCGCAGTTAGCGGCAAAAGCCGGGGGAAGTCATCCAAATAGCTGCAAAACTTCTCATCACAGATTCCAGGCTCCTTGGTAAACAGGATCTCGAAATGCTGCCAAAACGCCTCGCACATGTCATCAGTCGACCGAAGAGTATGTCCCTCCGGGTTGCGGATTTCTCAAATGTATCAGTCACCGCCTCGGTGAATCTCTTCCTTGCACAGTTCTGCGCCCATGTTCACAGCTTCAGAAGACATCTAGCTTAACCTATGTCTAATTACCTGGCCTATGTAACGATCGCTATTCGATCACTCCAGGGCCTCCTTAGCTCTGGCTATCTCTAGGGAATCCCCACCATCCTCAGCCCGGGAGTAATTAGCTCTAAGTATCTTCAACTTGTCAGCCTTATCTAGTTCAAGCCGTTTGCTGAACTTGGTGTTGAAAGACCTAATACTATTCTTAAGGTTCTCCCACCACTTATTCCCAATGACTCCCCCAGTTAACACCCGCTGCACTAAGTTAATTAGCTGGCACTGAAGTCCCGCCTGTCCAGTAAGGACACATTGAACTTCCAGTAACCAGCCATTCTAGGCCTATTTTCTAAATTTACCCGGGCACAAATGAGTTTGTGGTCCGAGTAGCCTAACCAGTGGAACGTGGAACAATCTAAAAGATCTATGTCGGCTTCACAAACTAACATTCTACCAAGGTAGCTAACTACCCGGGTAAAAGGCCAACTATTAGCCCACGTTCACATTCTCCCACCCTTGTGATCGACCTGGTATCTATCGACGAGCCTGAACTCTTCGATGAGATCAACCAAGCTACGATCACGTGCCTTCACGCTAGCTCTCCGCCCTCTATCCAGCTTGGGGTCCAGGATGGCATTCCAGTCCCCCACTAAGACGAGTCACATTGAATCCACCAGGAAGGCTCCAACCGCCGAAAAACGAGACGTGCTCCTCCCAGTCGTTGGGCGCATAAACTGCAACCAGTCGAAATTCATTGCTTTTCTCTGCAATATCGGCCACGATCAGCCAGCCCTCGGCACTGACATGGACAAGATCCACCTTCGCATTCAGGGTATGCTTAACCAGCAAAGAAACTCTTCTGGCCAGCCGGTTCCCATATGCTGAATAGATGACAAAGTTGCTAGACAGCACACAGGCATCGGCCTTGCAAACAAATTGAGTCTCTTGGATCGCGGCGACATGCACATCGAAGGACAAGAGGTCCCGAAGCAGACGGGCAGCCTTACTCCAATCCCTAAGGCCCTTCACATTTAAACTGGCTAACTTAATTGACATCTTTAGACCTGAAAAGGGAAAGCAAAAAATTACTCCTGGTCACATACAGGACGGAAATCTATGGCAGTAGGGACGCCGACGGATTGTCCTAGGCTTCCCGTACCAATATCAGATGTAATTCGTCCGTCCAGGACAATGCCGCCAACGTCCATGTGAAACATTAGCTTTACAGCCCTATATAATGAGGGGTGGAGGATGATAGGGACCTTCCCAGAACAAAAATGAGAACGTTTTTGCAAATATTTGGTCACTGTTTGGGTCTTTTTTATTTTGGGGAACTCTTTGTTGCTGTTGTTGCTGCTTCTGTTGCTGCTGTTGTTGTTCTTGCTGTTGCTACTGCTGCTGTTTTTGTTGTTTCTGCTGTTTCAAATCTTCCTTGACTGGGGACGGAGGCTTCTCATATTGTGGAGGAGGGGAAGTCACCGTCTTCCCCTTCCTCACCACTTCCATCCACTCAGTAGTTCTGGCCTTTTTTACCTCCGGTACTTGTGTTTTTGACACCGGCAGTGTTGCTGGTGTTTGCCCTTCAGCATCTTGTTTTTTTGAGGGGCACATTTTGGCCACATGGCCTGCTATCCCGCAAAACCAACAATGCGGCTTTCGCCCCTCCATCGCCACAAAAATTTCCGGCCTCCACAAATTTATACATCAGACATTCTTAGAAAACTCGGCCTGTCTACGACTACGTGTACCGCCACATCTTCTGTGGGTACGCCTGCTTTGCTGTTAACGCGGGCCACCTCCTTCACTGCTCCGAACTGGGCAAAGTAAGTCCCAATGTGGTCCTCCGAGATTCCAAGCGGCACGCCATGGATAATAACTCGGGTTTGCCTCGTGCCCATGTACTCCCTCTGGAGCCTAATTCCCTTTGCAGTTAATGTTGTGCTGTCCAATTTTTTGGCCTTCTCTTCTGTGCTAAGAAGAACGTCCCACATAGCATGAGACCATCGCACCAGCACTTTGGGGACAATTTTCAGGTATTTCAGGGCCTCCTTCATGTTTTCCCTGCCCACAAACTTATGCGTTTTTGGGTTTGACATCAGCTGGGAGATCATTCTCATAGATATTACATCAATAACTTTGGGAATGACAATTAGTTCATTTTCCACAATGTATTCCTTAAATTTCTCCTGCAAACCTTGATAATAAGTGGTGTCTATTTTTTGCAGGAACGTTGTTCTATGCCGACAGTGGAGAAGTCACCGTCGGCATACCCACCGAAGAAGTAGATGGCTGAGGAGACAAAGCCATAATTGAGCTTGCACCACCCCACTCACAACACAAAAAACAATCTTTACAAAACAGTCCAGAAATCAAATAGACGAGCAACAAGAACAAATAAAACACTGTAAACAAAACGACGTACTCACGAGTAACAAAGATTCCACGTAAAAAATTCCAATTGCAACTTTTCATACAAAAAGACAAAGAGTTCGCAAGCTGACTGACTCAAATTGAGTTAGATTGCGACTTATATACATTTAGAGTTCTGAAAGTTGGATCAAAGACGTTCGGCGTGAAGAAGGAAATCTATTTCAATTTTTAGTGTCTTGACCAATGAAAAGTCAAATCCATGAATCCAAAATGGTGATTGGTTAAGACATTTGCTTAAGGGAGAATGCATTTGTTAAAAGGGGTAAAAAGTCTGTGTGGAAAATTCTACACGTTCATCAGTGGTTTATGGTTGGTGTAGATGGTGAAATTCCTATCTTCCAGTCGGTGTCGGAAGTGCTTAGCCGAAAAGAATGCGATGGGTTTGTGCTGAGAATTTAAATCCTGTTCGACCACCAAGCCCCCTTCTGAATTCGATGCATCGGTTGTCAAGGATAGTCGTATTTGAAAGTCATCGTCAATAAATGAAAGCCTGATGACATTTACCAGCAAGATATTTGCTGTGAGAAATGCATGTAGTGCGTCGCCTTCCAACGTGATGCATTTGTTCTTCCTCTGTAGTAGGTTCATCAGGGACTGGAGAATAGTGAAACAATTTGGGATGAATTGTCCTTAAAAGTTTATCATCCCGATAAAACGTGGGAGTTGTCTTATCGTTTTCGGTGTTGGAAGTCCTGGATTGAGCTGACTTTAGCTGGCAGAGGTACGATTCCGTTAGCATCAGTGTGGTGCCCAAGGAAGTCGAGGCTGGCTGCCCCGAAAACACACTTTTCGAGGTTCAATTTTAAGCCGTAGTGTGAAAGTTACTGGAAAACTTCGTGCAGGTGTTGCTTATGGTAGTTGGCATGATGTCATCAATGTATGCGTACACATCCGGTAAGCCGCACAAAATTTCGTCCATTAAACGTTGGAATGTCTGAGCGGCATTTCGTAACCCAAATGACATTTTTACGAACTCATATAAACCAAACGGCGTCGTAACGGCTGTCCTATGGATGTCCTTTGGGGCTACAGAGATCTGATGATACGCTTTCGTCAAGTCGATTTTGGAGAACAGGCGGGTATCCTGAAGTCCAGACATGAAATTGTGGATGTGAAGGATGGGGTAACTATTTAATTATTATTCAATTTCCTATGATTGACGCATATCCGATATTCCGTGCCACCATCTTTGGGCACCAGATGCAATGGTGGGGCGTATGGACTGTTGGAAAGGTGGATGATGCTGTTGTTCAGCATCTCCTGAAATTGCTTCTTGGCATATGCCAATTTCTATGACACAAGTTGTTGTGGGTGAGAGTGTGCAGGTTGGCCACTTGATGTGATGTTGGGTGTGATGGTTATCCAAATCAGTAACTTTGAATGGCTGCGTTATGTCAACAGACTGATTAAGGATATCCACGTACTTTTGGCCATGACAAGTTGCAACGCTGATTCCAGTGTTGCTGTGTTGTGTAGGGGTTCCTATGATGTGGATGTTCGTGATCATGTCGGACAGGGTCCGCAGGTTCATATGCACTGCCAGTTTAAAGTTCGACAGGACATCTGCACCAAGTATGGGTATCATCACGTTGGTCAAGGTGAAAGTCCAGGTAAAGTCTTGCCGCATGCCAATATTTAAGATCAAGATTTTACCCCTGTAGGCATCTATGGTGAAACCGTTAGCCGCTTGCAGTTGAACAGGGTGGGCTTAGTTGGGGTGGCCGTTTGCATATGGTATCACGCTGATATCCATGTCTGCAATAATTTCAGCTTATTCTTTTGGTTTCACACATAGCATTGTGCATTAGTACCGAGTGAGTCTGTCGTCACTATTCTCCCTGGGTCGATTGGTGTTTTACAGGGAAGCCTGCAGTTTCTGGTTTTGTTGCCGAACATACGATGAAACCAGCATCACTCAGACTATCCCAGCTTGGAGTCTGTCTTTGCTGTCTCTGTCAGAAGGGCATCGGGTTCCTCAGCTGTCAGTACAGAGAGGTTTGGTGTTCTTGTATCAGCTTCTGCATGTCGGCTAATGCCTCTCTGTGTGGTTCTGCTTATGCCTTGCGTTGTCAGGTGTGTGCACTGAGTGAACGCTTTAGTTAATTCGGGCATAAACCAAGTAGTCAGACTCGGCCAAATCATTCAGAGCTGTGGATCAGGTCAGTGGGCGATGATTTGGGCGATGGATCTTGGTAATTGATTCATCCATAGATCTCGGAGAATTGCACCTGAAACAGAGTTTTTACCCAGACGACTCCGCATGTAACGAAATAGCTTGGATGGCATCCTGTCACCTCTGGTAGCGTTCTATAAAATCTCTGTGATAATATCCTCGTCTGAGCTGCTGGTACACTTAAGGACAGTGCTTTTAAGGTCACCAATTGTTGCGGGGGCCGAGGTAAGGTAAAGGGTTTTGACTCCACAAACTTTTGTATGTGTGAAAACAGTAAAGACAATGGAGACGGAGATTGAGTTTCAATGTCAATTTTATTGTGATAAAATCGACAAGCAAACAGTAGAAAATCGGAAAAGGCAGCAGTTGGCGGGATACAACTCAGGCTGGAACGTTGTCGTCGACCATCGGGAACATCAAATATAAAAGAGATAAAATGACATATGGTTCACTTGATTGTTCATTTAAAAAAAGAATCATTTCAGTGTTCAGTGGTAACCACAATACATAGGGAAGGAAGTCTAAATTGTTTTCTACCATCCCCTTTTCTTTGATTCTTTTACTAACTGCTGGCATTGTCATCAAATCTCAGTATGGTATACAAGTCTTCATGGTCCTTGTTGGAACCATTGATGAACAATTCAGCCCTCCTGCTGTGTGTATCTCTCTCTATATGGTGGTGGATGAGCCTGTTTACATATTTCTGAGGCATAGAGATTTGGCGTCTGGGAATTCGATACCAATTGTCTTCAGTAGATTGGAGAAAATTACTGACCAAATACTGACCCGGCCATAAATAACTGTCTATGTATCTACAAATGAAGTTGGAGACATTATTTCAAATTAACGTCTTCCTTCAGGTATGAAAAAATGACGGTTAAGTCTCTTTCCCTCCCTAACAACATGTCTATTTCTATATATCTGGTTGCTTTATTTCGTTTGCTTTTCTTTTGAACTGACCTTTGTATGTGTGCTTAAGAAGCTAAATGAAAAAGAAAATGCAGAGGGAAAAGTGTTGAAGATCAAATCTTATCAAAATCAGACACTGATCAGTTTCATAAATTTTTCACGCTTATAAGTTGGGGGAGTAACCTAAGGTTCAGCTAAAATTCTGGGGGTAGGGAACTTAGCCTCTTCTGGGTCCCCAATAAATTTGCCAATGTATATGTATGTATATATTAGTGGTGTTTAGTGAGCTTGTGCAAAGCAAGCATCCTCATTGCAAGTCTTGCAACCTGCTTCAAAGACAACCTTATGAACATAAAAAGATCAGCATACTGCAGGAAGCCATGTAGAAATCCAATTGTTGTTGGTGTTGAAGAATTTGAGAACAGAGTTGCTTCCACTGAGCTGTTAGATGTATGGAAGATATCACTCTTCTTCCTGAAAGAGACAAAGAATCTCTCTTGTGTAATGAATGTGGTGTTTCTAGAAAACAGGCATCCTCAAGCACAAATGTGAATATAAACCCCTTCTCCACCATCTACTAATATAACAAGTAAAACTTTTTGTGCAGCATTTGGAAATGGCTTGCAGGTCTTATGAACCATTTAAGCCATCATTAGTGACATGGAAATTGTCCTTGAAATGTTCATCTCTAAGTTAAGTGTTATGAGAGTGGTCTTATTCAGTCACAAGTTAACTTCCACCACCATATAAAGGCGAATGGATAAGTTCAAAACCTGATAGTTATTAGCTGAATTATTTTATAACAATATTCACACTATATAATTGACATTTACCATTGAATTAAGGGCATTACCAAAAAAGATTATGTTGAAAAACTAATGATTTTTGAGTAAAACAAATGTTTTTATCATTATTTACATTGTTCAGACTATTGTCCTCATTTTTATTGCCATGTTTACAATGTTTCAGCCATTGTACGCTCGTATTGCAATCTTTTGATGCTAATGATTTTCTCTAGCATTCTGGATTTCTGGCTCCCATATTATATTCGTTTCTATGCTTGGTCAAAGATTTTTGTGGTATAGCATACGTGCTGCTTCCTTAAGTTTACATAGTTTCC
This sequence comes from Ascarosepion bandense, assembly GCA_037127315.1. Taxonomy (NCBI): domain Eukaryota; kingdom Metazoa; phylum Mollusca; class Cephalopoda; order Sepiida; family Sepiidae; genus Ascarosepion; species Ascarosepion bandense. The sequence goes on along the minus strand of JBBBDQ010000139.1, from coordinate 1,202,678 downwards.
AGTGGTGTTCCCTATCAATTATTTCAGCTTCATCCCATAAGGGGCAGAGATCCCCTTTCTCCATCCATATGTGGCCATCTCACCTCATATTACAGCCTTGTGATGTTCTTGCAGCCTTATAAAATAAAAATACTGGTAAAAAATACTGATAGTTCGGCACAGTTGGCATGCAGGGTGTGGAATGTTGCTTTGCTTATGCCATCCTCAACACCATGCCATTTGTTTGTAAGAATAGCTTGGATGACAGTGGTAAGTGTCTTGTCTTTTATAGTTTCTATTGCAACTTCATCGTCATTGCTTTGGGGGTTGAAGTTGAGAGGATGTAGCTTATATATTCCTCTGTTATTTTCTGTTCTCTGCCGCTTGGTGGCAGGTGCATTGGATGGTGGCTGAGTTAGTCAGCTGGGTTGCCATGGCCTGGTCGGTATATGACAGTTATGTTGTCGGGTTGTGTTCTCAAAACCCAACATTCAATGCGTGCTGACAGTTGGGAGCTGGCATTGTTGAAAATGGATGTTAGGGGTTTGTGATCTGTATGGACAGTAAATGGGGCTCCAAAAATATATATGTGAAAGTGTTCACATGCCCATGAGATAACAAGTGCTTCACTTTCTGTTTGGGAGTATCTTTGTTCGACTGTGGATAGTGCTCGGCTTGCAAACTGTACTATCCGTCCATTTTGTCATAGCACGGCAGAGAGGCCTACCTGGCTGGCATCGGTGTGTATTTCGGTGTGTTTGTTCAGGTTAAAGTAGGTGAGTGAGCATGCTCAGGGGTTCCTTGATGTTTTTTTTAGACATTCAGTGTGGCATTCAGTCCAGGACCACTGCATGTTTTTTTTTTGTTAATTGACGTAGTTCATGGGTCAGGGTTGCATAGTTTGGAATGAATTGTGCACTGCAGAAGTTGGTCATCCCCAACAAGCTTCTGACTTCTGATGCATTTTTAGGGTGAGGTAGTCCAAGGATTGTTTAAGATTACTTGAGCTGATGCCAAAGGTGTGTCCAAGGAATTCCAGTGACCTCTTGTTATACTCGCATTTTCCCCCATTCAGGGAAAGGCCCTTTTTTGCGAAGTCGTTGAAATATTGCATGGAGGTATTGGTCGTGGTTCTGCTGGTCTGATCCAAAACAAATGATGTCATCACTGATGTTGATGGCTCCCTTAATTCCTGCAAGTGCTTGGCTGATTTCTTCCTGGAATATTTCACTGGCAGAGTTGACACCGAAGAATAGCCTTTTGTATCTGTACAGACCTAGGTGTGTTGCAAAGGTGGTTATGTATCAGGATTCTTCAGCTAATTCCAGTTAGTTGTAACCCTGATTGAGGTCTAATTTACTGAAGATGTTAGCTCTCGATAGAATGGTTTTCAGCTCATCAAGTGTGGGTGTTGGATGCTGTTCTCTTTTGATAGCTTTGTTTGTTGCTCTCATATTGATGCAAACCCTGATTTTATTTTGGTTCTTTTTTGGTACCGCTACAATAGGAGATACCCATGGGGTCAGTCTGTCTGCTTTTACAATTACTCCCAGTTTCTCATCTTTGCGTATCAGTTCTTCTATGTCTTTCCTCACTTGAAAGGGAACTCTGTGGTATCTCTGAGCAATAGGTGGCACATTTTCATCTGTGTGTAGGTGAACTTTTTTACCTTTGAGTCTGCCTAGGCCATTGAACAGGTCTGCATAGTCCTCCAGAGTTTTGAGGGTAGAGGGTGGGGTTTGTGCATCAGAGTTACTGATGTGGTTAACTGAGAGCTTGTTCGCTGACAGTAGTTTGAGCCTCTTACATGTTTCCCAGCCGATGATGGGTTTTTCTGGGCTCTTTATTACATGTATATCAGCTTGGCAAGAGATGCCCCTAAACTCTAGAAGTGTGCTGAATTGACCTAGAACCGGGGTGGTTTCCTTGATACCGAATCCAGATATTTCAGTTTTTGTGGGTCAGAGGTGGGGTGCTGGTCTTAAGCACTTGAAATCTGCTTCAGACAAGATGTTAATAGTGCCGCCTGAGTCAGCAAATACATTAAATGTTTGGTGGCTATCACCAAAGGATACATTGAAGCAGGGAAGGTTTTTCATCTTACCTGCATGGAATACATATTCCGTTTACCAGTCACAGACTAGTTTGGCTTTGTGGGCATGGAGGATGATTTGTTCTCCGTTGTCTATCTTTGTCATTTAGTTTTCCGAAACAGACAGAGGTGAAATGCCCCCATCTCCGGCAATAAGTACATTGGTTTTGGAATGCGGAGCAAGACATTGATCCCCGTTCATGTGGGTATTTCCCATTGCAATTTCTGCACCTGTTTTGCTGGAGAGGGTTGCATGGCCATTGCTGTTGGTACGAGACTTTGTTCACTATTGCAGTGGTAGTGGTAGTTCCCGTAGTGGTGTAGATGTCTTCTAAGCACATCCATTCTAATTGTGTGTTGCCATAGTTTCTATTGTTCTGGCATAGTTTATTAGATCGCTTAAGGGCATATTTGAGTCCCTTTTGGCAAACTTTCTCCGACAAACACCCTATTATTAGCTAGGATTTTATTTCGGCATTTGTGTCTGCAAAGTGGTACACAGCTGCTGCCTCTTTTAATTTCCGGTAAAAATCCTCTATGTTTGGAGTGGTTTGTTTTAGCTTTTGAAATACAAACCGTTTATATTCCGTGTTGTTCTGTGAGTTGAAATGGTTCTGCACAGCTGAGACCAGTTTATTGAAATGTGTCTCGTTTTCTTCTGGTGTGATTCGTTCAGATGAGAGTTCGTCGATAAAGTCGTTCATCACCTCGCCCACAAACATCAGCAGAATTGCTTTTTGTCTTTTATCATCCTCTATGTCATGTGCAATGAAATAAGTTTTTAGTTAGTTGACGTATTTTGTCCACCTTGCAGCTTTGGCTCCTGACTCACAGTCGAATTCCAAGTAGCAACCATGTTTGTTTTGTAGCACATTGGAAGGTTTGTTGTTGCTTTTTTTTTTTTTTTACGTTCCTTTGTTTTTTTTGTTTTGTTTTTTTAGTAAACAACTCTGTCCTTGTCGCCAATGTAATGTTTGGTGTTGGAGACAGTCGATGCTTGCTGAACATCGACTACCATTGTGGGTCAACAGGATGGATGATGATTAATGCGAGAACGAAAACGAACAACTGCCAGTGTGCTTGGCATCCATTCTTTTTTTCCTTTCCTTCCAAATTCACAGGGGCTGTAACCCCTATGAGACTAGAGGTTATCTCCCTTTTATTGGTTAGGACATTACAATGGTTGTACTATTATCTTGAACAGAACATGGGTTCAAGATATCTGTTTACAACAAACCAACATTCACTGAGGACATCACTATATGAATTCTTGTGATTTTTAAACCTTATGTTTCAGTAAATATTTTGAGTAAATACTGTAACTTAAACTCACACCATCAATACATTGTAAAGAAAAGAATTGTCTGCTGCCTACAACATTGAGCAGAAGTCATAAGTAGCAACCCAGAGACATATGAACAAGAAATGGTAAGTATAAGCAGTATTCTACAGTATTCTGGGTACATGACAACAGCTAAGACAAACTGGGAAAAAGGTGCAAGAGGATAACAACACTCAGAAAACAGTCTTAGTTTGATGGGATTATGTGAAGGGATTATTAGAAAAAATGAAAAGATCTGTAGTTCATATAACATAAGGATAACCTTCAAAAGTGGTTAAACACTTCACAGACATCTCTTCTGAGTAAGACCTTTCATAGAGGCAAATATGATTAAGGACCATGTGTACACCATCTCATGCAGCTGTGATTAGAAATAGAAAGGAGAAACAGGCTGCCCTTTTAAGATAAGGATGCAGGAATTCCATAAATCTGTAACACAAGGATAAATAGAAAAATCAGGCATAGCTGACCATATATAGAGGGAAAAGGGAGATCATCACCCTCTGTGAGATGAGGCTGAAATAAAAGATAAAGAACATTACTGGAAAATGTGAAAACTAAAAGAATCAGTGCATATGCTATGTCAGAAAAAGCACTGACATGAATACAATATAGGAACCAGCAACATGGAATGTAAGAGAAAAACAATAACAATAACAAATTGTTAAATGAGTTCTGGTAAAAATGGTTAGTGAGACATTAGGTTTATAAGTCACAAAAATTCATCTACTGATGTCCTCAAGGACACATTTCCCAGTGGATAAAAATGTTGGTTGAATCCAGAGACTTAACCCAAATAGTTGTGAGTTCAATACCTGGCTACAACAGAGGTGAACAAAAAACCTAAAGGAAGATAACTAATACTGAGATATCCAGATTGGGCATAGTAAGTAGAACTAGAACAATCGACCTTGATGGATGAAATAAAGAGATCAGTTTAAAATTCCAATCACCAGAGCATACCATGTCCAAAACATTGTAAATATAGCAACAAATATGAAGACAACAGTTCAACCAATGTAAATAGTGTTAATAATCCTATTCTTTTATTTTTCTCTCTCCTTAATAATGTTTCCTTTTTCTCATATTTCTCATATTCTTTCACACCCTTTGCATCTTATTAGATTTATTTTCTTGCTTGGGGTGAAATGATTTTTAAAAGTCAAAGATTGCTTTATATTCTGTAGATATTTGACATAATCCCTCAAAATTAATGCTATTATATTTTAAATTAATAAGCTTTTAAATATTTTTTTATAAAACTCTGTAAAGCTAGCCAATCTGGGATTCAGATGTGTGGAGTAGGATTGAAACTAGATTATTAAATGTTGACAACTTACATATTATGCCTTTTTCTGAAGACACTCCAATTAGCACACCAGTCACCTTATGCTTATTGAATTTGATTACTATTGTTATAGAAAAGACTTTTCAAACTCAACTACAAATGATGTTTTATGTCATTAAATTGAATGGGCAGCAAGTGAGACTCAAAGTAAGAGTGGGGTTGGGGTGACTATTTTCTTTTAAATGAATGTTCGTTTTGTCTCTTAAAATTTCCATGTCATTATTTTCCAACTTCACACTGGTAATTAATTTGGCTGTATCCACTTTCAAGACATCTATTCTTACAATTTTTTTTGCATTTCACTACGATGATGGGAATAATGAAATTTATTCGGATTAAGGTGAAATCATTCTCAATATCTACTTGTATTGAAAAAAGTTAGACAATTCAATTTACTGTATTTGACGGCATATCAGTTGCACTTTTTTTTACTAAAAATATCTTTTAAAATTCCCCTGTGTCTTATATGCCATATGTAGGTTTAAAATTTGTTATAGTTGGCCAAAATCAGCTACCTGGCAACTCCTATTAGCTTTGACTTTAGAGTAACTTTCATATACCTATTGTCATTATTTAAAGATTAAAAGTGTTATTAATAATATTCATTATATTAATTTTATCACATTAAATATTAATACTTTGTTTCACAAAAATTATATGCAAAAAATTCAAATTATATATTTGTAAACTATATTTATTTCATTAATACTTTTCTTGTGATAACTTTGATTGCATTGGTATAAATACAATCAAAATTTTTATATCCTAAATATTCCAGTAAGACGTTTACAAGACACAAGTTGTACAGATCACATAAAGAAACATTTTTGAATGAATTTCATCCCTTCAGATCTGACAACAGCAAAAAAGAGGTTAAGCTACACTACTGCATACAACCTTCATGCAATAAACTATGTTAAAGAGCATGGAAATAGAGCAGCTGCAAGATATTTTGGCCCCCACCTACAAAAAAAAAAAAAAAATGATACATTCTTGGTGGTTGCAGGAAAATAACCTACGGGCAATGAAGAAAGGAAACTGCAACTTTTGCCACCCAGCCCCACACTGGGTTGGAATTGAAAAGGAAATTAAAACATGGGTTGTAGGTGAGAGAAGTACAAGCAGAATTGTTATTGGGAAAATGATAAGGAACAAGGCTAGAAGATTAGTGAGCAAAAATGGAACTTAAAACTTTATAGGAACAAAAGGATGGTGTTATCGTTTTATGAAACAGAAAGATTTGTCAATGCATACAAAAACATTACTTGTGCAGAGAATTCCAACTGACTATGATGACAATTTCTTAAATTTGTTATAGATGCTTGAAAAAAAACCCAAAAAAGAACGCCTTTTGAACCAGGCCAGATAGGAAATATGAATAAGTCCCACTAATGTGGATATTAAAGGATCCAAGATTATTATAATAAAAAACTACAAACCATAAGAACCATTATACGGTTGTTCTTGAATGTTGTGCTGATGGCATAAAATTTCCTTCTTTTCTGGTTTTAAGAGAAAAACTATACCAAAAGATAAAATACAAAAAGGTGTGCATGTTCATGTTCATCCAAAAGACAGAAATAGCAGTTATTCTTGATGGACTAACGAATCAGTTGCAACCTCTGAATGTGTCTTTGAATAGACCATTAAAGAAAAACATGTTGATCACAAAGAAAAACATCAATGAAACATGTGAATGGCAATGTCAGATCACGATCTTACACTTGCAGGAAGAATAAAAAGACCCAGCAGTGTACAAATCTGCAAATGGGTGAAGCAAGCTTGGAATAATATTAGACCAAAAACTGTTTTGAAATCTTTTAAAAATTGTGGCATCAGCAATGCTCTCAATGGAATGAAAGATGACGCATTATTTAATGACAATGATAGTAGCATTGAAAATGAGTATCAGAGTTTTGATAACAAAGACAACAAATTTCATGGATTTGAAGATGAATAAAATTTTAATGATAATTTTACTGTTTTGCTCAATTGTAATAATTGCTTGATTTTTATTTTGTTTTCTTAACTTTGGATATAATAAAGATTTTATCCTATTATTTTTCAATAATAATAATTTTTTTTATTGTAATAATGGCTTGCTTAACCAACATCACACCTTATAAATATAGCCTAGACTGTAACACTTACTAATAATTTTACTAATTGCTAATTTTTTCTTGATTTTTCCCTGCTGAAATTAGGGTGCATCTTATATGCCATCAAATATGGTAATTTTTTCTCTAGCTTTTTTCTCTTTATGCCTTTGTATCACAAATTTGGCTGAAGGTGATTTAAATTTTTTATCCATTCTATTTTCTTTTTATACTTGCACACAGACTGGAAATGTGTTTTATTTTTACAATTCCATCATACTTATCCTAAATTTGGACATTTTTTCTTGTCCCATTCATGCTTTTTATCACAGTATTTGCATTGTACAAGGTAATTCAATATGTTGTATGCATTACTCCTGGATGTACTGAATTTTTTAATTGACTCTAATTGTTATAGAAACTATAAGATGCATTTAAGGACAGTTTAGTCAGTTGCAACTGTTCTAAAATTTTGTGTTTGTATGAAGCATTTAATTTCAATAGTCATTTCTCTAGTACCAAGTTTTTCCAACTCCCTAAATCTGGAAGTGCCTTGTAGCTTGTGTACTGACTGTATTATTGTTTCATTCAACTCTTGTTTGCTTGTGAAAACTTTGTTCTATCAGCAATAACAAACTTCTTTTTGGATGCAAATTTCCCTTTATAATGTTTGAAATTTGCAAAAAATCCAATCCTCTAATTCTCTGGAATATGCTATGACAGAGACATTTCTGATAACCTCACATCTTGCTGAAGCTTGCAACTTTGTATTTTTTTAACTTCTTAGTCTGTGCAGCAAAATAAGGAATCCATTTTTCCACATCCAACAGTGTTCCAGATTCTATTGCAGATGCCATATTGCTGTCTTCTACTCTGTGATGTAGAAGTTCTCCCTCTGTGTTGAGTGATGACTGACTAACTAGTAGTCACTCAACTATGCAAAACAGAGCAAGTCTATTTTACCAATATCATTACATAGGACTTTGTGCGGTACCTTATTAAATGCTTTTTGTGTAATCTATACATCATAAATGTACATCCTTCTACATTAAATGTGCAAATTGTCAATCATTAAAAAACTCTGATATTAAAAATCTCTGGATACAATTAGTTACAATCTAAATTTCTAAAATAAGCAGACATAAGCTGACACATACACACTATTGTAGCAACATCACACATGTAAATACTGATAATATGGTGTTTCTCATTTTATTGTTTTAATTCTGTGATTCTTCTTTTATGGAAAATATTGAAAAATTTAACACAGGAAAACATACTGAAGGCAACAGGGACAGAGGGAAACAGGGAGTAACCAACCTAACGTATAAATGGATAGCAGAACATAGAGGGATAATAAAAAGATAAATATTGCTAAGAGCTTCAAAGGTAAGAAGTTGTGGAGAGCCATCATTGCCCACGTCCTGAAGAAACACAGCACATAAAAGAAAAATTCCCTGATAAATTTTTCAAATTCCTGGGGAGTTGTATCATTTTTCTTCTCGACTTACCCCCCCTTGACAGTCATCAAAATGAAATAAAAAGGGGACTTAATTTTTCTTAAACTTGAACCCAATCGATGGAGTTGTTTTCGGGTCAGGAAGAGCATGTATTGTTACTCTTTTTCTTTCTCATAAACAAGCAGCTGCTTGTCTTAAGTGGTAACAGTCAACAAAACTCGTTCTCTTTCTTTCTCTCTTGCACAATCAACAAACCACGGTCGTCAGTGGTTACTAAATAAAAGTACAAAAACGTTGGCAAGTGGTTCTTCAAATTCAAAACAAAGTCTAGTTGATCCCACGAACAATATTATTTTTCCTAAATTTATTGTTGCATTAACAATAACAATACCCACTTAATTTTTTCTTCTTAATTTTCCACTGTAAGATTTTTAAATTGGTGAAACTCTTGTTCTAAGACGATGGCTGAGACAGCTGAAGAGAAAAAAGAACCAGAAACAAAACGAGCGGCACACACTTATCCTTTAATACGGGTACGTACTTGATTAGTTTTTATTTTAAATCAGGAGAGGCTCGAAAAAAAAAAAAAAAAAGAAAACGCACAACACACCTTATTAATTTAGTCTTCTTATATTCCACAACACAACAGTAACACGTTTGTTTTTTTACTTGATCAGATTTTTTTTAATTACTTTCTATATCCTTTGTTGATTTTTAGCTTTGATTGTTTATAAAACAGTTTCACTCTTGTATTTTTCAATTTTCAAATGATAAAGATCATAAGAATTTTTTATTTTCACATCAACACTGCTGGTACTTCTCTACAGCACTGTACGCTTCCGCTCTGTGGATTTTATAAGTTGACCGACCATAAAAAAGTTTAATTTTTTTTCTCCTAAGTTAACATGTAAAAAAAGTCAAACTTCACCCACCCAATAGTTGACGTGGAGTAAACAGTTTCTGTTCTGTTTTTTACCATTGAGCCAAAGTCGCAGGTGCTTGTTTTTGGTAAGTTAAAAAGGAATTGTCAGGAAAATCTCTTCCTAGCAACCATTAGTGATAAAATTTAAAAATCAGAAACATCTTGCTGAAAATTCAGGTTTACTTTAAAAAATTTTCATCTTACTTAAGTTATAAGTTTTTTTTTTATATTTTTTATTTGTTAAATAAATAGAAATAGATATCTGTTTCTTTCTTTAAGTATTCTTTCTCTGGAATTATGACTCATACTCAAACAAAATGAGTGTGAGGATTTTATTTGTAAAGAATTAAGGAAAAAATAGGATTTTTTTTTTTTTTTTGTTTAACTCACAAAAAACCCGTTGCTTGGGTAATTAGTAGTTTCTAATTTAATTAAAATTATTTTACAAAACAAGGGTTAAAGAATTTTTTACATTCCAAATTTCTAATTGCAAACATTCAATGTGTAGGCTAGTAAAAACACTAAAAAAAAGTCACTAATTTGAATGTGTATTTATCTTTGTGTGTGTGTTTTAACATTTTGATAAAAAAATGAGCAAATACATGTTACTTTTTAGTAGTGTTTTTGTTTTCTTTTTCATTTATTTTAATTTTTATATGCAGTTTCTAAAAATTGCTTTAAAACAATAAGAACAAGTAAATTTTTAAAATGCTTTCGTACGTTAATTTCTTATTTCACTTACAGCTTATTAAAAATAAAAAAAAATACTGCGCTAGAATGGATATTTTTTTTGTTTACAAATATTTTAATTTTTTTGTGCTTAAAGTAGCGCAAATTTTAAACAATCAATAAATGTAAGTTCGTTTACCTCTATGCGTTCTCATCTTGATCTCTTCATCTCTAGCGTTGTAACAATTATTATAAAAACACAACCGGAAGGGCACTAAGTGAAATGGTGACAACGAATTTAAAAAAAAAAAAAAAAGAGTTTATTTTATTTTATTGTCATTCTTTCAAATACAGAACTATATTCCCCCACCCAACCCCTGAACAAAAGTAAACAAGTAATTTTAAACAAATTATGTTCAAATTTTCGAAAAATAAAAACATTTTTAATTTTAATTTAAACAACCTGCCGGTAGCGGAACTAAAGCGGAAAGCCCCAACCCAAAGGTTTGGGGCCAAAACAAAGTAACCGAATAATCAACTCACTAACAAAATTTCGTCATTATTTCGAAGTTAAAATTGTAATTGCTCAGTAAATCTTGTATTTTTGTACGGTCCATTCGCTTAAAATTATGCAGTGTGTCTCTTCTTGTCATAATTGTTTCCAAGAAAGAAAGAAACCAAGTATTTGATTTGTAACAAATCATCAAATAATTTGTTGCTGATCATTACTTTTCTATGCCTTGTGATATGTTGTATGAGTTTTCCTTGCCACCTCACAAAAGCAAATGATCATTTTTTTTTTTTTTTTTTTTAGTAGCAGTGAGTAAATTCTGTCAGTCAGTTAAGTGCCATGCGTGATACACGCTTGGGCAATCATGTCTCGAAAGAGACATGACTGACTGGGCAGAAGATTATCCCGCAGTAGGTTGCCATTGCTTTCTGCGGTAGACTGGTTGCCGACCAAAGCTATAGAACCCAATCTGTCCTGCTATTTAACCCATAACTGGAAGGAAGAGACGGATTAATACCTTTCCCAAGGGTATTTGCGTGTAAGTGAATACAATGTATTCAACTGGAATTCGAGCTCAACTTCCCGGTTTCTCGTACCGAGCCGATATCCACTGTACCACAACGCACATCCTAAATTCTGTACCCACCCAATAATGGAACAATGTATTCCATTCTCACTTTTCTGATGCAGCCATCAGGACATATCCCAGACCCTAATCGTTGTGTAGTTCAATAGAGAGGGTTTATATGGATACCAGATCCCTGGTTATCCAACTTCAATTTTGGGAGGCTTTGAATCACGAATGACCTTAAAGAAAATAACCATTTTATTTTTATAACTGTGTAAGTGTAATGGTTTTTAATTTGGTACTCGACTAATTGTTATAGTGAACTCACCTGTCTAGGGATAGTGGAATCTCCCTCCTAATATAAATAACATTGTAGCGAGTAGTCATGGAGAGAAATACGAGTCAGTGACCTGACACGTTTACTCTGCATTAATACGTGATAATACAAAGTTCCCACCAGTACGTCAAACCGAAGGGACCGACATTTGTACACTATCTTCTATGTTGTACTCTACAACAACTTGGCGACGAGGATTTGAACAAACTTCACGTGTCCACAACAACTTGGCAAAGAACTATTCAAATTCACTGCAGACTTTTCCTACAAATCAAATTGGTGTATAGGTCCTCAAATTCGTTACAAACCCCCTCTACAATAACCTGAGTACTAGGTATTCAGACCCTTTGCTGAAGCCCCACCATTCTGGCAATGGAGGATGTTAAAAGTGTATTTTTTGAATTTATAAAATTCCAAAGCGAGCAACAAACAAAGGCCCAGGAAAGATTGGAGAAGTTTCTACTGGAAGAACAGAAAATCCAAAGTGAGCAACAAGCAAAAACTCTGGAGCAACAAATGAAATTTCAAGAAAAGATGGAAAAAATTCAGTTAAATTTTCAAAAACAAATTTTTGAAATAACTTTGAATAGGAAAGAGTCATTTCAATAATTTAATTCTTTCCCAGAAAGTTCTGTATGGAATGCAGTTGAGAAATTTTCATACCTTCCAGAACAGGAGGTAACCTTTGTGGCATACTTAAAAAAATATGAGGACATTTACAATGCAGATTGTAAATCATGGAGTGACACGAAAAGTGACTTCTACTTAGCAAATTGGTAATGACAGAGCATACTAAATTGGTTCAGTATATATTTTACCAAGAAAGACTAGCAAATTGGTATTTGCCAAGGTAGTTGAAATACTTACAGAACTTTTTTAGACCCAAAACATCTCTCTTTCACAAGAGGTGGAAATGCTTAAATTTAACGAGAGACGAAGAAGAGGACTATATTATGTTCAGATCTAATGTAAACAAGCACTGCGATGATTTTAGACTCACAGAATTAAGTGCTGACAACTTTAAATGCTTAATTTTTGTACAAGGCTTAGTTGTTGCTAAGGACGCAGAAATATGACAAAGAATTTTGAATAAACTGGAGAACGAGCCAAATATTATGTTACAACAAGTCACGGAAGACTGCCAAAGATTTGTAAGTGTAAAGCAGGATTCAAAGAAATAGAAAAATCAGGTGTGGCACATATTAAAAGATTACACTACAATAAACAAAGTCAGTCTCTAGGAAAAAATAAACCTAAAATTATGGACTATTCGTCAAAAGGAGAAGTACCAGAGAAAATAAACCAAATGGGTTTACCCCCAAAACTGTGCTATGTATGCGGCAAATAACACTGGTATAAATATTGTAATTTTAGAAATAAGAAATGCTTCTAACACAACAAATTTGGTCATAAAAATACACATTGCCAATCGAAAAATAAAATTAGTGACATCAAAAAACTAAAGTCAGGTGGAGTGAACGATTATAATACTCACAAATTTATCATTGTCACATTATTCAATAAAAAAATAAAAATGCAATTGGACACAGGATCTGATTTGTCAATAATTAATTTGCATTCATAGGAAAAATTAGGAAATCTGACCTTGCTAAAATCAAATAAGAGTGATAAGTCAGTGACTGGGAAAAAATCAAATTCATAGGTGAATTTATTACCAAGGTCATGCTCAACGACAAAATATGCAAATTAAATGTATTTGTTGTAAAGAATACTACTAATCTGATTGGGACAGACTGAATAACCGAATAGGATTTACCAATAAATTCTTTTTGCTATTAAGTGGAAAGCCTGAATATGAAAGCTCAGAAATTAATTACAAAATTAAAGGAAACATTTTCTACCGTTTTTTTCTCCCAGTTTGGATAGATGTACCAAAATGGTAGCGAAATTTCAACTCCACAAAAATATACAACCAGTTTTTAAAAAGAAACGAAATGTGCCTTTCGCCTCACTTGAGCAGATCAATGATGAACTTGATAGATTGGAAAAAGCCAATGTTTTTTCAAAAGTTGAATACAGCAATTGGGCTGTACCAACAGTGTACATAAAGAAAAAATCAAAAGAAATTTGTGTCTGTGCCAATTTCTCCACAGGATTGAACGCTGCACTTAAGGATTTCAATTATCCTCTTCTGTCACTGAAGGATATTTTCGCAAAGCTAAATGGAGGAAAAATATTCTCAAAAATCGACCTTAGCGACGCGTACTTACAAATTCCGGTGGAAGAGGAGAGTTCAAAACTACTATGTGTTAACACGTGTCGTGGATTATACAAATTTAATAGATTGCCATTTGGAGTCAAGGTGGCACCGGTAATCTTCCAACAGGTAATGGATACAATGCTAAATGGCCTTGATTTCACAGTGGCATATCTAGATGATATCTTAATGAAAAGCGGAAATGTAGCGGAACACGTTGAACATGTTAATAGAGTTTTTTCTAGAATCCAAGACTATGGGTTTAAACTCAAAGAAAATAAGTGTGAATTTTTTTATGGAAAAAATAAAATACCTTGGGTATATAATGGACAAAAAATGGCAGAATCCCACACCCAGAGCAAGCTGCGGCTATTAAATATATGCCGGCGCCGAATAATATCATGTCTTTGTAAAATTTTTTGGAATTGGCGAATTATTATCAAATTTTCATTCCTAAAATGTATGATCTGTGTGCCCCATTGAATGAGCTACTAAAAAAAGAAAAGCACTGGGATTGGACAACTGAATGCCAACAGGCATTTGAAAAAATAAAAGAAATTTTAACTTCAGATTTATTTCTAACCCATTATAACCCGGATCTAAAAATTATAGGAGCTTGTGATGCAAGCGCATATGGTATAGGGGCATGCATCTTGCATAAACTACCAGACAGTCAAATTAAACCAATAGCCCATGCTTCTAGAGCCCTACTTCCTGCTGAAAAGAACTACTTGCAGATAGAAAAAGAGGCATTCGGAATAATATTTGCAGTCTCGAAGTTTCACCATTTCATCCACGGTTGTCATTTCACATTTCAAACCAACCATAATCCACTGCTTTCTACTTTTTGATCAAAAAAGGGTTTGCTGAGGCATGCTGCCAACAGGCTACAAAGATGGAGAACAATCTTATTAAATTATGATTTCAATATGGAGTTTGTACCATCTAATAAGTTTGGCTATGCAGATGGACTATCAAGATTGATCCCAAAATTTAGGGAACTGTTGGAAGACACAGTAATTGCCTTGCTTAAATCGGAAGGAGAGCTAAAATCTACTGTATACAATGTGGTTCATGAACTACCAGTAATGTTAGATAAAATCAAACCAGAGGCTACCCGGGATAAATATATTATTCAAAAAATAGCTGAAAGAGACCAGTGTATGACAAACATTTTTTCACTATGCAACACAGTACTATTGTATAGAGAATGTGTAGTAATACCATTAACATTGCAAAAACAAATCTTAAAAGATTTTCACGCTGGCCATCTAGGCAGCACAAAATTGAAAAGCTTAATGCATAGTTTCATCTTTTGGCCAAATATGGACAGAGACATCGAAAACGCAGTTAAAAGTTGTAAAGGCTGTTTCTTAGCAGCAAAGGCACTCCCTATCAAAATTAATCCCTGGCCTAAAACTGACCTACTATGGTCTAGATTACATATTGACTTCGCCAACCCACTGGAAGGATATCACTACATCATTATAGTTGATAGTTTTTCAAAGTGGCCCAAGGTACAGAGAATTAAAAACCAATGTTGGAGAGCACAAAAACATTTCTTCTTGAGCTATTTGCAAAATTTGGTGTGGTAGACACCATAGTAGCCGATAATAGAAGTCACTTCACTTGAAAACAATTTAAGGACTTCTGTGAAGAATACTAATTCAAACACATTACCATAGCCCCGTACCATCCAAGGTCAAACAGACTAGCAGAAAAATTTGTTGATACCTTGAAGCGAGCCTTAAAAAAAGCTCGAGAGACACTAGCAAAAAAAAATTTCTGCAAGTTTACAGAATTACACCCAATGATGGAACACCAGCCTCACAATCACCAGCTGAGGTAATGTTTGCACACTGTGTAAGGTCTGTTTTTGACAAACTGTTCCCAAAACAGACAAAGCCGGGTAGAAATAATTTTGTTCCTGTAAAACAATACACACCAGGTGAAAAAGTTTTTTTTTAAGTTTATAAAAACAACAAATTTTTTGGGGACATGGGCACAATTGAAAGAAGACTTAGGAATATGATGTATGTGGTAAAAGGTCAAAAGTTTATCTGCAGACAGCACATCAACCAAATCAGGAGGTGTTTATCAGACAAGTTTGACAGTGGTTCCACAGAAGAAACAGCAATGGATGTAATCTACAATACTTTTGACATACCTACTCTTGCAACGATCTACCAAAGTGCGCCAATCAAAAAGAAAAATGAAACTAATGGATCACTTGATTCAACCCTAAGCGCAGAAGATGTTTTACATTGTTTGATGAAAAGTTAATAAAGTTTGTTTTTTTCCCTCCTATTTTTCTTTAATTAAAAAAAAAAAAAAAAAGCTATTAGACTGTTACAGAGTGAAGTTTTGTGGGGGGTGTTATGGTGAACTCACCTGTCTAGGGATAGTGGACTCTCCCTCTTAATATAAGTAACAGTGTAGCGGTAGTCATGGAGTGAAATACAAGTCAGCAACCTGGCAAGTTTACTCTGCGTTACTATGTGATAATACAAAGTTCCCACCAGTACGTCAAACCTAAGGGATCAACATTTGTACTTAACATTCAACGCACTCTCTTCTATGTTGTACTCCACAACACTAATACAGTAGTGACTTGACATCAAAATCTAGCAAATTTGTCTGTGAGACAAGCTTGTTAACAAATTCACTACAGCAGCTACACTAGGTGCCTATTTCTAAATGTCAATGTGTGTTCTAACAATACAGAATTCATTGCAGATATGTGCTATGTTTTCCGCTGTAGAATTAAAAGGTACTGTAGACCATTTTGTTTGGTGATTACTAAAAGAAAGGTGCCTCAAAATCTTTCATTGACCTTAAATTATAGACATTCAGAGAAGCATGGTTTTGTATATCATTTATTTTTTTTAATTCAGCACTCAGATATGATGGATGAAATGAAGACAGAAACCATGGAATTGTGTGTGACTGCATGTGAAAAATTTTCAAATAATAATGAAGTAAGTATATAAGATATTTCTTGCCTTTATTCATCAACTACAGATGAAAGTTTTTTATAAATGTCAAATTAAATCTATGTATAGATATAATTTAAATTAAAATATCATATATTTCTTGTGTGTGTGTGTGTGTGCACATGTACATATAGTATGTGGTTAATTGTTGATTTCATTCAGTAACATCTACAAAGCACCTCAGCACAAGTAAATTGGCACTACATGCTAGAAAAATGACAACTGATCTCTAGTCCTGTGTATGATGATAAACATCCAGCAACTCAACCTTTAATTGAGAGGTTGAAGGTTTTGAGGAGTGTAGAACCAATTGCTGTTGTTCCCAGATCTACTTAGACATGAGGTGGTAGCACCTGTTAGGGTCCCAGTTATGAGCAAATAGTGACCCTGCTAAACAAGACATTATGAAAGAATAAAAGTACATATTTATAGTAAAAGTACTAGCAATACATTTTATAGTAAAATTAACAATGCATTTTATCTGTAGTTTGAAGGCATGCAATTGCATTCAAAATATTTAGATTTTGGCATTAAATAACCCATAGAGGTTGATATGCTAAACAAAATGAACCAGCCAACATATGAATCAATAAAGGATAAAACAAAATAGTCTGAAGATAATTGAAAGGATTTTTTTTCTAGGAGGCAATGGAAAATAAGATAACATCACCTCTTATATTAAGAAAGGTGCATACAGAAACAAACACAACTCAAAACTACTAAGTAAAATTTGAAAGGAACATACATTTTTTACATCAACATTAAAAATTTATAGCAAAATACAATATTTTACAAAATAGGCTTAGACAAATATTTAATAAAGGAAGATAATGTATCAAAACAAACTCTTAAAAAGATTTATAATACAATGTTCAAATAATGGAAAAAACTTTGAGAAGGTAATATAAAAACTTTAAATAAGATTGTAAATACTCTTTAAAAAAAGGTCCATCCACCTAATCAAAAGACAGAAAGGGGCTTTGGTAAATTCACTTGCATCACTAGAACTTTTAACAATTTTTTTCTTCTTTAGAATACAGTTCTATTCACAGGTTTCATTTGATTCACTTTTTCATTTGCTTCTGTGAGAAATAGCCTAGAGATGACAGACAAAAATAGCTTTTTCCTTCTGGAACCTTATTTTTCTGCCTTTAGGATGAAGATTTCATGTCCCCTTGTCTTCTGACTTGGTTGAAAACTATTATACCATCTACTTGAAATTCTTATTGGCTTTTAAAGTTATCCACTGATCCATCTTACATCAAAGAGGCTCCAGACTGACCTTAATCCTTAAATTTTACTTGTGTGGAAGCCACCCTTTTGATTGAACAATAAATATGAAGAGTATATAATTTTTTAAATTTGAAAAATGAATTTTGAAACAGTCTGGTTTGACTGAATTATTTTCAATGGTTCTTTTAGAACCAATTCTAAATTTATTAAATTTTACACACAAACATAACACATAAAATTTAATTTTTTATAAAGCATCTTGCCTTTCTTTTAAATACAGTTCTCTCAAAAGTAAATGTAAAAGACAAACCTAGATTATATATAATTATCTAAATTTTTTATTAATCATTATTTTTAATTATTTCATATTACTTACTAAAAAAATATTTACAACCACTTATTATAATAAGTGGTTGTAAATATTTGTTAGTGGTTGTAAATACTCTTACTGCAATCAAAAATTTTACAATAAAACTATTGAATACTACATCAAATAGACTTGATTATCATGAGCTTCATATGACAGTCATACTCTTGTTTGGTATTAATTTTATATTGGGACAAGTTTCAACCAAACATTTACCAAAGCAAAATATATTTTAATTAACCAAGTTAATCAATGTACTAAAATATTAGTATAATAAAATTTGATTAAAATTTTTTTGCAAGAATGCATACATTACAAAAGCCTTAAATGCTTATACTCATACTCTGATAAGGATATTCATATGAAACTTTTTTTAATTTGTCTTTTTCAAATTTACTAAAAATATTGATTACTTACATCTTTGTGTATAATAAAAATTACTGCACTGTTTCAGCTTAATCTGATATACTCATAAAAAGTTTTTATTAAATAAAAGTGTTTTAAGTAACCCTATTAAAAATATTGCTTTTCATTTTATTGTGACATTATATCAACATGACTTTTTAAAAATTCAATTAGAAAAAATGTAAGGACGTTTATAACATACTTATTTTAAGAAAGGTAAAAATACAATTTAAATTAAAAAATAAAAGAATTTTTTAGTGTGGGAGGAAGATGAGAAAAGGGATAGTCAAAACTCTTATCCCAAGTATTATAAAAGATACAAATTAAAACAAACAAGATTGATGTGAAACACTGAAAGCAATTTACAGTTATTAAAATAACAGACTACAAAATTTACAAAGTAGAAAGTTTGTTAGGTAGGAGACATAAGTAGGGGCAGTCAGTTACTTACACACACACAACATTAAGCTCATAAAAATTAAAAACAATCATCATTTTAAAAAATATTCACTGACTTGAACTCATTCACCTGTTGAAATCCTTGACAAGTATGGCAAATTCACAAGCATCACTTGGTAACTTAATAATAGTTCAGTTTTGAAATTGAGAATCATAATTGAGATAAATCTAGTAATTTCATAAGTTTAAATCGGGGTGAATACCTCTAATCTTGTGAATTTTTTTCTGCTTTCTTGTTTTTTTTTTCTTGCGTTAGGTTGACTTAGTATTTTCAGAAACAACTTGTGAATGCCAAAACCTTTCTGGTCCTTAAAACCAACTCTATTTTTTAAATAGACACAAACCAATTTCAAATTTAATCCAAGTTTGAAATTTGCGTAGGCATAAATTACTTTCATTTATTAAAAAAAACCCAAAATGTATCTTTAAACAATACCTTTAAAAATGTTTCTTTAAACAATAAACTTTATTCTGGTACGATTTTGAATCATAAGGCATGAACCAATTTCTTTTCTTTTTTTTTTTTTACAAATTTCAAAACCAAATTTTACATGTGTATCTTTTTCTTAAACTGCTTCATTTTATGTGTATCTTTTTCTTAAACTGCTTCATTTTAGTAGAATTTACGACATTAATTTGAGTTGAGCAGTACATGTTAAAAGTTTTACACATCAAATTTACTTAGCTTTTTTTATAATTATTTTTAAACACTCCTTTCAAAAGAGTGTAATAAAAAACATAGTTTATTGTATCATTTTTTTCATTTATTTTTTGTCTTCACCTTTTTATCAATCTTTTATATAATTTACATTTCTTTTATTATATAAATTTTATATTCTCCCCTCAAAGAAAGTGGCCAAAAAAGCTAAACAAAACAATGGTGATTACATTTAATCCTGTCTTATCTATTGAGTCACAAGAAATTCTTTTCTTGCATAATAAAATTAATCTGATGTTGTTTTTGCTTTTTTTTTCTGTTTCTGTATCACAAAAGTTGAAAATTTGTACAAACAAAACTGAAGTAGGGAATCAAAATTAATATTTTATTGATTTATTTCCTATAAGAAAGGTAAAGTATTATTCTCTATGAAAGTCTTCCCATGTGTGTTTATACACACACTTTTTTTTTTTTAAGGAGCACAAACAGTTTAAGCTTACACATACATCCATACACACTTTTATATGCACTTAGATTCACACACATACTCATACCCTGAAATAGTTACTTGGGTGATTACCATAGTGATGTTTAGCAATCTAATTTCATAAAATTTCTAGTCTGGAGTATTTGATTCTCCTTGTGTACATTACTTTTTTTGTGACTAAGCTAAACTAAAGTAATTCTCAAATATATTTATTTTCAAGTTTTTTTTATCTTGTCACTATTTTAGAAATCAGGTAACAAATTTTTCAAATTAAATTCAGTAACTATATTTAGAAAATGAAAATATTCAAAATTTAATTTTCTGTAAATTTAAGAATTATTCAGATTGAATTAACCATATTTCATCCTTTATAAATTATTTTTTGGTTCAAGCTGTAAATTTTAGTGAAAGAGTAATTGTTTTTATTATACATTGACTTATTTTCTTTCATTGACTTTATTTTTATCTAGTTTCAAAATGCTGTATGCCCTGGGTTTTTTAGTTTATTACATTCAGAAATCTTTGGGAAATGTTGAATGAAAACCTTTTGATTTGTAGAGTTTTGCTGTTCTCATTCTTATACCTATAATATTGTGTCCAACTCATGATACAACAATAATAAACTGATTCAAATGGATCCTTATTTAATAATACCCGTCTCTCCAAAACTGTAATCATGTTCTTAATTACAACTGTTCTTTGTAAGAAATTATGCTTGTGAATCGATGTAATACAATATATTTAATATTTCCTATGTTTAATTTTCTTGTGTAAAAATATTAAACCTTTTTGGTCTTATTTTGATTTTATTATACCCCTGTAATTTCTGTCTGAATTTCTGAGATGATGAATTATTATTATACATGTTGGTTGTTAATGATCGCAGTATTTTCTGGCTCAATATCCTCCAGATTTCGTCAGGTGTTTGTTAAGTTGGTAATATTTTTTAACATTTTTAAGTAAATCCTTTATTCCCTCCATGGGATTAAATTATTCTCCTGTTTTCCATTAAAAAATAAGGTTTGTGGTTCCAAAATTTCACCAGCTGATTGATTGTCTTGGTTAAGTAGAGGCAATTTATTTAGTGGTCAAATTTCAGACCCTAACCTAGAGACTTCAGTGTGAAATTTATATACTTCAGTTCAGCAGAATGAGCAAAAATAATTTAACTATGAAAATTAACCAATATAAGATATTGTTTAACCTGGACAGTGGAAAAAAACTGTGGATGATTGAATAACAGGTTCAGTTTGATATTCCTAGGTTATCAATTGCAACAGACATCTGAAGAAGGCTGGGCGACATATAACAACCAAGATAAGGACACTAGTCAAGATAAATTTGTATATAATATAATTATTCCTAAAATGTTGCCATAATGTATATTACTATTAATTTTCTTTTTATTTATCTGTTCTGGAGTCAGTATAAATATCATCTTTGATAGCATGTAGGACTGACTTTTTTTTCTATAAAAAAATTTACTAAAATCTAGCCTTGTATATGGAAAAAAATTGGGTCATTTTTTTAAATTAATATTTGTTATGTCTAACTAAAGACCATCATTATATACTGAATATTTCTTTATGAAATGTGAATGTCGCAATCTATATGCTTTTAAATCATTCTCTTATAACATATTGCTTACACAATACTGAATGCATAATTTATAACTGAGAAGTTATGCATTTCATCTGAACACATAAGATCTAGATATCTAAGTTCGCTATTTGTGGTGTTTCAAAATTGGATTTGTTTTAACTAGAAATAGAAGGTACTATTAAAAATCAGTTTTATAATAAACATTGGAAACTTGCATGCATTTAATTATAGTTTTAATAGCTTAATTTTTAATATTTTAACATTTTTCAGCACTTATTAAAAATATTTTAACATATATTCTTATTATAAAAATACATATGAATATTGAATGAGTGAGAAAGATAATTTGATATGCACATTGCAAAGTAATAGCTAATAAGTTTGTTTCATATAATTCCTTGTTTTATCCTCTTTGGGAATCCTGCTGTTATGTGTCAGATAAAATCAAGCTAAATATATATGATGCAGAACAATTTTGTTTGTGGATATTTACAAACTTTAGCTTAGAGACTGAGAAAACTGTCTTGTTTGAAAATCAGTATTATCTTTTTTTTTTTTAACTACCAAACTAGTCCTTACTTTGTGTCTTTTATATGAGGATGATATATATTTGCTGTCTAATATTTAATTATAACTAATGTAAACTACTAGTACATACTGAATATTCTTGGCATGCTTTGCCTTAGATTAGTGATTTGAGAACTAGTCTAAGAGAACATTTCATACTGTGATAGTGAGTTCAATCCTTACAAAGTGCCTCAGGCTTGTAATTTTGTTCCAGAATAAAGTAGAGAATAGAAATAATGATGAAAACAATGCCTTATATGCCTGCGAATAATAAGTAAGCAGTAAAAGAAACAATCTACTAAATTGTATTGTTAATTATAGTAAATGTTTTTAACAATTATTTTATTTGACATGCTTAAGTTTTTCTCACTTTTAATATTATTTTCTAAATTTCAGACAGCTGCCAAAATGATAAAAGAAACAATGGATAAGAAATTTGGAGCTTCTTGGCATGCAGTTGTGGGTGAAGGTTATGGGTTTGAGATAACTCATGAAGTGAAAAACTTGTTGTATATGTTTTTTGGAGGCAATGTAGCCATTGTAGTGTGGAAATGTTCTTGAGTGCATATTTCATTATATTTATTGTAATTATTAAGTAAAGAGATGGAGAAAACTATGCTTGGATGCATTTGTAACAAATGGAATTCCATTTATAACAAAGTTTTCAAAATGTGGAAAACATGGTCATTATTTTTATGTACCATTTTACAAAAATAGCTTTTTTTAAAATTTTTTATAAAATTTTGTTTTTGGTTTCTTTTTTCATACTTTTATCAAGTATGAAATAATACAAACCAAAATTCATTCACTCTTCATGTGATACCACGTTTAAAGCCTTTTTTAAAATAATTTTGCTTGTATTAATATTATCAAGATTTTTTTATATCAGAAAAAACAAACATTAAATAATCACACTGATCAAAATTTAATGAAGTTAAGTTTATGCAGTATTTAATGTTTTCATATATTTATCACAGAAAGTAAAGGAATTCTATAACTGTTCATAAAAAGACTTATCTAAATCAATTATCTTGGAATTTTTTTGTGCACCCACTCAAACAGAATATGGTACAAGGCTGAGTTTAAAGTGGGAAACCCTGTGTACATGGGACTAGGAGGCAAAAACAGTCTAGCCCCATCAGTATTTCCATTTTGCAATGCTTCAACTTTCCTTCTTTTAATAGAATGAGAGAACTGATTAGCATTCCAAGTTTACAAGCTTCTGACTTTATAACTAATCATTACAGTGCCAAAGTTGGCCTGAGCCAACAAATACTTTCTTATGTTTTATTTTTTTAGATTTTATGCATTTATAGTGTTAATAATTTCAGAAGACATAGATTAGTAATTATTTTTAAAATAATCACCTGAAAAAAAAAAGATTACTTGGAAATAATGCTCCTATTCTTGTCTTGTTTTCATAAATTATGCTTTTAAATTTGGCTGTAACATTTTTTCTAGAATCTACAACCATATTTAATCTGCTGTATCATAAGGAGAAAATGACACAAATAGTGAATTTTTAAATTCAAAATATTTTATTCTGGTTTTCAGTTGTTTTTTTTAGATATTCTTCAAATTTTGCTAATGTTATTATTTCTGTAAACTGAACAGAATATTGTTTTAGCTTTTATAAAATTTCTGTTAATGTTCAGATTTTGTGATTATTTGATGTTTGCTTTCTATACAAGCAGAAAAGACAAAATATTTCACTAAAAATAATCATGGTTAATGCCCACAGCAATCTTTTATAGCATTTACAAAATATCTCACCTGATTATTTCATCAGTTATATAAGAGGATACTGAAATGTTATCAGCCGCTCTCACTTTCAGAAATATGATCACCGGACATACAAATTGTTTTTGTAGGGAGGGGACTCTTTGGTTGAGCTGAGAACTTTTCTTTTGCATGTATTTACTGTTAGTACAAGTGTAAACTAGTCCTCTTATTTAAGCCATTATAAAAGCATTTTTTTTTTTTAATAAAGACACTTTATTATCTTTTTTTTTTTTTTTTTTTTTTTTTTTTTTTTACATCATAAAATTTAAATAAATGTGCCTGTGATGTATTTACAAACTTTTTCACTTCTGTTATTACATTATATTTGTATAATTTCTGTATTGCTAATCCAACCTAATTTTTAAAAAGAAATCATTATTTGAAGATATTCATTGTGTAATTTAATTAACATTTCTTTCATATAACACAAGATTCTTTTGTTGTCTGGTATCATCTGTTTAGGTTTCTAAAGAAAAAAACAAAAAAAAAACAAATGGTGTATAATTTTTATGATTTTTACCAAAATTTTCATTTGAAATTAGTAATAATTTTTATTTGTTTAGAAATGGTATACTTTATTTATTTTTTTACTGATAATATAATCAATAAAAATATAGGGGAAATTCTCAGGTAGAAATACTGAATAAATATATGGCCCTAAAATGAATGTTTAATATCTTTTTATTTTATTTTTTTGCTGTTGTTTTAAACAGCAATTATCTCAGCAATCATGAAAAAATAAAATATTTTAAATTTGACTTCTACTTTCTATTTTTTCAATTCCTTATGACTTTTAAAGAAAGTTTTAAACAGCATGCTTACAATAAACTAACCCAAGTGATAAATTATGATGTTTGAATATATATGATTTAAAAAAATTTTTTAAAGACAAATTTTGAATATAGTAAAAACGAACATTTAAACTATATTCTGTGTTTAGAGATTTTTGTGTTATTTCTAAAACTCTTGTTTGTTTATGATTATCAATGAACTGCTGGAGAGTTGCAGGGTTAAAGGCTGGAGGGCTAGCTGCACTCCCATAGAAATAGGAACTAGAGGATTTGCAGCAAGATCATTAAGCAAAGCCTTAACAGATATTGGGATAGTGGGAGTAAAAAAAGGAAAGCACTCAAGTCCATAACTGATACAGCGGAAAAAACAGCCAATTGGTTATGGATCAAAAGGGCGAGTACCTGGATTTCAAAAACAAACTCTTAGCTAAAATTCCCCGAAATTCTGCATTTCTGAGTTCTCTTAATTTCTTTTTTCTTCTTTTTTTTTTTATAATAGTACTCGTAAATAAGAGAAAATGCATAAATAAGTTTTTAAATTAATGTATTTAATTGTAATTAAGGTTTTTACTTGTACATAACTTATTATATATTTAAGTGTGTTTTAAAGGATTTTAAAATGTATAAATATTTGTAGATACTTGTATTTAAAAACAGAATTTCTTTTGATAAATTCTTAGACGCAGGAAGAGCAGGGCCAGGATGCACACCACAGTACCCAGTCCTTCCAAGCAGGGGTCAATATGTCCAGCAACATAACATCAAGTAATTTTCGGAAAAAGATCAAATGGCCTGCAGCCGCTGATACAAACTCTTGGCAAGCTTTTGATTCGGATGTCAGCGAGATCCTGACAAAGATTTTGAAAGGCTCCATTGATAAACGACTGGAAATTATGAGCAAAATAATAGTGAGCTTTGGAGCAGAACGATTTGGAAACAGTGAAGAAAAAAAAGTGGTGAACAGAACCGTGAATCGAAGAGAAATTCGAATTAAAGAATACAGAGCAGAGATAAAACCACAAAAAAAGCAATACAAGAATGCAAAGCCTGAAGAAAAGGAAGCCTTAAGAGAACTGAGAAACTCAATCCGATCGGATTTAAAAGCATTACGAAGAGCAGAATGGCACCACCGGAGGAGGAAAGAGAGGGCACGGAAAAGAGCAGCCTTCATATCCAATCCTTTCGGATTTACCAAACTATTACTGGGTGAATCTCGCAGTGGAACACTACAAAGTAGCACAGAGGAAATAAACACTTTTCTCAAAGACTCATTAAGCGACAACTTAGCGAAAACAACAGCAACAACTTGGCGAAAACCATCTACTTCTTACCCTAGATCCTCCTTCAATTGATCTCGACATAGGACTACCAAGCTTGGTTGAGTTGCAACTAATGCTTAAAAAAGCTCAGTCAAGCTCCGCTCCAGGCCCGAATGGAGTCCCGTACTTAGTTTACAAAAGATGCCCGAAAATACAACGTATCCTATGGAAGTTACTGAAGGTCATTTGGAAGAGAGGAAAGATAGCAGACCAGTGGAAGTATTCTGAGGGGATATGGATCCCCAAAGTGGAAAACGCCAAGGAAATCAACCATTTCAGATGCATTTCACTGCTGAATGTTGAAGGAAAATTTTTCTTCAGCTTACTAAATAGTAGGTTGTCAAAATATTTAGTAAGAAATAATTACATTGACACCTCTGTTCAAAAAGGAGGAGTTCCAAGTATGCCAGGATGCATGGAACATATAGGGGTCATTACCCAACTACTGAAAGATGCAAAGGAAAATAAGGGAGATATTGCAGTCATTGGACCTCAATAATGCTTATGGGTCAATTCCCCATCGTCTAGTAGAAGAAGCTTTAATTCGGTACCATATACCCATTGCTGTCACCAAACTCATTTTAAATTACTATAAAGACTTTAAAATGAGGGCAGTAACAAAGGCCGCAACTTCAGCGTGGCATAATCTTGAAAGAGGGATTATAACAGGCTGCACCATTTCAGCGACTCTCTTCGCATTATCTATGAATATGCTGAAGTGGAATGCCGAGGGCCAGTCACCAGATCCAGTGTAAGGCAACCACCGATTCGTGTGTATATGGACGATATGACTATAACCAGCACGTCCGTCATTGGGGCAAGGTGGTTGCTGAAGGGCATCGAAAAACTCATCGACTGGGCGAGAATGAGTTTTAACGCTTCCAAATCACGATCCTTGGTAATGAAAAAAGGTAAGCTTTTGGAAAACGAAAGATTTAAGCTCTTTGGAGATGACATACCAACAATACATCAAAAGCCTGTAAAGAGCTTGGGGAAGCAGTTCGATGAAACCCTAAAAGATTCGAGATCCATAATATCAACAAAGGAGAATCTAGAAGGATGGCTAATTAGGGTTGATAAGTCTGGCTTACCTGGCAGATATAAAGCTTGGATTTATCAACACATCATTCTTCCAAAAATACTCTGGCCTGTAACTATCTACGATTTCACTTCCTCCACGGTAGAACTTATGGAACGAAGCATAACATCACGACTACGTAGGTGGTTAGGTTTGCCAAAATCCCTATGCAGCGTTATACGGGAAAACAAACGCACTGAAACTCCCGTTCAAAAGCTTATATGAAGAATTTAAAGCAGCTAAAGTGAGAACCACAATCCAATATGAGTGCTCGAAAAATCCCAAAGTAACCGGCATGGAAATATCAGTATATACAGGTAAAAAATGGAACGCCATGAAATAACTGAATACAGCAAAGGAAAGAATCCGAGAAAAGGCAATACTAGGGAACGTAGCTACTGGACGCGCGGGCCTCGGGTTTTTCCCCTTGGAAAAATATGACAAACTGCAAGGAAAAAAGAAAAGTCATCTTTTGCAGGAAGAAATCAGAAATGGCGAAGAGGAAAAACGAATAGCAATCCAAGTCGGGATGAGACAGCAAGGGGCATGGACCAAATGGAGCTCTATGTTGAGTTGCCAAATCAAATGGTCCGAAATATGGCACGATAACTCCATATTACAATTTCTGATTCGGGCAGCATATGACACCCTGCCAAGCCCTGCAAATATACAATTATGGTATAAATCCGAATCGCCAAATTGTCATTTTTGTGGGCGCAAAGGTACATTAAAACATTCCTGAATAGCTGTAAATCTGCACTGGCTGATGGGCGTTACAGATGGCGTCATGACGAAATTCTAAAAGAGATCGTGGAAATAGTGCAAAATGCTATCAAAGATAATGTTTATAACCCAGACGCAAGGCTGATAAAATTCATTAAAGCGGGCGTGAAAATCCCAAAAAACCTGTTATCTCCTGCAACAGACTGGGAACTAAGGGCCAATATAGGCTCGAGATTGAAATTCCCAGAGCAAATTGCCACCACAAAACTTCGCCCAGACATAGTTTTCTTCTAACATAATTTAAAGAAGATAGTTTTGTGGGAACTGACAGTCCCCTGGGAAGAAAACGAAAAAGAAGCCCACGAAAGGAAAAAGTTAAAATACGACGAACTACTGCAGGGTTAAAGGCTGGAGGGCTAGCTGCACTCCCATAGAAGTAGGAACTAGAAGGTTAGCAGCAAGATCATTAAGCAAAGCCTTAACAGATATTGGGATAGTGGGAGTAAAAAAAGGAAAGCACTCAAGTCCATAACTGATACAGCGGAAAAAACAGCCAATTGGTTATGGATCAAAAGGGCGAGTACCTGGATTTCAAAAACAAACTCTTAGCTAAAATTCCCCGAAATTCTGCATTTCTGAGTTCTCTTAATTTTTTTTTTCTTCTTCTTTTTATAATAGTACTCGTAAATAAGAGAAAATGCATAACTTTTTAAATTAATGTATTTAATTGTAATTAAGGTTTTTACTTGTACATGTAACATAACTTATTATATATTTAAGTGTGTTTTAAAGGATTTTAAGTACTTTTGTACATATAATATATTTACTTTCCTATTTTTTTGGAATGATTTTAAATGTACACATATTTGTAGATACTTGTATTTAAAAACAGAATTTTTTTGATGAATTCTTAAACGAATTTTTATCCTCATTTTTTTTTTTAGAAACAACTTAACTATATATTTGTAGATATTTATTTATTTTTAAACGAATTATGATGAATTCTTAGTCGAAGGGTTTTTTTTTCTCTCTCATATGACCATTAAATTGCTCAATATATTTTAGGACGAGTTCATGTTCGGTTCGCCACTTGATGCAAATTGGCTCTGTCTGTCGCCAATCGAAAGTGTTTGTAAGACTTCGTACAGGGCCCAAACATCATAAATTTTCCACCAGTGTCTGAAAGCGTTTAGTGAGGGTGGACCAGAAACTGATCATCTCTGGTCGGGTCGGCGCGGTGAGGGGAGTATGATGTTGAGAGACCCGAAACCCTAGTGATCCACGCAAAGACATCACTGACGACACCCTCTAGTGCCCCCACTACGGTGCGTATGTTTAAAAAAAAATCCAGTTGTATATTTTCCCAAGTTATCAGTTTCAAGGCAGACAGCCTATTCTACTTGGATGATTGATCCAGCACTTCTTTTATTTTATTTTTGCTTTGTATTAGACTAAGCAATTGAACTGCGAAAATACTGAAAATACTGAAAATTTGGAAATACCATGATCTTTGTGAATAAGAACATTTAAAAACGTGAGAGATTACAAAAATTGTAAGGATTCTTCCAGTGGTCTAATTATGTATTTAAAAACAAAACTATTGGTAAAAGTTTACTTACAACCATACCAGTAAAAGACACTGACTCACTTCAAAATTACAACCAAGAAAATCAAGAAAATATAAATAAAAAATGACAAATACACACACAAGTGTCTGTGTGTGAAAAAATAAATGTACAAACTTTGAGAGCAGGTTCCTCACTGAAACAAGAACATAAGTCCGTATAAACATATGTCCACAAATCCTTCATTTTTGTTTTTTTTTCATTAAGTTTAAGGAAAGTTTTTGGTAGATGGCACTGTGTTGCCTTATAGGCAAGGCTACATTTGTGATTTGTGTACATTTGTGGCTAGTCAGTATTCAGTGTTTAATGTGAGTATTAGTTAACTGAGAAATGATTTGTTTAATAATGGCAGATGTGGCGCAGTGGATATCGGCTCGGAATGAGAAATCGGGGAACCGAGTTCGAATTCCAGTTGAATTCATCGCATTCACTTACGCGCAAATACCCTTGGGAAAGGTATTAATCCGTCTATTCCTTCCAGTTATGGGTTAAATAACAGGACAGATTGGGTTCTATAGCCTTGGTCGGCAACCAGTCTACCGCAGAAAGCAATGGCAACCTACTGCAGGATAATGTTCTGCCCAGTCAGTCATGTCTCTTTGGAGACATGATCGCCCAAAGCGTGTATCGCGCATGGTACTTAACTGACTGTTCATGTTCATGTTCATTACCATTTGTGCGACTACCAGATTGTGTTTCCAAACCAAAGGCAGCTGAGTCAACCAAATTTTGCTGATTTTTATTGTCATTTCACTGAGATAGGATCCATGCTACCATAAACTATGGATCAAGAAAGATTGAGAGCTGTGGGGCTATCTAAAACAGTTGGTTTATGCAGCACGTATTAATAATTCAGAGGAGTTTCATCAACCGGACATTGGGGGGCAAGCAAAAACATTTGACACCCTGAGAGAGTATTTGAAAGGATCCACCAATCAAGGATCAAAAAAATTGATTCATGTGTAAAAGCAAGCTGAGAACATTTTCAAGATTTATTGGGATGTAAATGATGGCTTTTTACACATATGATTATATAAACATTTTCACTAATTTTGATATCCGAAGTTTGTAAAAGTATTTTTGATAGGTCTTGTATGGGTATATATGTCCAGTCGTGCATTATATAATAGCTTTTAAAGAACGCTCCTTTTCAAAAATAAATAAATTATATTACAATCAAAACATGATAAAATAATAACATTGGAAATGACCAGTGAAGTGGCTGAAAGCGCTTGGAAAGTCAATAATTATGGAACATTTTTACACTTTTTATCTCCAGCAAAAAGGAAACATGTAAGAAAAATTAAAAAAAAAAAATTAATGAAATCTTCCTTGGCGGTCGTTTTTAACAAAATATGTTTAAAAGAAAAGATGTAGCCCAAATATAAAATATATATTGTTACTGATTTAAAGTAAGATAGTCTGGGTTCAAATTTCAGCTGAATCCATTGTATTCACTTACGCGCAAATACCCTTGGGAAAGGTATTAATGTTATATATCGCCGTACGACGACAAAACAACAAACACGCATATATAAAAATATAAGGTTATATTTTTATTAGTGACGACGAACCGTGTGGAATAGAGAACGGAAGGGTGAGAGGCACATAGAATGGGTTGACGGGAGTGTATTCTTGCCGTGGTGTTTCTCTGCTTCCACTGGCCGTTCTCTGCTGGCGAATCCGTGTGTCGAGGTCTTTATATAGTCTTCTAGAACCGGGACTTTCCTTCCGGTTTTGCCTCGCCCACGCAACGCCCACGTAATTCTAAGAGACACCTGATCTGTTTGCCTCTGTAGCCATTTCCGCCGCTGTCGGAAATAAGGTCAAATGACATCCGCTCCGGCCTCGACAGGATGTATTTCACAAACACCTGTCTTGTCGCTTCGCCGACCCCTCCACCGACGGGAAACACCATCGCTTGCATCACTTCCTCGGGTGGGGCCAGATTGTTATATTACATTAATCCGTCTATTCCTTCCAGTTATGGGTTAAATAACAGGACAGATTGGGTTCTATAGCCTTGGTCGGCAACCAGTCTACCGCAGAAAGCAATGGCAACCTACTGCGGGATAATGTTCTGCCCAGTCAGTCATGTCTCTTTGGAGACATGATCGCCCAAGCGTGTATCACGTATGGCACCTAAACTCCCTTAGATTGTAAATAAATTTCTTCATCGGCCCGTAACACAAGCAAACAAAAAGAGAGAATACAAGAATATTGTAGAAAAGTCATCTACCTCCGGATTCAGCTAACACGGGGAGAGAATATGGATTGGCCATCATGAACAAGAAAACAATTTCAATTCACTAAACACTTTTATTAACAAGAGAAAACAACATTGAAATCGTTAACCCAAACATAGGTAAAATGATTATTTAAAAGTAAATTTATTTAGTTATAGCATCTAGCAATTCTTAATAAAAAAAATATATTATAACAGCTCATGAAGCCCCTAATATATCCATGTAATGATGCATGCATTGAATACTTTGGGATTATCTGGATGTATGCTGGAACATTACGAAATGGGGATATGTGAACTTATCTGCTTGCAAATTCTTTTCCTTTCTTTTGTAACAAAAGTTTTGTTTTTGTGTTCTTTCAGAATTATATTTTTATTTATATTCTGTCTGAGAAATTTCATTCCTTATTTATTTGATTCCACTCAAGAATCTCTCTTTGATGTTTTTTATATGGAAGATGTTTGAATTTGTTGTCACCAGAATTGCAATCGGCAGACAATTCATGGGCAGAGGATATACATCTTTCCTAATTCTTGCCATGCTTTAACCATTTTTGTGGTATTTGATAACATCATCACTGTATGTATCTATGCCAGAGATACCTGCTAAGTATTTATTCATTATTCTCACCTCAAATGTGGCTTGGGAATTCTGTATCCCAAAACGCCATACTGGTATGCGCCTTCCAGAATAACACAGATATTTCTTTAGTTCACTCAGTTAAGGGTACTGCTCAATAACCCTGCAAGTCACACTTATGTACTTTGTTTCATTATAATAAGCCAAACAATCTTCCATCAGTTGAATGGGATGGCCGTCAGCTTTGGTAATTGAAATGAGTTGACAAGACTGGTTTTCCTTAACAAGGATTTAATCAACATAACATTTCCTGACTAAGCAATTCGTCAACTGACGAATGCAAGTAAGGGAAGTAATTACACTAACAAAATGCCAAGGGCAGATAAGTATAGTACATTCTCCCCCTCCTTTTTTTTTTTTTTTTTTTTTTTTTTTTTTTTACGGTTCATCATACCTCTTTGGCTTACGAATTTCCCGTTGGGATCGTCTGGGTATATCAGGAGTTCTTGACATTACTTGAGGAGGAATAATATTTAAATCACTTGGAGAAGATACAATTTCTGAGTTAACGATAGTTTGTGAATCGTTACTATCTACTTTTTCCTTGGGAGATTCATTAGTGGGTGTAGAATCATTTAGGTCTTTCTGGATATCATCTACAACATTCTCGCTTTGTAATGAGATCCTTGCTGGTGCTAGGTCGCTTACAGAGACTGTAGATTCGCGACCATTGGTGAATCTTATGTGTGCATATTGGGGATTTGCTTCGAGTAACTCTACTTCGTCAACCAATGGTTCGTACTTACTCGCTCGGACATGGCGACGCAAAAGAACAGGCCCTGGCTTAGATAGCCAAGTGGGTAAGGAATGGCCGCTGGGAGTTCGCCGTTGATATGAAAAGAGTCTTTCATGTGGTGTGGCATTAGTAGCGGTACAAAGAAGAGATCTTATGGAGTGTAGCACTTCAGGCAAAACCGTTTCCCACTGCGATTCCTTGAGATTTCTTGAGGCTAGGGCTAATAATGTGTGTTTCCATATAATCCCGTTATACCTTTCACACTGACCGTTTCCTTGGGGGTGATAAGGCGTTGTCCGGCTAGTAGCAATCCCGAGATTGGTGAGATATTCACGTACTTCCTTTGATAAGAAGGATGCACCCTTATCCGAATGGATGTAGGATGGCATGCCAAATACTATGAATATTTGACTTAGACCCTGTATTACAGAGTCTGAATTAGTGCTTGTACATGCGAAAGCAAACGGGAAACGTGAGTACTCATCTATAACCGTTAATAGGTAACGGTTTTTCGAAGTTGAAGGAAGGGGCCCCTTAAAGTCAATGCTGAGTCGTTCCATTGGTTGTGTAGCTTTGACTAGGCGTCCAGCTTCTGGTGTATAGAAGCGTGGTTTCCATCTGGCACACACTGCACATGCTGCACACACTCTCTTAATCTCTTCAATAGAGTACGGAAGATTCCTTACTTTAACAAAATGAGCTAACCTGGTTATACCCGGATGACAAAGATGTACGTGTATTTCATGCAATCTTCCCATGTTGTCGAGTGCATTGCACTGGACACGCGAGAGCGTATCGGCTGGAATATTGTTTTTCCCTGGTCGGTACATGATATCGTACTCGTAACACCCCAATTCCATTCTCCATCTTTCGATCTTGCTGTTCTTGATCTTTCCATGCCTTCTTGCATCAAACATGAAATTCACAGCTTGTTGATCTGTGACTATCACAAAACGTCGTGCTGATAGATAATGTGACCACTTTTTAACTGCCTCTACTATTGCACAAGCCTCCTTTTCTACGGAAGAGTGTTTTCGTTCTGTAGTCGTAAGTGTGCGTGAAAAGAATGCTACTGGACGGTTTGCTTGATTGAGAGTGGCTGCAATAGCAGTATCAGAGGCATCGGTTTCTACTACAAGAGGTATCTTTTCGTCGACTGAGTGCAATAAGGCCTTTTCAATTTCCTCCTTGAAGATTTCAAATGTTTTTATCGATTCTGGATCAAGGGGGAATGAATTAGCTGTTATCAAGGGTCTAATCTTATCAGAGAATTTGGGTATCCACTGGGAGTAGTAAGAGAATAATCCGAGCACTCGACGCAGAGAGGTTTTGTTCTGAGGAATAGGTAACTCTCTTAATGGCCGTAGACGTTCTGCATCAGGTCTAAGTAAGCCCTGTGATATACTATAGCCGAGAAAATCAATGGATGTTTTAGAGAACACGGACTTCTCTTCATTGAGAGTGAGGTTATACTGGGTAATAATCTTTTTTAATTTTTCTAAGTTCTCATCATGGTCTTGCTGATTTTTCCCGACTACGACAATGTTGTCTACATAGGCATACACTCCCGTTAGATTATTTTCCTTAATAATCTTGTCTATTATCCTTTGGAAACATGCAACACCATTGGTCACTCCAAAAGGAATTCTACAAAATTGGTAAAGTTTACCGTTAGCTTCAAATGCTGTATAAGGCTTATCTTCTTCTTTTATTGGTATCTGGTGATATGCACTCTTCAGATCCAATGAGCTATAAACTTTAAATTTTGATATTTCCTGGGCTAAGTCATCCATTCTTGGTAATGGATAAGCATCCAATCTAGTAAATCTGTTGTTCTACTATAATCGACTACTAGTCTCTTTCTTTGACGTTCATTTGTTACTATTAAAACCTGAGCCCTCCAAGGGGAAGTACTTTCCTGAATTACACCCTCTCTGATCATTTTCTCAATCTCAGTCTGTATGAAACGTCTGTCACCCTCTCCACACCTTTTAGATTTAGTTGTAATAGGTTTACAGTCTGGATCAATGTTGGAAAATAAAGATGGTGTGTCCACTAATGCCGAGGGCACACTACAGGAGATAGGATGAGAGATTTCAAGATCTTTCTTAGAGCCACCGAATGCAAAAGATATAGTGGAATGTTGTGACATGAAATCTTGGCCAAGAATAATATCAGAGCAGAGGTTGGGTAGAACTGAAAGTTTTACATTTGGATACCACTCACCCAGAAGGTTCAAATCCACCGTACACTGTCCTTTGATAGAAGCTTTAAGTGATGATGACGCCATGGACACGTTACCAGTAGCAGGTTTTATTTGTATTTTGTGTTTCCTCACATAACTGAGGGAGATAAAGGATCCTGAGCTCCCCGTATCCATTAGCGCCGTACCGGCGCCATTTTTCCCGACCAATACGTATAATGCAGCCTGTTTTAGGGATCCTAAGGAGGCAGACGTAGTGTTGGATATCAACATTGTCGCGAGTCTGTGAGAGCATGTTGCAGCAGATGTCGTATTTGGGTTCGAACGGCACATTTTTGAGAAATGGCCTTCTTTTTTACATTTAAAACAGGTAGCGTTTCTTGCTGCACACACACTTCTGTTATGACGAGGTCCTCCACAAAAAAAACACGTATACTTGGTGTTAGCCGAAGCTGCACAACAAGCATTAATGGGGACCGTTGACTGGACACCGGTACAGTTATTTTCCTGAGGAACTGCACCCACAATTGGTGTTTGAGTGTATGTATATGCTTCTGAATTTTTCTGAGCTGCATGGAGCGCTCTAGCTTGGTCGATAGCTATATTTAAATGCAGTGTTTTGTTTTCAAGTAGCCGTTGTCGAATAACGTTTGAACGTAAACCTGTGATGAATGCATCTCTGACACAGTCGTCTCGGTTTTGAATCGCATCAACTGGTTTAAAGTTACATTCTTTCGCTAGTAACTGTAGTCTTTGCACGTATTCGTCAATATTTTCCTCCTCTTTTTGGCCGCAAGTGGCAAGTAAATGCCGGGCGAAAACTTCGTTCGGGGGTTTTATGTACAGTTCTTTCAGACGGTTAACTGCTCTATCAAACGTATCACATTCAGCAATGTATTCGTATACCTCAGAAGAAATACAGTTTATCAGTGTATCGAGTTTATCCAAATCAGTATGGATGTTAGGGTCAACAATTTTACGTAGGAACGACGAGAAACTTCGAAGCCAGTGATTAAAGTGCTTACTTGAGGATGTTGTATTAGGAGGGGTGCCCAAACGTTCCGGCTTCAAGTATTTATCCATACTGTTGAATATGTTTTGTTGATTAAATTGAAATGAGTTGACAAGACTGGTTTTCCTTAACAAGGATTTAATCAACAAAACATTTCCTGACTAAGCAATTCGTCAACTGACGAATGCAAGTAAGGGAAGTAATTACACTAACAAAATGCCAAGGGCAGATAAGTATAGTACAGTAATAACATTCACCTTGCGATAGTCAGTGCAGAACCTGACTGACCCATTTGGTTTATCTACCAGGATGCACGAAGAGGCCCACTCACTCTGGCTGAGCTCCATATTTTCATGACTAAGCATCTATTTCCTTTCTTAGAACTTAGTTTCCTTGGGTTTAAGCGATAGGGATGTTGTTTGATAGGACTTTCTTTATTTAATACCATATCATGTACCACTGTATTTGTAAACCACAGGGTATCTGAGAACAAATCTTTATATTCTATCAGCAAGGGTTTTAAATAATTCCTTTCTTTTGGAGCAAGATGCTTAAGCTTATCATCAAGATCTTTCAATTGAATTTTTTAGTCTGATCGAAGGATCTTTCTCTATGACTAGGTCTATTTCTGAATCTTTTGATCTGGTTGGTTCATTGTGACATTGGGCTGCCATGGATGTTCTTTAGCCAATCTAAGGTACCTTTTTTTAACATATTTATATGACACATACATTTTCATTCTACACTTCTATCTGTTTACTAGATAATTGAGGTAATAGATTTTTCACTATTTTTATGGGCCTTGATATCTGGCTCTTAACAGTTGTCCATTTAAGGGTAATAAAACAAGAACTCTGTCCCCATCTTTAAATTTCAATTATACTGCCTTCTTTTCATATATCTTCTTCATCTGCTTCTGGCTATTTTGGAGATATGTCTTGGCTAGTATGTGTGTCTTGGTCAATGTTTTTCTTATTTTAGATACGTAATCCATCATGGTATTTGGTAAGGGTTGGTCATCCATCACTCATTCCTTTATCAATTTGAGCAGTCCTCATACTAGATATCTGAATACCATTTCAGAAAGACTGAATCCTAATGATGCTTTAACTGACTCACATGTTGCGAATAACACAAATGGTATTCCCTGATACGATTTTTTCTGATGCTCAATACAATAGGCTCTAGCATTGTTTTGAGGGAAGAATGGAATCACTTTAATGCTCCCTGAGAGTGTGGGGGGTAAACACTTGATCAGAGATGCTGAATTCTCTATTGATGTGTTATCTGTTTGAAAATTTTTGACATAAAGTTGGAGCCTTGGTCCATCTGAATGAAGCTAGGTAGCCCTATTCTGGTAAAGAAATTCATTAGTGTGTCTACGATCTTTTTCAGTGATATTCTCCTTAAGGAAATAGCTAGCCTCTGAGAATCTAATAGCATCACTTATCATCATCAATATGTACTTATGACTAGCCTTGGTTCTGGGGTAAAGGCCCCATGCAATCAACTATACCGGTATAGTATAAGAATTATTTTTTATATTTCAACCAAATAATAATAATAATTTTCAATATTTTACTTGTGAAATATTTTTAGGTTGAAATTTAAATTATTAGGATTTATCCTAAAAAATCCTTATTTTTAAAAATAAACCACAAGAGCGCGTTCAGTATTATTGTAAATTACCATATTTGGAATTTTCCTTATTTTGGAAAATGGGCGTTTCCTTGTTACTTATATGGCAAAGAACGCGAAGCAAAACACCTGGGTGTCTTGGCGCGAATAAAATTGTCGTCTGGTAGAATTTTCTTGGTAAACAACAAACAAAAAAAACAATTTTAATCAGAATCTCTTGATCGTTTCCAACGTTTGGACGTGTCAAATTTTCTCCGGTTTCACTATAAGTGAAATCGTTATTTATTTTCTAAGTTGTAAACTTATCAACTTAGATTTTGGGAGGAAAATTTTGGTATCTATAAGAATAAGAATAAGATAATCCAATTCCTTCTGTTTTAATTCAAGAATTCTAACGATTCCAGTTGATGGACGTTAAATTCTTTTTATATTTCACTATAAGTGAAATCTTTATTTTTTAAATTGCAATATTTAGCAATTTATAATTTAGAGGTAGATATTTCTAACCTCTGCCTTTTATGTTAACTGTGAGAAAAAACTGTGCGTAACAAACTAAATTTTAGTTACTAAAACTATTCAGAGTTTTTCCGGTAAAATTAAAGTAGTGAATAATTGCTACTATTTTTTTGAAGTGAATTAAATAAAAACTAA
This sequence comes from Ascarosepion bandense, assembly GCA_037127315.1. Classification (NCBI taxonomy): domain Eukaryota; kingdom Metazoa; phylum Mollusca; class Cephalopoda; order Sepiida; family Sepiidae; genus Ascarosepion; species Ascarosepion bandense. The sequence goes on along the minus strand of JBBBDQ010000139.1, from coordinate 1,163,922 downwards.
GCGCTTTATTCAAAGCTTCACTTATAATTTTAATTTACATATTAACTGCTCTAATATGTAATTTCTTCAAATTAAATTACAGTTTTAATAACTTGTATTTAATGGCTTTGACTTTAGCCTAAATAAAGTCTTTTAAAGTATTTAAACGATAGGTTTAAAACATTAAATTTTATTTACATTTTGCCGCTGCGTATTTAATTGTGCAAAATTAGAAAGAACATATGTAATGTTTTTTTTTCTATAAGTATAATAAATTACTATATATCTCAAAATTTAATATTGAGATTTTAAAAATATTGTCTCTTTATTAACAAAAGGACAATTTAAATTGTTACGTTAAAATTTAACGTAAATTAATTAATATAAGTATTATTACAGTCGGTGTAAGGGAAATAACTTACTCCAACATTGTCGGCTGCTTTCAAACAAAATATAGCTTTTCATTTTCATTTATCAAATAATAATATTAATAATAATTAATATCTGTTACACGTTTTTGCTTTGAGGAAGACACTTAAATTTGTTTGAATAAATTTGGTGTTGAATTGGATCCACGGAATTTGTAATTTCTATACAAAAAGAGTAACAGATACATTTTTAAATCCTTACAGCGTAAGCAAGTAAGTAAAAAAAAAATGTAAGTCCCTTCTCTTTCTCTCTTTTTTTAAAAACTTTTTTCTTTCATATTCTATTCGAAGATTTTTCTACAGTTGAGATCAGTTGCAGAGGCTCTATTGGAATTTTCTAGTTAAGTTTTTGTGGAGAATTACTTTGGAGATGTGAGTGGGCTAGATTAGACTAGCCTAAATGTATGAACAGATTGCAAATGAGGCAGACCGTCCAAGCATTAGCGCTAGAGAATGACGAGGCGCATGTGTCAGTAAGTCAGATTGAGGCTGGCAGTGTGCACAAAATTAAAAATGCATGAAAAATTAAAAAATGATGCAGATTTGTGCATTCAGAGTAGTTCATATCGGCGTAGGTAAAACCAGGATCGGTTGTAAAAAGGGTGTTTCCAGTACCTGTGCTACAGAATCCCAGATTTTCTACTACAAGCTATTTCGGCACCATTACCATGGTAAAAGTGCGCATAAACAGGAACATGATAAAGCCATTTACTGGTAAATGAGACTTTGTGGCGTGGTTGAAAAAAGTGAGGCTGGAAGCGAAACTTCTGCTGGTGGATGATATTGCAAGTCTGATGCCATTGTATCTGGATGGCAATGCACTGGCCCTCTACATGAAGACGACTAAAGGGATATTGATAAGATAGAGGCTGAAGGAGGTGTTTTCCGATTATGTGTTTACAGCCTACAGGAAACTGACCCTGGTCAGGTGGGCTGGAGAGCAGGTGGACGTTTACGTAAACAGGATCAGGCAGTTCGCCGGATTGGCCGGGTTAGAGAGAGTTGGTCTGGAAAGGCCCACCAAACTAATTTTTCTTACCGGGTTCCCTGATGCCATCTCCATCAGACTTCAACAGGTGCCAAGCATTGGCACCCTACCTATGGCGAACCTGATAGCAAAAGCACGATTACTGACAACGGCTGGGGACCAAAGTCAAGAATTGGTGGCAGCTGTGTGCCCACTTTGCAGTAATAACATTGCCCCTACCAAGAATGGTCCAAGCACCAGTGTAACCTGCTACAGATGCAGTAGCAAGGGTCATATAGCAAAGGACTGCAAAAACATGGAACATGCTGCTATCGATATGGCAGGGTTGGGAACTGGGCTCGAGACTGTCCGGGAAACAAGCCAGGCATTTATGTTAGGATGTAGTGTTTGGTGCTAATTGGCACTGGTTGCTCGTGGTCAATAGTAGATGCAAATCGGTGCTGATCCTAGAGGCAGGAAAGGGGGGACATCAGGATTTGACCTGCTGTTGAGGATCGATGTGATAAAAGCATTGGGAAGTGATGTTGTTGGGCCAACAGAATTGGCACAGATTGGCACCGAGAAAGTCCGTATATGCACAGCCATTTCCATAAAAAAACCTGATTTCATCGCCACCTTCGACTAACATGGACCGTGGCTTGGTAGTGATCAGAGAACCATGCACTGGAAGGACTGAGAAACGGAGTGTCAGAATAGCTGCAGAGATATGAGAGAACTATGAGTGGAAGCTCCTCATATAGATGGATAATGGTTGGCTCCTGCCATACCCAGAAGAAAGGCTGGTGCCTCCCAAAGGAATAATTCCTCTAATGGCCGTGTTGCAGCAGAACAAAGAAAAGGTACATCCTGTGATGGACTACCAGGAAATAAAACATCATGTTGACGCATTCACCACTAACGCAGATATCTCTGTTGGACCTCATTAGAGATTTTAGGACCATTCTAGACCGTAATCATTGATGGAAAATGGTACTGCCTGACACGTTTGGGATTTGGCCTAAATGTGACCCCACTTATGAAGGCTATTTTCAGCACAGTGATGTTGCAGGATGAACATATTGACTGTGCGGCCTCATCTTACATTGACGACACTTATGTCAATGAAGATATTGTGCCCGCCATCTATATCACGAAACACTTGGCTCAATTTGGACTGGAATGCAAGGATCCAGAAAGATTGGAGGATGGTACGCAGGTGCTGGGATTGACCACCTTGTGTGGGAGTTTTGTCGAACACTTCCCAGTGTGTTCCTTCAGCATATGATGTCTGAGATGTTGAATGTAGTGAAGCAGAATGGTCTGGCTCATGGAGACTGATGTGTGGACGGTCGAGAGCTGAACATGTGGGTCGACGCAAGTTCGTTAGCAATCGGTGTAGTGTTGGAGAGGCATTGGACTGTGCTGGAGGACGCTTGTTGGCTGTGGCCTCAAAATGATACCCAACACATAAACCTGACCGAACTGGACGCCATGTTAGAAGGCATTAACTTGGCTCTCCAATGCACATAAAGACGGACTCTTTCTCCGTGTACCAGTGAGTTTCGAACACTCTTACTGGGACGACACAAGTGCATACCAAGGCAGCAAGTGAGATGCTCATCAGAAGACGGCTGAGTACCTGAAGGAGCTAGTGACGGAGTACAAGCTGACCATGGACGTAATGTTGGTTACATCAGCTGAAAACATTGCTGACCAGGGTGCCACAGCGGTGGTTTAACACAATGAAGAAAGAGAATGGAACCAGGCCATTGATTGGTGCTGTCCACATAGATGAGCTTGACGTGAATCAGATCCTATCAATTCACAGGCGTAGTGGTCACCTGGGAGTATGGCGTACCACTTACTTCGTCAGGAGAGTGTGCTCAGCAATGACAAAAGCAGCAGTTGTCAGCCATACGGGAGTGCGAAGAATGTCAATCAATGGACCCAGCACCAGTTCGCTGGGAGAAGGGAAAGCTGGAGGTGAACAGGAATTGGCAGAGGATAGGAATGGATATAACACATTATGGTTCACGCCATTTCTTAATGCTCACAGACTACGGTACATCATGCTTCACGATTTGGAAGCAATTAGCAAAGCTCACTAAGTGTGATTTGACGGCTGGAGACGGTATTCTTTGAGCATGGCCTGCTGTGTGAGCTTCTTATGGACAATGACACAGTCTTTTGCAGCAGGGAGTTCAGAACTTTTGCGCAAGAGTGGAGAATAAGCCAGCGTACGCTCCAGTTGGGAATGTTATAACGAAGCGATGTCACCGTTCAGTGAAATGAATTGCAGCCAGCATGCACCGCTCCATCTAGGAGGCTGTCTACTGGCACAATGTAACCCCAAAAGATGACCACTCACACTTGACTGCACAGGCCAATGCGATCTACCAATATGAAGTTTGGGTGAGGGGAGTTGATGCTGTGACAACGCCCTCAGTTCCTGGTCATAACCCTATTCCGAGTCGGAGATCACATGTGGCTCAAGGTTCCACAGAGTCAGTGTAATACAAAGTTTGGTAGGGGTCAGGTAACTAAGATAATTAGTCCACAGACCTGTATAGTGAATGGAATGCCCGGTCACATGAAAGACAGGTGCCCACGTCGCAGTGTCCGCACCCCAGAAGAAAACACTGACAGTACATCTTCAGAAAGTGTATCGAAAATCTATTACATGACAACGAAGATTTGGAGTCAGACAGTTCACCTGAAGAGGAAGCAAAATCTCCCTCCCCGCCATTGCCAAGAAGCACCTGGTGAAGACGATCATCACCTAGCTACCACTTTTGTGATCAGGAGATTTGGATGAGGAGTGTGGATAATTACCTTGGAGATTTGAGAGGGCTAGAGTAGAGTAGCTTAAATGTATAAACAGATTGATAACGAGGCAGACCATCCGAGTATCGGCGCTGGTATGACACCATCTGCCCCCAGACTCAGGCTGTATGTTGTGTGTGTTAAATAGCCATTAGTCACACCTGAGTCTGCAGCTGTTCTCTTCCGTTCCGCTCCCAGGTGATCGAAGATGTCAAATGGTCAATCGAAATCTTTCACTTCCTCTGCCACGTTGTGATTTCTGATGTCAGAGAAAGCTACAGACATGAGAAAAAAAAGGCAGTCGTCTTCATGCTGCATTCCTCAACAACTGAAAATAAAGAGGCGGTTGGATGCATAATGAAGAAATAAGAGAAACAAACAAGAACAAAAAATGACAAGACAGTAGTGAAGGCCAATCTGTGTGCTAATGATTATATTGTATCTCTTTGTACATCAAAAGAAAGAGAGAGAGAGAGAGAGAGAGAGAGAGAGAGAGAGTAAAAAAGAATTAAAAGAAAATACAATCCAACTTTTTTCAGAGTCCTCAAATTACTGCTGCTACTATGGCTGTTGTTGTTAGAAGTAATACAGTTTTTATGCTCCCCTCCCCTTGGGGTTCTGCTTATAAGCAGTGTACATGGTGGGAGAGAGAGCGAGAATCATTCCGCGTCTCCACTCCACGTGTTCCGAGCTGTTCTCTCGTCTCTCTGACGTTTTCTGTGACGTTCTGACTTGATTTTCAAATCTGTTGTCTTTTTGTTGAAAACCGTTTCAATATGATGTGGAGTAGTAAGTGATCGGAATGTTTCTCCATTAAAATCTAACGTCAACTTTGTGCATCTGGCTTAAATCACCCGCTTACGGTTTTTGCCATTCTGGGAGTTTGGAGTCATGATTCTGTTTGACATGTCAGCGTTAATTACAATTCCATCCTTACATGGGTGGCCTTTTTCCAAATTCGACCGATAATTCCATCTCAGCCGCTCCTTATCGCTTCTCTGAAAGAATAAGTGAAAGAAGCAGACAAACAAGGAAGAAAGAAACAGAATTCTCCCTCTTTCGCAAGGCCAGCTTTGACATCTGGTTATTGTTAAATCGTTATCATATCAGTTGATGTCATTTTCGTGGATGCCTTGTGTTTCGCCTTTCTAAGAAAAAAGACAAAAAAAAATCTATACACACAGATATTCTCCAAATATCTATTCCGAGGTTCGAATCTGAGGTCCGTCGATACTTGTTTTAATGTGTGTGCACAAGGAATACTTACAGTGTTACATTACTGTCCTACCATTTCTGTCATTTACTTGTAGATAACACAAACCCAATTCCTGTGGAGGGATTCTGTAACGCATGCATAAAAGTCCCAAAATTAAGTGTTCATGATTTTTTTGTTTTTCCTGAAAAGCTAAATAAAAATTAGAAAGAACTAGGCTTGAACTGCCTCCTGCAACTATAGTTCCTTTTCCAAAATAATGTTCTATATATATGTTCCTTATTATTAAAAAACAGGTAAAATTTAGGAAAATGAAGCTCGAACCACCTCCTACGACTACTGTATATATATATATTCCTAATTTATTTTTTCTTTTCTGATTTAATTTTCCTCGTCACTGCCCGTTCTTTTTACTCAATGTTTTTCTCTGCATATGTGTTGGTTGGGTGTTCATGTTTCGCACTTCTCGAGGCTTGTGAATCTGGAAGACGTTCAATCATTTCTATTTCAGAGTGGCTCTGGCCAGAAGCACCCACCTGACCACCAATCTCACCATCAGTTGCACCTGTCAGCTTATCCTTTTCTATGTTTTCCTGTCCCTCCTTCTCAGCACATATATTGCTGAGACTACCGAAACTACTACTACTAATATTCCTAATACGGCTGGCTAGCCTACAATAACTTCAACTTTATTTTGCCACATAGAGCAATGATGCTCACTTCCTCTTTCAAACGATTCAATTTGATCTCATTAACTGATTCTAATAAGTTGAGCAGGTTTCTCAAAGTCATTTCATGAAATTCATTAACAACAGGTTCCCAGAAATTGCTCCAATCATCTCTGTCAAACTTTTCAATGCTCCCTTCTCCTCAAACCTCTCCTTGGTCTGATAATATTAAACTAGGCTCGAACTGCCTCCTGCAACTATAGTTCCTTTTCCAAAATAATGTTCTATATATATGTTCCTTATTATTATTATGTCATTTTTCATCATATTTCGATTTCTGCTTTGATCTCACTACCAACCAAATCTGCGGGGAGACCTAAGGCAGGTCGTGGCGTGTTGTTATGGCTCCATTTCATGTTTTTCTATCTTCGCTATCATCCCTAGCATTTAAAGTTTGCCTTAGTGTGTGGGCTGTACTTAATAAGACAATTTTTTGTATATCTCTTAAGCTGGGGTTTCCAGGGATTCTTTCAATGTGTTGTTTTGTTCCATTTTTTATCATTCCAAGTGCACCTACTATCACTGGCACAACTCTTGTTTTCAATTTCCACATTTTTTCTATTTCAATTTCCAGGTCTTTATATTTTGACAGTTTTTCAAATTCCTTGATTGCTATGTTACAATCCGCTGGACAAGCCATATCAATTAATAGACAAGTTTTCTCCTTCTGGTTTTTAACAATAATGTCTGGCCTGTTTGCTTCAATTTTTCTGTCTGTGTAGATGGTGTAATCCCATAGAATGGTTACATCTTCTATTTCTGTAACCGGTGCTGGGTGATGTTTATACCAGTGTTTGTTTACAACTTTTCCATAATGTTTGCACATTGCCCAATGTAAATATTGCCCAACTCTATCGTGGCGATTTTTATATTCATTTGGGGCAAGCACAGAACAGCCTGAGATTAGGTGGTCTATTGTTTCTTGGTGTTTATCACAAAACCTGCATTTTGGATCCATATTATTATGCATAATATTTGCCTGAAAGTTTCTAGTGAAAAGACTTTGGTCTTGTGCTGCAAGAATAAAGCCTTCAGTTTCAGACTTTAATCCAGATGCACGTAACCATCGATGAGTATTAACTTTGTCAACATTGGATTTATTGGCACGTTCTGGATATTGGCCATGCAGAGGTTTGTCTTGCCAGCGCTGTTTCATCTGTTCAAGAGCTTTATCTTTGGCTTTCATTTTCATATTTTTTGTCGCAATAGTTGGTTCTTGGCTTCTGTTTTGCTTTTCTACAGAATCTACTAACTGTAAATCTTGTTTGTATTTACTGCCTTCTTTTATTATTGAATATTTTTTCTTTCTTTCTTCATGTTGCCTTACTAATTGTATCATCCAATCCTTTGTTGTTTCTATGTATGTTAGTAGGCCAATAGTTGTTGTCTTGTATGACAATTCCAACTGAATAAGACCTCTCCCACCTTCTTTACGGGGTATGTATAGACGGTCTACATCAGCCTTTGGATGATGCATCTTATGCTTAGAAAGAAGCTTTCTTGTTTTAGCATCCATTCGCCTGATGTCGTTTAGAGTCCAGTTTAAGATGTTAAAGCTATATTGGACAACTGGGATTGAAAGGCTATTAATGGCCATAACTCTGTTCTGTGAATTTAATTGAGTTTTTAATATCATTCGTAGCCTTCTATAGTACTCTTTACGCACTATTTCCTTCATTTTTTTATGGTGAATGTTTTCGCTCTCATTTACACCTAGGTATTTATAAGCTTCTTCTGGTTTCAATTCTTTTATTGTTACAGCAGGGTCTAAGCTAATTGAGGATGTTTCTTGTATTGATCCACGTAAAACTGTAGCTTTAGCACATTTATTCAAATTAAATTTCATTCCAATGTCTTCGCTGAAGCATTTTACAGTTTGCAGAAGACCTTCCATCTCATTATCATTCTTAGCATATAACTTTAAGTCATCCATGTAAAATAGATGGCTTATTTTCTTTTGGCCTATTTTATAACCACATCCTGTCTTATTAAGTTGACTGGTTAGTGCTATTAATGATATGCAGAATAGTAAGGGAGATAAAGAATCACCTTGAAATATACCTCTTTTGATGTTTATTTCATCAGACTTATAGGTTCCATTTATATGATTGAGGTAAAGGGTTGTTTTCCATATAGACATGCACTGTTTGATGAAATTGATGATGACGGGCGATATCTTGTATATATTTAAAGTCTTTAAAATCCAGGAATGTGGTACACTATCGAATGCCTTTCGATAATCTCTCCAGGCAGTACTAAGATTTTTCTTTGTACTGTAGCAGTTTTCCAGGATCATTTTGTTAATTAGCAATTGGTCTTTACAACCATAACAGCCACGTTTGCACCCTTTTTGTTCAAGCGGTATCATGTCATTTCTTTCTAAGAATAAATGTGTCTGTTTTGTTAAAATAGATGTTAATAGTTTATATGTTGTCGGAAGACATGTAATTGGTCTGTAGTTTTTCGAGTTGTTTGTGTCACCATTCTTGGGTAGAAGAAATGTAATTCCTTTGGTCATCCATGCAGGAATTTTAGTGGGATCGTCAACCATTTCTTGAAGTTCTTTGGCTAGTTTTTTATGTGCTGTATTTAAATAATATAGCCAAAAGTTAGGAATTTTATCTATACCTGGGAATTTCCAATTGTGTGCTTTTTTTAGTGCAAATTTAACATCATCTTCTGTAATTCCAGACCATGTCTGTTCTGGTTTGTTTTTCATTCGTTCTATCTCTTGCGCAATCCAATGTACTTCCTTGCTATGTTCTTTAGGGCAAGCCCATATCTTTTCCCAGAACTGTGTGACTTCTTCCATTCTGGGGGATACTGTCACTTCAATTCTTTTTTTACCTATTTCCCTGTAAAATCTCTTTGTATCAGTTTGGAAAATCTTGTTTTGTCTGTAAAATCTTGCTCTTTTCTCGTAGCGTGTTATTCTTTGAGCCTTCAGTTGGATTTTTTGCTTTATTTTTTCTTTATTTGATAAGACTTCATTTTCATTCCTAATGTTATATTTTCTTTCGGCTCTTCTGCTTTTCCTAGTTCTTGCATTTATTCCTCTACTCAGTTCATCCAGTACTGATAGTTCACTTCTAAGTTGTTCGATTTCTTTTTCTATTTTTCTTTTCCAAGGTGGATCTTCATGTCTGCGAGACTGCCTTGTTTTTATTTTGATATTCAATTTTTTTGTTGCTGCTGTTGCTGATGCATATATTACTTCGATGAGATTTGTATGAGTGTCTTCATCCAGTATTAATTTCAGTGCTGCATTGTAAAGTTTAATAGTTCGGAGGTTATGTTTTGTTGGTTGTAATTTTGGGAACTGTTCTCGTTCCTCCATTGTAATATTTTGTATTTGACTTAGATGGTTCTTTATTTCTATCTTGGCTTCCTGTATATTGTTCTTATTTTCCGTCAAATAATTATCTTCGATGTGTTCAGAACTCGTTTTATTTTCGTCTTTTAACTGACTCAGATCACACCTTTCCAGCACTTTTAAACTTACAGCATTATCTTCGCAGTGATTTGCGTGTTTCACGGTTCCTACATTATGACCTGTGGCTTGTTTGATGTTATTACTTTTTATTTCTGATTCTGATTCCGGTTCCTTTTCATATTTTGTTGATTCGTCTCTTCTTGTTACAATTCTTTTATTATTATTATTATTATATTCTTTATATATGATAATATTGGGACAGGGAGACCGATGTTCCATTTACTGAACAACCAATTGGTAATTCTATTATGGTTAGAGGAATTACTATTTTCAGGGCTTTCGGGGAGGACCTTATCACCCACCTGAGTTAACTTCATCTCACGCTGGGTTGCTATGGCCCAGACTCAGTCAGATATATTTATGGCTTGGGGTAACACGGTCTTCGTCAGGATTTCCACATGACAGGTCTTCTTCATCCCCTTATTACTACCTTGAAACAACTCTAAAACACACAGCTCATGGTTTCCGACTACATATACGAGGCTAACTGATGCACAGGTTCCCAAGGTGTCATTTTCCCACTGCCTGGCCTCTTCTGGGGTTAATTGTTTTATTAAGTTTTATCTGAGGATGTTTATGGATAAAAGACAACACAACGAACACATCTGTTGTATATTATGGATGTTTATTTAGGGGCCCGGAACCCGCGACACCGGAGAAGGTCCTTCACTCAAGATGGTGAAGACCCTCATGCAACACCTTCTCTTTTCTGAACCAAAAAAATAAAATAAAATAAAATAAAACACAAAAACAAAAAAAAAAAAATAATAATAAAGGTAACTACAAATCAAAACATATTCACCACACTGTCCTAGTGACCTAGGCATTCATCGGGCTGACTACCCTCTTGCCTAACAGGGATTATTCTGCCCTTTTCACTTTGGACTCAAATTATGATGTGTAGTCCTTGAATCTATCAGGACTTCTTATTAGTCTTCCTGACCTTGTCGTCTTCACCATTTCTGGATTTGGTTTTGTTGGGGATGGTGTCCGGCTTACCCCTTCTTTTATATCACTTTCCTGTCGAGGTGTTTGTGGCTTACAAATGTCTTTTACAACTGATCTTGCATTCGCTGGTACCTCACCATACTCCTGGTATGGCTGGTAGATCAATGATGGTAATGGGGGTGATTCTGCTGTTTTCTTTAAGTCCACTCTATTCCGTCGATACAGCTTCCCATCAACTTTCACATGGTATGACCTCTAATCCAGTCTCTGCCACACAATCGCTTTTTTTTCACTCTTTCTGACCTTTTATGTGTGGTCTCATCAGCATCACATCTCCAGGTTGCAATGGTTGAAGTAGTTTTACTTTGTGGTTAAAGTAATGCTCTTGCTTCCTGCCATCCTGCTTCACTGTCTTTTTTTAATTTTTGGGCAATTCTGGCTCAAGTAGATCCTCTCTGGTTGGAAGAAGTGTTTTTGTTCTTCTGGACATCAGTTTCTGTGCTGGTGATAAAAGACCTTTAGCTGGCGTATTCCTGTGATCCAACATCGCTAAGTATGGATCAACCTTCTCTTCCATCGCTTTCCGGAAGAGGTTCTTTGCCATCTTTACTACAGATTTTACTTTTCTATTTCCCAGTGTATGAAGCAAAAGTACCGTTTGGTACTGTACCGGCTGTCTCGACAGATACGTGATAATAGCGTAATTATGCCATTTCAGTTTAAAAAGTTTCCAGCTCGCCGATAAATTATTTTCCATGCATAGGGGTGGTGGAGGTCTTATGCCAGCCACAGGTCTGTGCCGGAGTAGGTCCTTCACTCAAAACGGTGAAGACCCTACTTCAGTCCCTCATGCAACATTAATAACATGGATTTGATTCTGGCCGAGTTTAAAGCAATATCGTCAGTTTCCACTTTGTACCAGACAACCGTCTCCACCCCTTCTCCAACTCGTGAGTATGGAATAGGTAAGTTCAACACTCAATATACTTTTTAAAAAAGTATACTATCCTTATCTAGCAGCGGCACGCTGAATATCGCTAACAACAGCCTACCCACTTCCAACAAGATTACGCAGCCCAATGCGTTGTAATACTTCCACAGCCCATCTATAGGGTCCATCAGTAATCTTAGGTGACGGAGTAACTTGTCATGTATCTTTATTCTTTAGCAAATCCTCTTAGGTGATTAGGGGTTACCAAACTTGGGGACAAATGTCCTAAATGACAGCATAGCTAGCTGCGTCCCCGTATGCTTTCAAATTCAGTGTCTGTCTGGTGTGACAGACCTTATTCATTATTGTCCTTATTTGCAAGTACTGTTGCACAAACCCTCCTAGCTTTTGTAACTTCTCTGTTAGGTTCCTGGTTACTCCTGTTACCTCTTTATGCAGCGTGCGCATGTCTATTATTAATTGATTCATACTTGGTAAGTTCTACCCTCGTCACATTCAGTATAGTTACGCTATGGTTACATGGGCTAACTTTCTTTGATCTCCTTTGATCTCGTCTACTTACCTTTTTAATGGCTCTTATGTCACCTTCCGAGACTGTTCCAAACAGCACACTCAGGGCTTTTCCTATTATTGGCAACACCGATCTCTTGCTTCTAGTGTCAAGTAGTCCCACCCCGTTTAGGTAATCGGTCATTTCTCTCCACTGGGACTCTATTCTCGTTGCTTCCTGATTCAGTGAAAACAGCAACCTACGGTATCCTTCCTCGTTTGTATACCTCTTAGGGACTAACGCTCTACTCTGGCACAAGTTATATAATTCCTTCCTCAGCTCGCCCAACAATAGCTGTACGGTTTTAGATCGATCACAAGTGTGACTATTCACTTTGATTTAGTTATTATGACCTTACTGGACTTTTTTGAAGATGGTATTTTGGGTGTACCGTCATCACTAGCAGCAGCGCTATCCATAGACTTTTTCTGTCCATCCCTGCAACGAGATGAAGAAACAGACTATTACACCCTATTCTATACTTGTTCTCTTTATTTTAAACGGAGGTATGCCCCAGCAATCCAACAGGGAGCAGCCACGGCGAAGGTCGCCCTCAACCACAGCCAAAAAGTGCCAACTACGTGCGCGGGGACGCCTTCCCATATACGCGCCATCGCCACAGGGCACAGAGGAACCGACGCCCAACTACGCCGCAATCCATGGCGGTCTTGGTCCTCCACGGGTTCATTCCATCTGATTAATCGTTCCTACTATCCTTGGGCGGAGAGGCCCCTCTAAAGCGTAATTTCAGAGGTAACTCTCGTCCTTCCTCATCTTCCCTTTCTTCTCTCCACTTTTCTTGGAGACGCGCGATAGGTACCTCGTCCTCAGTTTCCTAATCACCTTCATTTTCATCGGGAACTGAGGGGTACTGTGCCTGGGCCTCGATCGGAGCAGCCTGCGGTTCCGATTTCTTCCTCTGGTTGGGTCTCTAGTGTGCCTATGTCTCCAGAGCGTTCCTCGACCTCCTTGGTGGGTCTCATTCACCGGGCAGCAGGCTCTAGTTTCTTCATCTTCACTCTCACTTTATCTTTCTGAATCCATGTCACTCTCCTTATCGTTCTTCTGTTGGGGTCGGGTTCTCGACTAGTCCACTCATTTAGTTCGACCAACTTTAAATCATTGGTGTGGACTATCTTACTCTTTCCAGCCAATTGATCCCAAATCACATAGGGACACCGGTCCTGTCCTCTCTATAATTCAATAGTATGGTACCCATTTTGTCTAGTTTGCCCTCTCTCGCGTGAATTTTATAGTAAACTGGATCTCCAACGCTAAATTCTGATTCCTTACGGTTCTTACTCATCCAATCGTTCCTTTGTTTCTGGGTCTGAGCGATCCTCCTTCTGGCCCGTAAAAAAAGCTGATGTTGCTTCTCTATTATGTGCTTGTGCTGCTCCACTTCCATGTATTTCCTCCTAGGTTTCAGCAGATTGTCTATGGGCAGAACTACGTCTCTCCCAAACAACATATAGTACAGGGAATGCTTCGAGGTTTCTTTGACCATAAACCACACGGCGACCAGGGTTTTGGTTAAGTATAGGTCCCAGTTCTCCCGGTCCTCTCTGACCAGTTTTGCTAGAATATATGCCAGAGTGTGGTGAAATCTTTCCACCTTAGCATTACTCTGGGAGTGATAAAGAGAAGTAGTTATATACTTCGCGTGGAGCGTCAGACAGGTTTCTTTCATTATCTGGTTCACATTTTCGGGTTCGTTATCGTTGACTAACTGCGAGGGAGCCCCGTATCTAGAGTATATCTCTCTCAACAACAAGCCGGACATCATCAGGGACTCTATAGAGCTCCAGCCAATTTGTCAGCTAGTTCACAGAACTCACTATATGTTTATTGCCCCTAACTGTCTCTCCGTAGGGCCCCCGAAACGTCCAGACTTACCTTCTCAAAAGGGTAATAGGGTATATTGACTTTCTCCAGGGAGACTGTCTCGCTCCCACAGCTTTGTTCCTGATATGTCATGCAGCGGTCGACATAGGTCACCACCTCTCTATATAACCCTGGCCATTAGTAGTTTCTACCGATCATCTCAGGTTTTTTCCTCTTCTGATAGGGCTCAGTTTCTCGTGAGTCTACCTTAATATTTCAGCCTTCAATACGCTAGGGACGACCAGTCTGGTCATCATTTCCTCATCTCTACCCGATAGGTAATAATACGTCATCCTTTATCAGACATCTGTTGGTCTTCTCCGCTTCTGCCTTCGCTCTGATGGTGGTTATCTCTTCATCATCCTGATTTGCCCTAACTATCTCGGCTCAGTGGGGGTTCCCGTCTCGGCTCAGAGTTTCCCTCCGATTCTTCCTCCCACACCGTTCGGTTTTGCACCCTTTTGGGCATTTATTACGTGAACTCGGTACGTTTTGTCATTCACTCCATCCTCCATCTTCACCGACTCAGTCTCTAATCTCTCTGGTATCCGGGACAACAGGTCCGCATAGGTATTATCCTTGCCCACCAGATATTCGATTTTGCAGTTATATCCACTCATTAAATGCCCACTGCTGTATTTTCTTATTTGTCCAATCTGCTTCCAGCAGATATTTGAGTGGCTGGTGATCTGTCTTTATCCTAAATATGGCGCCACTTTTGCACAGCATACATTATTGCGTAAGCCTCTTTCTCTATCACAGGCCACCGCTGCTGTGTCTTGGACAGACGGTAGGACATAAAATAGATCGACACTTCTTCGGGTATCCCGGGCATATATCCCGGTTTGTCCAGGCATGGTTGGGTTAGTACTGCCCCTATACACCTGTCACTAGTGTCCGTATACAATATCATGAGCCTGCTCATATGCAGCTACTCTAACAGCGGGGTTGCCGTTAACTGGTTCTTAAGGCTGTCAAAGGCTCTCCGGCAATCCTCTGTTCATTTGAACCTCGAATACTTTTTCGTCAAAGCCAACATCAGCTCTGTCTGCCGTGAAAATACCCGATGACTCCTATAAATCTTTGCATATGCCTCACCGTTTTGGGACGTGGCTCTTATCACCTCTACCTTATCCAGGTCGGGCTTAATCCCGTCCTGTCCTATAAGAAATCTCGTCTCGAATTTCATAAACTGACATTTTGTTAATTTCAACTTCAATCCGTGTTCCCTCAGTCTGTCGAACACCTCCTGTAAGTGCCTGAAGTGCTCCTCCAGCGAGCTCGAAAACACGAAGATATCGTCTAGGTACGCCATGGCAGAGCCTTCCAGCCCACTCAACACTATCGATATTAACTGGGAAAATATTTCTGGGCGTTGGCTAGGCCGAAAGGCGTGACACGAAAGTTGAGCAGTCCTAGGTGGCATGCAAAGGCGGCCTTCTCCCGGTCGTTCTCACATAAGGCGATATGCTAATACCCGGACTGCAAATCCAGGGTTGAAAAATACCGGGCCTTGTTTAGTAGGGCTAATATTCGCAGCAATGGCGCAGCTAATGGCTTGGTTATCACGTTCAACTTCCTAAAATCTACGCAGAACCTATTGCCTTCATCCTTCTTTTCTACTATCACTACTGAAAAGTCCTACGGTGAACTGGATCGTTCTATAATGCTCGCTTTCGACATATCATTCACCTTTTCTTCCACTACCTTTCTTTTGTGTATCGGGGTTGTGTAGGGCCTAAGTCAATTTGGAGAGTGGTTTCCTGTCTCTATTTTCATCCTAACCGTTATAGTCTGGCCCAGGTCCTCGTCTGAATTAGCCACACTATCGCTATTCCCCTCTAACAAGCACACTATCTTTCCCTTATGCTCATTAAGGGCCTCTACGTATTCCTTCTTAATGCAGGGGTTCCTCCTACCTCAGGATCTCCTATCTGTCAGTTTCACCTGGATGACCTGACGCACTGGCATTGCCAGTCCCACTTCAGTTCCCTTCTTGATAACCACCGTTTTAGCCAACATGTTAGCCATTATGAGAGGCACCGTCTTACCCCTCTGCGCCAATGATTCTTACAGAGATATTCCCTCTTCACTGCTGTCATAGTAGGAAACTGGGATCGCTTCATACATTAACCCGCTCTGGCGCTTGTCGGTCTCCATATTGCCCGAACATGTCACTGCCGTCCTGGGCGGCAGCTTGACATCTTCACTTATCACGAGCGACAGGGGTGGAGGTTCCTCCATCCCTAGGGGTCTCTCTCTTCCGCCCACTTTTAGTGTTGGTGGGTCAAACTTCAGTTGAGTCTTCTGTGCCCTCAACCAATCTTCCTCTCAAATCAGTTCACTACACAACCCGGGCACAATGTATGCTTTATGGCTGATCTCCATCCCAGCAATTCTTATATTCATATTACCCGAATATTTTACCCATCCGTCTGACTAACGGATATGTCGGGTCTGCTAATACGCTCCAATTCGCCCCTCTTATTAACGTGACTGAGGCACCTGTATCTACCAATGCCCTCGGTCTTCTACCTCTCACCCTTACGTCACAGGTGAGCTCTGTTTCTTCCTTCAAGCGAGGGCAGATTTTTGATCGATGCGAGAGTAAACCGTAGTGTCGTCAGCGTATATGCCTACTTGGGATCTTATTACATCTGAGAGATTGTTAATGTAGATAAGGAAAAGCATAGGACCTAGAATAGAGCCTTGAGTGATAGCCGCGTTCGTATGATAGTATTGGAAGGCATGTCCGTTCAATACTACCTTCGTTGTACGATTTGAAAGGAATGACTGGATAAGGTCAAACAATTGTCCAATTATACCTTAGTCTTGCGTAGAAGGCCAGCATGCCAGACTCTGTCAAACGCTTTGGAGATATCTAGAGCAACAGTTCGGGTTTGCCGTTCTTGTCGAGAGCCTGGTGATGGTCGTGAGCATATCAGTCCGGTGAAGCGGAAATCATACTGTTTGTCAGAGGAGTGTCTGTGGGCTGTGAGATATTGAACCAATTCGGTGTTGATGATGATTTCGAACACTTTGCCAAAAATCAGTAGGAGGCTGATAGGGCGATAATTAGAGAGGTCAGAGGGTTCACCAGTGTTTTTATATATTGGAACTACGGAAGAGGACTTCCAGCAGGCAGGAAAGTAAGAAACAGCGAGCCAGTAGTTATAGAGTTTGGAGAGAACAGAGGAGAGTTCAGGGGAACATTTCTTCAGGATAATGGTTGGGATTCCGTCGCCGCCGCTCGCTTTATGGCGGTCAAGCTTTGAAATTATGTTAGAGACCACCGAGGGGGTAATGTGGATGTCATTCAGTTGCGCGTCAGTTCGGGGTGGGAAGTCGGGTACAGATATTCCAGTGTCGAGTTGGTGGAGATTTTGAGAGAGAATCACTCAGCCTTGACTGTTGTAGAGGTAAGGACTTCAGATTCGTTGATTAGAGGGGGATTGAGGGTTTGCTATTGTTTAGTACATTTTTTACACTACCTCCAGTAGTCTTTGGAACCAAACTTACGGGATGCTATGCGCTGCTTCATTCTGGCTGCAAACAGCAGCTTAGCTTCTTTAAGTATCTTCTTGCACTCATTGCGAGCAGAGGTAAAGAGGCGCCCGTTATGGTCCGACGCGTGACTCCGATAAAGCCGGAAGAAGTGATTTCGATGGGTGATGGCGGCCGAGTAAGTGGGGAAGAACCAAGGAGACGAGTGGGATTTAAGTCTCAACTTCATGACTGGGATGAAAGCTTCGATGCCAGCCTTAACCCAAGAAGAGACTTCAGCCGCACAGTCTTCAACAGGAAGTCTAAAGACTTTGTTTCAAGGGACATGACACAGGAAATCGCGGAATGGGTCCCAATATGCTCTTTGGTAGCAGTAAAATATTCAGCTAGTTCTTGGGTGAAGTGGGAGTGGAAGTAGATGTTAACGGAAACCACCGCATTATCAATATTTGCAAGAGAGCAGAGTTGCTTAACATTGCAAGAGTCAGAGATGGAAGTAAAACAGAGATCTAGCAGTGAGTCAGGTCCATTAGGGCTATTAGAGAAACGCGTGGGGAAATCCACTAAGGGACTGAGTGATTGAAAAATTCATGGTGTGGACACCAGCAAGATCTGTGACAGAATTTTTCAGCCACTTGGTGTGGTGGGCGTTAAAGTTGCCAAACACAAATATATGAGCAGACGGATGAGAGGAAATGGCCTTGTCAATATTATTGGAAATGCTGTCAAGAACGGAACAGTCGAGAGAGAGGTAGAAGAAGAAATAGCTAACGGAAAGATGGAAACACATATAAGAATGATCTAGGTATTCAAGAGAGATGACCCTAGCTAGAAGGAGACGTTCACTGACGTAAACACCAATCCCATGCATGTGGACATTAGAGTCCTTCCTGAAGAGAGGAAGGTAACCAGGGACATAGATTTCAGAAGAGAGGATATAAGGATCAAGGTTAGTTTCGCAGAGGGCTAGGATGTCAGGTGAGTTGACTTGGAGGAAGGATTCAACACTGTAAAACTTGGTGCGTATACATCGTATGTTAGCGAAGGAGATGTGATGGTTTTGGGTGTTTTTAGGTTAGCTGGTTTAGATTTGCTATTATGATAGTGTGTATTCATAAAAGTTTTATTAGGAGAGAGGCCTAGAGTAGAATCAGTCGGTCGCTGCATGCAGCATGTGTGGGAGAGAAACTGGTGCAGACTGCAGCATAATGTGGCCTCAGGGTTGCCCACCGGAGGTTCATGCGGGGATACCCATCCATGCGCGACATGGCACTACATATAACCCCGATATTATTCAACTGATGATCAGAGCAGCCTCTCATTATGCACGAGTTCGGGCTCCTAACTACCAGTCGGAAGCAGCAACCAGGAAACTGCCAACCCGATACCGGAAATTACTCAATTTCGATTAATCAAATGGCGACACTAGGTAATAGCGGTAATAACACTGGCAGGAACAACAAAGTGACAAAGAACAAAAATTATCACGATGAGAACTGGAGGTCAGTAAAAATACTTCTTACCTTGCTTCATCGTTCGAACTCTTCATCCATTTTTTTGTGTGTATTTTTAATTAAAGTCTGTTTCCGGCCTTATGGTTATTGCAACCAAGGTATGTGGTTCCGGGCTGGCTTTTCCATACTTCTGTGATGATCGAACCATCAATCGAACTACTTCCAATGTGGACTGCCGGTTATGGTGCACGAACGGGTCGAACCTTTGATCACTACGCCAAATGTGGCCCCGAACGGGTCAAATCATGGTAAACTCAATTCCATGCTGCTGCAACATGGAATCACTAAACTAACCCACGAAGTGCTCACCACCTTTATGGTTGAGGTAGCCGCCTTTGTCAACAACAGACCACTTGTCCCAATATCCACAGACCTGGAGGACCCGGTTCTGCTAACACCTTCAACACTCCTCACCCTTAAGATTGGCTCGGTTCCTGCACCCCCGGGCGACTTTACCACAAAAGACGTTTCTAGACGACAGTGGAGGCATATTCAGCATCTTGCACAGACGTTTTGGAACCGGTGGAAAGGCCAGTACCTTCCTCTTTTGCAGGCCTGAAGCAAATGGACCTCCAGCGTTCCAAACCTGAAACCTGGCAGCATTGTTCTTTTGAAAGATCGGGATTCAAAAAGAAACGAATGGCCCCTGGGCCTGATTACCCGTGTCATTCCTGGCAGAGACGGAAGAGTGCGGTAGGTCAAAGGGAAAATTCACAAAAATGACCATGCAAGATTGTTCCTGAGACCTGTGACAGAGACAGTACTTATCCCCAGCCCACTTACTGCTGAGCCTATCAATTAAAACACTCCATCTTCCTCCCCCTTTATCTTATCTGCATAACAACTTCCCATGTCACTCTGCTCACCCTTTCCACAACTTATCTTTCACAGAACTGTTACTACTCTTTTTGTCATCCTCGTTTTCTCTCCTGCAATGTTCCCTGCCAAACCCACTACAACTTCCCTGCCAAATGCATGCCCATCACACTCACACACAAACACAAAACATACTTCCCCCTAACCCTTTGAGATTTCACAATCTCAGGCAGGGAGTGTCATGTTTGTAACTCGGACCTTCCGTCTTCAAGGACAAATTCTTTCGGACACCTTTTTTTTGTTTGTTTGTTTATCTTTTACCTCTCGTCTCACTGCGACGTCTTTCTTGTTACTGTTTTTCATTGTATTTTATTTTGTTTTCCTTTCTCTTTCATTCTTGTGCTTTTTAGCATAGTCTATGCTTCCTTTTGTTTTAATTTCCTGTCCTTTACCACGCCCTACCGTTTTTTATTCACTCTCGTCAACGTGATAAGGCCACATGAGCGAGATTGTCAATGAAATTCGTCTGTGTGTTCTTGCGAGTTTGAGTTTAAACTGGCTGTTTAAAGCAAGATGCTTTTCGGCATTTTGTCCAGGGCAGCACAATATCTATCTATCTATCTATCTATCTATCTATATATATATATATATATATATATATATATATGGATGTATATATTAATGCGTATATATATGTATATATATGAATATATATGTATATTTGTATATATATACGTTTCTATTTATGTATATATATGTATGTATATATATATGTATGTATATATGTACATATATATATGCATATAAGTATATATATATATGTATACAAATATATTTATACGTATATATATATGCATATATATTATTACATATATATATATATATATATATATATATATATATATATGGTGTATGCAGTTAATTTTCTTTTAGACATGTCAGATTAAATAAATTGCAAACGTTGTGCCTGTTTTTTTTTTTAATAAAATCCGTTCATTCTCACTTGCGAATAATCTTGCGCGCATTATAATTGAAAGATGTAAGTAATGAGCTGTAACTTTGACAGATGATTTCATTATTCATTTCTCGATATTTCCAAGTACTTTCAATCTTTTTCCTTTCTGCAGCACACGTGTTGAAATTTTAAAAATAAATTCGTTTTAATTTCAAAATTTTATTTATCCTACATGAATTAAAAATAAGGAACGGGAAAGTAAAAATATTGCTTTTACTGATAATGATAATAAATAATTATCAAATTTTACAAAAAGTTGACAACCAACAAGCATACACGAACTTTTTCCTCAACCATTTTATTTTTCAATACCCACGAGGAACGAAAGAAAGTTCACTTCTGCTGCTGCTCGTCCTCATCTACAGGTAAGAGCACATTCACTACCTATTAGCAGTCAACGCTCCAACGAGCTTGATATTAAATGAAGATAAATAAATAAACGGGTCAAGGCTCTCTTAGACGCTAGAGATAATTTAAAAAACGACGTTGTTTTTAATATGGAAATGTTGAAACAAAACACAGGAAGAAGAGGCCATTATTAAGGAGATGTTAAGAGAAATTCGTTCCTTAAACGATTAATTAAAAAAAATGTACCAAGGCAGAAATAAGTCTATAGATACTGGGTTTGTGGATAAACCGCGAAATGAAATCAAATTTCAAACCTCTAACAGTAATAAACTTGCTGAAATGGAAGAGTCCGTTCTCAAGTCAAATAATATTGATAGCTGTTCAGACAGTCCCTGTTTTGTTTTGTTTTTTTATCCCCAAATTACAGTGTGCTACATTTAGTGGAATTAATCCTTCTAAATTTAAATTAAAAAATTTCATAGCACAATTCCATAATTGTACTAGCCCTGTGAACTCCTGCAAGTCTAAACTAGCTCTTACTATGTTACTGGATATGCGCTGTAACTGGTTTCTCATCTGTCCTTGGAGGACAACAACTATGAAGTATAGGTTAGTTTACTAACCAAAGAAATTTTGGATGTCACCGTTTATTATAAAAGAAAATATTTAAACCAGTCTCAACCACGACTTCAAAATACGATCCCGACTTTGTAGCAGTAAAGCAGTACCTTGCTAAAGTGAGAGCTGATTTATCGTTGAAAACTTCATACAATCTGGATTTTTAAAGAATAATTTGCCTGGAAACATGCTCATAGGCCACATAAGTTTTGACAAGTTGCCCTCCAACTTGAAACAAGAAATTAGTCAGAGGCTGCGTACAAGTTACATTTCACTGGAGAAAATATATGAAAACTACAATGAAGCGATTCGTTTGTTGTGTAGTAACAAAAGGCCTTTTAGTGTTTCTGAAAATTATTTGAAGGAAAGTGTTAAAATGCACGAAAGGAAAATTGAAAGTGCCTTACAGAATTTCACCACAACCTCTGGTGGATTATACTGTATATTTTGTTGTACTCAAGGTCACTCTTTGAATCAGTGTGCAAAGTTTCATTCATACGAATCTAGAGTTGAGAAAGGCAATGAGCTAAAATTATGCATGTTGGTTCCAACAGCAAACAATAAAGGCGAGAACTGGCCTGGACTTAGAAATCAGATACCCTTTCCTATAAAAAGTGTTCTTCAAAGACATATTACTTTATGTAAGTTCCAGTGACTTTACACAAAATGTTCAATACCAGGCTACAGCAGTGGTAAACAAGTAACTTAGAGGGAGATAACTCATCACTACCAAAAAAGTCTTCACAAAAGACAATAATGAAGACAATAATCTGAATAATGTATCTAGATTAAATACTACCTCATATCAGAAAAATAAAATTCTTCCTTGTCGGTCGTTTTTAACGAAACATGTTTAAATGAAAGATTGTTGCCCAAATATACATTAACATGTATATTAATAAATTATTTATATATATATATATATATATATATATATATATATATATGAAAAGATCCGGAAATTAATGAAATAGGATTAACAACTGTTACGAGGACGCATTTATATATGAAAATAATATTAATAATGTCTAAAAGGTTGTAGTAAGGGATTCTATTGAGTCCTACTTGTTATTACAAAAAAGTTTTAATTCATGAAGTAGTTGTAAAAACAAGGAAATTAGAAATAGAACGTTTGGAAGATGCTAGAATGTCCGAGAAAATTCGAGTAAAATCTAGAGAATTCTAAAGGATTCTAGAATATGCAAATTAGGTGTTAGCCACTGTAAAAAATAGGTTTTTGAGAAAAGAGTAGTCAGTTGTTACCAGCCTTTTTTTTCAGTCCAGTCTTTGACGGATTACTGACAAAATTTACCTTCTCCTTCTGACTTACCCGCTTTCCTGCTAAGACTTTTTTTTTGTATAAGCTAAGTTTTTATTTTATTTAATTTTTCGTTTCCTTGTTTTGTTCTATTCATTTTATTTTCTAGCTTTTTGTTACTTTATTTTCGTATTTTTTCTGGCCGCCATTTTTGTTTTTGTTTAGGTTGGCCGTGTGACTTTTTGTTTTCATTTTACAGTTTTTAGTTTTGCCTTACGTGCTACATTTATTTTTTGTTTAAACTTTATTTTTATTTTGTAATTTTCTTGTGACTTGTTACTGAATATCATCTGATTTTCTCCACACTTTAACGTTTTCTTTTCCAACCCCTCCCCATATTACTTTTACGGAAGTAGCCTTTTAGGCGACCCTCCGCTCTTTTTGTTTGATTTATTTATTTGTATAGTTAGAAATTTAATTTTTTAAAGTTAATTGAAAACTATTAACGTTTAGTGTTCACACCCTCCCCCTATTTTTTTTAGTAGCCTTTTTAGGCGACTCTTTCGTTTTTATTTTTGAGTATTGTTTTTCGTTAACGTGTAAAGTTTATTTTGTAAATTCTGTAAAGCCACTTAACGTTTATCGCCTTTAGGTGATTTTTTGTGTTTTCTTTGAGAAACCTCTCAAGAGGTTAGTTTTTGCCGTTTAAGGCTATTTTCTTTTATTTTGTTTAAATTGTTATTTTGCCGCTAAAGGCAATTTTTTTCTTAATTGTAAGCCGTTTTGTTATTTTTGTTTGCCATATTAGGTTAATTTTATTTTTACTGTTATATCTGTGGTTAAATCCGTTATTTTGTGCTTCGTTCATATATTCCCCCTTAATTCTCCCGCTTTTCCCTCCCCTCCCTATTCACATTTGGATTTACGGAGGAAAAAATATATTGGCGACGTTGAGTTGCTTAATTTAAAAAAATGGCCGACTCAAGTCGGTCTGTGAAGAAAAAACTGTTGTTTGACCCTCCCTGGAAGGGTCCTCCTGATAAGAATGAATCTTTTCCCCCTCTTACTGTGGAAAATAATGATCAACAAGAAAAGAGCAAAAAAGTTGTGACGAAGAATATGGTGGCCGAGAACGGCCAAAAGGATAAAAGTATGGAGAAAAATAAGGACGAGACGAAAAATGATAAAGACCAAACCAAAGATACCGAGGCCGGGGAATCGCCCTTGGGCTGGAAGTCCCCACCAAAGGTAACGATCAATTTGACGGAGTTCCTGGAGAAGGCCAAGAGTTACGCTCACCTTGTGACAGAAGGTGGACTCTTGGAGGATCCCCAGGAATTAAGAAAAATTGAAAAAAGAATTGTGTCAGTCTTTGTGGTGGACAAGCGTTCGCGCAAAATTTGTCGCTCCACAAAAGACACAGTGTTGAAGACACTGCAGTCCAAGAAGGTCAAGCCCTTACGGATCGTAAAAGGCGCGGGGTTTTTCATGTGGGACGTGCTGCTGCCCACGCCGGAAGACTGCCAAAAAATGGTAACGAAAGATATTATAACAAATGACATCATTATAAGAACTGAATATCAAGGCATGCGTAGGACCAAGGTGGCAGTTTACGAGGTCCCTCCTCAGGTCATCGGGGAGCATCTCGCAGCCTACTTTTCTCAATTCGGTGAGATTGTAGATGCCTCCTGCGACGACCTGACCGGGGGATGGTCGTTCGATATTATGATCAACCGTAAAGCCTTCACGACTATCCCCAACTATCTTGACGTTGGGGGCCTGAGCTTACCGGTAATAGTTTCCGGTCGCAAACCCAAATGCTGGAGGTGCGGAGAGATTGGTCACCTCTCCTCCTCCTGCCCAGAGAAGAAGGCCTCTGGAAGCCAGGCCCCTGAAGACCAAAATACCCCTCTGGCCGCTTCTTTGACAAAATCCGTCCCGCCTGTAGTGGGCATGCCAGCAACCAGGACCGGTGTGGTAGTACCCCCGGTTGGGTCAAAACATCGGCCCTCATTCCCCGAAAAGCCCTCGCCTGCTACAAGTGTAGTATCGGAGAAGGAAAAGGGGGAATGGCAGGTTGTTGGTAGGACCAGAGGGAAGCGTCAAACTGCGGGACCTCAGTCCCCTGATGCTCCAAGGACTAAAGGCACGTACAGCCCCACTCCCTCTACCAGCAAGAAGGGCGACGCCTCGGCCTGGTCTGCACCATCAATTGAGGAGATGCGCAAAGCATATGATCCGGGATACGAGGGCATGAAAAAACTGCAGAAGCTAAAGGAGGAACTGACAAAGAACCCAATACGTCCCTCTGTCTCTGCCCCGTCCTCTCCTGAAAAAAAGAAAAGCCCCAAAAAGTCCCACTCCTCACAGCCCACTCCAAGGAAATCTGCTCCTCTTAGTAGAGACCCCAGCCCATTCCGAATACCGACACAACCAACCCCCAGCCCCTCTCCCAAAAAGCTGTTACCGCCACCTTCAAAGAGGCAAAGCAGCCCCACAGCAGAGGATAGGGAGGCTCGGAAGAAGGCGACAAAAGCACCCTACTTAATGGGGGAAAATATTTGCAAAATTTCTCCAGCCCAGGAAGATAGGGCCAGGAACTTTGGCAATAGGATTAGTAAATTAAAAGTCCTATTAGCCATGAAAAAGTGTAAGGAAAAAGACATTGAGAAACCCAAAAATTTCCCTCATGCAAAAAGAATTCTAACAGTTGTAAGAACAGGAACGGGTACAGGAAAGGTGTGGGACATGCTCCTGTAAGCGGAGAAAAACATCAAGATGTCCCCACCTATAGTATCAAAGGAGGAGAAGTCACTACAAAAACTAAAAGAATGTTGTGTAGGTCGGGTCCCAATTTTAGTTCACCCCTCCCTTTACAGGGCAATGAAACTAACTTTTCCTTGGGATGTTGGTGGCCTCTCTCAAGATGGCACCGTTGATAAAGAAATGGGCAAGGGATCTATGGGAGAGGCTGTCGGCATCCTTTCCCCGTCCATGTTCTGTCCAGAAACTCAACCCTAATCTAGGATCACAATGGCTCTTTGGTTAGCAAGTCTGAATGCCCGGGGGCTGAGGTCTGAGTCTCGGAGGGTGAGACTCACTCATGATCTCCAGCGCCTCGGTGTGGATGTTTACTGTTTACAGGAGACCCGGTTTTTAGCTGGCGACTATGAGGGCATACTGTCTAGGGATTACGATCTCTATTCAGCATGTTTTGATGGTCGTTCTAGAGGTGTCTCCTGGCTAGTGAGCAAGTCATTGGATGCGGTGTGTGCGCTTGTCTTCGCGGATCCAGCGGGCAGGATTTGTGTGATGGATATTACCATAAAGGAGAAGTCTTTTCGGCTCATTGGGGTTTATGCGCCCAATAGCCATGCGGAGCGTCCTGCTTTGTTTCGGCGGCTCGAGTCGTTCTTTGGAACATCGAGGCGGGTAATTTTAGCGGGGGATTGGAATGCCGTCCTTGACCCTGAGAAAGATCGTATAAGAAAAAGATCGGGTACTAACAACCCGGATGTGAAAGCATTTCAGGAATTTATCGATAGGAGTGATCTTGTCGATAAATATCGAAATGAGCACCCCCGGGAGGTAGTGTGGACTTGGACTAATAGGGGCAGCTCGGATTCGAAGGTATGCGCAAGCTACCTCGACCGAGTCCTAGTTAGGAGAGTCGACGTAGGGCTCTTAGGTTGTCCAAGTTTCCATTCGATAGTTTACACGGATCATAGGCTCGTCCGGGTTCGTGTAAACTTAGATAAGCCTAGGGTTAAGTTGGCTGGATACTGGAAATTGAACGCGTCATTATTTGATAGCCAAGATTTCCAGGAACAGCTATTACTAACACTAAAGCGGGAATTGACGGGGGCTGTGGTTGGGAATAAGTGGTGGGATTCACTTAAATCCAAAATTAGGTCGTTTGCTGCCGACTATAGTCGTCGGCTCAACTTAGCTAATTTAGCGGCGCAAACGGCGATAGAGAAAAAGTCGATCGGGCAGTGAAATCCCGTAATAGTGGGGACGTAGCCTTAGCTAGGGCCGAGCTGGCCTCCTTGCATATCAAGAAGGATCAAGCTCTGGTAGTTAGGGCTAGGTTAAAAAGAATGTCTCCTGAGGCAACGAATATGGCCGCACAATTGCGTATAGAGGAAACTAGGCAAGCAGCCAATCGGCATATCGAGGACATCACATTGCCGGATGGACGCACCGTGACTACAAACGTGGGTATATGTGGGGCTTTTCGGGATTACTTCCAGGATCTTTTCACCAGGGAGCCCGGTCTGAGCTCTGCTCAGTTCGACACCTATTTGGCTGACTTTCCCCGCCTCGAGGCGGCTGAAGCGAGGGGCCCATAACAGAGTCGGAAATCTGGGATGCGCTGAAATTGGTTGGCCGGGACAAAACTCCAGGATTGGATGGTCTTCCCTACGAACTGTACTTGAGGCAGTCGTCCGTTTTTGTTCCTCTGCTGGCGCTCGTTTATAACAACTGGATGGAGCAGGGGTCTATACCTCGACGCTTCACCAGGGGTGTAATCAAGTTGCTTCGCAAGAGCAAGGGCGGTGGGGGTGGCATAGATAATTATCGGCCTTTAACGATGTTAAATACTGACTTAAAGATTTTTGCCAAGGTCTTGGCCCGCCGTTTGCAGGCTGTCCTCTCTAGTCTGATTGGCCCCGAGCAGACTTGTGCTGTGAAGGGCAGGACTATTCAGGACAACCTTCATTTGGTACGCCTGATCATCGAGAAAACCGACACTGAAGCCGCGCTGATCAATTTGGATCAGTCCAAGGCATTCGATAGGGGTGACCATCGCTTCTTGGAGTCTGTCCTTTCCGCCGCCGGTTTCGGGCCGTACTTTCGCTCCTGGATCCGACTGCTGTATGAGTCCCCCGGTGCGCTGGTGGAAGTGAATGGGGTAAGATCGAAGCCCTTCACATTATCTCGCTCCATTCGTCAAGGTTGTCCACTTTCGCCTTTGCTGTACGTTCTTGCGTTGGAGCCGGTCCTTCGCAGAATTTCCGTACCTTGGCCAGGTACTCCGCCTATGCTGACGACGTTTCGGTTTTTGTGTCGAGCAAAGCCGAGATTGACGAAGTTAGCAAAGAAATCAGATGTTATGAGACGGTGACAGGGGCCAAGATTAATCGCAATAAAGTCTGTCGGCTTACGATTGGGTGCGTGGAAGGGAGTTTCTCTTCTCGGGCCTTTCCTCTGGACGGACAGGCCGATCAAGATTCTCGGCGTCTTCTTCGGTCCTGATCTCCAGTTGGAAATGTATTGGTCGGAGGTTCGAGAGAAGGCCGAGGGCGCAGTTCGTCTGTGGACTCGGAGGAAGCTTTCCTTAAAGGGGAGGGCGGAAGTATGTGCCTCGCACATCTACCCGATTCTCCTTTACCGACTCTCGGTACTTCCTCTCCCGTGTGCCATTCGATTGGGATTAATACAGCTCTTGTTCTCCTTCCTTTGGGGAGAAGGCAAGTCGCCCAAGGTGCGTCGCGAGATCTGTTGCCTTCATCCTTCTGAGGGCGGTCTGGGCATGCCTAGCGTTGAGTTTCGTCAACATACGCTTCGCATTAGATTCCTGGATCGAATGTGTATGCTAGCGGATGAGAACGGCGCCCTTGTCAAAGAGGACGTCCATAAGCACTTTCCATCCTTGAGAAGTGTGCACTTGTCGGAGAAGGAGGCCGGCCGTACTACTCGTGGCGAGTGCTCCTTCTATAAAGAATGTCGTTTGGCTCTCCAGTTTCTCTTGCGGGCTATGGATGGCCTCTCCAACGCCCAAGCCATGTCTCTTAGGGCATTATAACGGGTGTTAGTTAGGAGGGCCGTTCAAGATGAACTAATAGGCGAGCTCGGGCTTACGAAGCAGGAGGCTCGCTCCATATGGCCTTGAGCGCCCGGGTTGAAATGTCTCACTAACGATGAGGCATCACTCACCTGGCTGATTATCCGAAAGGCTCTCTGGGAAGGCAAGAAACTTCATGTAGCGGGCCTAACACCGAAATCAACTTGCGGGCGTTGTGGGCTGTCGGCGGAATCCGTCGATCATGCCTTCTTCCACTGCAGTGTTGTTGCTCCGTTATGTAAGTTTCTTGAAGATCTCATGGTTCGTATGCTGCGTGGAAAGTTCTTTGTCCTTGAGGTTAGTTCTGTTTGTAGCAATGTCGTACCTCCGTTATCTAGGGCTGAGCACTATGTACTCTTTTGCTTACTAGGCGAGTCGTGATTTGGACGACGCGACAGAAGGAATTCTATGGTGATGAGAAGTTTACCTCTTCCCAACTGATCTTGTTCTTTAAGCATCAGCTTAAAGTCAAGATTTGGACGGAAAGGAAACGACTCACTCCATCTGAATTTGGCAAAAGGTGGGTGAGTCTTGCGCGTTTCTGTCAAGTGAAAGGTGCTGACCTGGAGTGGTTGTTTGATGCTGGTTAGGTATCAGGATATTGGGTGTGCTGGGCGGAACATGTACACCCTTTCCCTGTTAGGTTAGAGTAGGAAGTATTTGATTTTCTGTTTTTCTCTTTAAAGTTAACTTAGCTAGGTTATGATTGCTCATTGGCGCCTTTTTCTTTTTGTCCCCAGTTTTCTTTTAGTTTAATCCCCACCCCTTCCCACTTTAGGTGTTCAGGAATGTTAGTTCTCCGGTGGATGCGTGGCGTCTTTCGTTATTTTTCAAGTGTGCTTTTCGTTTTTGTTATGGTGTTTAAATGTGTGAGTGATTGAGTGAGTGATTGCTGATCGGATAAGTGGTATTATTATATTTATATAGCCACGCATTATCTTTCGTCCGGGGAACTGATTTTGCTGTCACAATATTAGAGTAGTGGGGGGCTTTTATTACTAATACGATTTTATTTAGTTTCTTGTAAATATCGTATATTCATTGTATAAAATCATTGGGGAATTTTAAATATTATTTTTTGCCCATGCCCTGCACTGAAAATTGTACATATGGAGTTAAGTAGGACTACATAGAGAAGCTGAGGTATTGTGGTGGACGTGGTAAGAATGGTAAATAAAAATGTGGTGTTATGGTGTAAGGTTTATAGTGTGTCAGGATCGAAGAAAGTGAATAGCTAAGTTAAATTAGGACAGATGATGACCAGCCTTCCCCATCCCCAAATTCGGCCTCGTGCCACATTTGTACTATTCATACAATAAATAATGTTGGTACCAGGGTTTTTTTTTCAGTTCAGTCTTTGACGGAGTACTGACAAAACTTACCTTCTCTTTCTGACTTACCCGCTTTCCTGCTAAAGACTTTTTTGTATAGCTAAATTTTTAATTTTATTTAATTTTTTCGTTTCCTTGCTTTTTTCTTTTCTATTCATTTTATTTTCTAGCTTTTTTGTACTTTATTTTCGTATTTTTTTTCTGGCCGCCATTTTTTGTTTTTGTTTAGGTCGGCCCGTCTGATTTAATTTTTGTTTTCATTTTACAGTTTCTGTTTGGCCTTACGTGCTACATTTATTTTTTAAAACTTTATTTTCATTTTGTAATTTCTTTGTTCACTAATAACTGAGTATCATCTGTTTTTTCCCCACTTGAACTTTTTCTTTTCCAGTCCCTCCCCATATTATTTTACGGAAGTAGCCTTTTAGCCGACTCTCCGCACTTTTTTTTTTATTTATTTCATATTTGTATAGTTAGTAACTTTTTTTCAGGTTTATTGAAACCTATTTATTTCTATTTATTTTCTATTTATTTTTTAGACCCTCCCCCTATTTTATTTTAGTGAAGTAGCCTTTTTAGGCGACTCTTTCGTTTTTATTTTTGCGTATTGTTTTTCGTAAACGTGTAAAGTTTATTTTGTAATTTTCTTTTTGTAAAGAGACTTAACGTTTATCCCCTTTTAGGCGATTTTTTGTGTTTTCTTCGTGTAAGCTCTCAAGATTTTCTTTTATTTTGTTTAGAGTTTTATTTTGAAGCCGTTTTGTTATTTTTGATTTTGTTTGCCATATTAGGCTTATTTTATTTTGCATTTCTTGTTAAATCCGTTGTTCTTGTGCTAACATTGCGAGGTTTATTTGTCTATTTTTCTTTTCTTTTATATATTCCCCTTTTTTCTTCCGCGTTTCCCTCCCCTCCCTATTCACATTGTATTTACGGAGGAAAAAAATATTGG
Organism: Ascarosepion bandense; assembly: GCA_037127315.1. NCBI lineage: Eukaryota > Metazoa > Mollusca > Cephalopoda > Sepiida > Sepiidae > Ascarosepion > Ascarosepion bandense. Next base: position 1,132,753 of record JBBBDQ010000139.1, on the reverse strand, counting down.
TTACGTTGCCTTGTTTAATTTTTTTAAATGGCCGACTCAAATCCGTCAGTGAAGAAAAAACTGTTGTTTGACCTACCCTGGAAGAGTCCACCTGATAAGAATGAGGAATCTTTTCCCCCTCTAACTGTCCAAAATAAGTCCAACGATAAGACATCGACCCAAAATATGGTGGCCGAGAAGGGCCAGAATAACAAAGTTACCGACAAGACAAATGAGACAAATGAATCTAAAGACCAAACCAAAGATGCCGAGGCCGGGGAATCGCCCTTGGGCTGGAAGTCCCCACCAAAGGTAAAGATCAATTTGACGGAGTTCTTGGAGAAAGCCAAGAGTTACGCTCACCTTGTGACAGAAGGTGGACTCTTGGAGGATCCCCATGAATTAAGAAAAATTGAAAAAAGAATTGTGTCAGTCATTGTGGTGGACAAGCGTTCGCGCAAAATTTGTCGCTCCACAAAAGACACAGTGTTAAAAACACTGCAGTCCATGGGGGTCAAGCCCTTACGTATCGTATCGTAAATGGTGCGTGCTTTTTCATGTGGGACGTGCTGCTGCCCACGCCGGAAGACTGCCAAAGAATGGTAACCACAGATCTCATAGCGAAAGACATCATTATAAGAACCGAGCACCAAGACATGCTTAGGACCAAAGTAGCAGTATACGAGGTCCCTCCTCAGGTCATCGGGGAGCATCTCGCTGCCTATTTTTCTCAGTTTGGTGAGATCAAGATGAAGACCAGCCTTCCCCATCCCCAATTTCGGCCTTGTGCCACATTTTTTGTATTTTATACAAAAATAAATAATGTTGTTAACAGGATTTGCTGAAATTATCAATCCCGGTCCAATTCGTGGATCTGTGCATCCAATCGAATGAATCTCTAAGAAAAGTTGCCGACCAACAAAAACCTGAAAGAGAACCTCATGGAACTATATGGGTAAATGGATATTTTTAACTCTTTCATTGACCGAACTATAATTATTCTTTATATACACATTTGAGGATTTTTACTTAAACTTCTTTGCCATCTTAACTGGGTAAAGATATTTTGAAAACTTCCTTCCCCTTTGTAACACTTTGCCTGCCAGTAGTAAACTCTGTTTTTCTTTTTAGATGCAAAAACTGTATATTTGAAAATATTTTTATTTAATGTTTTGGTAAATTAAATATTTGTCTGGGAAATTATCTCTGAGTTTTCGATTAATCTTTTTTTTTACCCTTAACACGTAATAAAACTGGGGGCTCGTCCACCTCTATAATATCGTACCAAAATTTAGGAGCTCGTACATCTCGATAATATAAAAAATAAATAACAAAAATTAGAAACTCGTACATTTCGATAATATAAAAAATTAATAAATAACAAAAATTAGGAGCTCGTACATTTCGATAATATAAAAAATTAATAAATAACAAAAATTAGGAGCTCGTACATTTCGATAATATAAAAAATTAATAAATAACAAAAATTAGGAGCTCGTACATTTCGATAATATAAAACTAAATAAATAACAAAAATTAGAAGCTCGTCCAACTTGATAAAATAAACTAAATACATAAATAAATAAAAAAAAAATAAGGGTTCGTCTTACTCGATAATATCTTAAAAACAAAACAAACAAAATAAACTCAATATACGTAATTCGCGAAAAGAAAGTAATTATATTTAAAAAAATCTTTCGTAAAAAAAAAACAAAAAACATGCGTGGAAAATTTTTAAAGCTTAGCTGATATTAACGAATCATTTGAAGTTTTACAAAAATCGGACTTAATACAAATTGCGTACTATTTCAAACTAAAAATATAAACCCTTCTATGAAAAAAGGAGAAATTAAAAGTATCGTGGGAAAAGAACTAACAAGTAAAAATTTCTTAGACTTATATGAAATAGACGAAAAAGACGACCAAAGTAGTTTACATCTTCAGTTAGAAATAAAAAAGATTAGAAATGGAAAGGTTAAAAATCCAAGCTGAAATAGAAAAATTAAAGTTACTACATGAAAATAAAAGTCAAAATTCAGAGAATTCTTAAGTGCAGCATTTGATGCTGGTAAATATATCAAATTAGTACCTAAGTTTTGTGAGAAAAAAGTGGAAAAATATTTTCCTCGTTTTGAAAAAATAGCAATAAATTTAGGATGGCCTGACAAAATCTGGTCAACACTCCTACAGACGGTTTTGGTCGACAGAGCTGCTGATATATACTCGGCCCTTAGTATTGAAGAGGCCACAGATTATGAAAAAATAAAAAAAAATATATTTTAAATCCATATGAATTAGTACCAGAGGCATATAGGCAGAAATTTCAGAATTATAAAAGTTCGTGCGACAGACATACATTGAGTTCATTAGGGAAAAAAGATCTCTTTGATAGATGGGTTAGGGCGAAAAAAATAAATAATGATTATTATAAGTTATGCCAACTCATTCTTATTGAAGAATTTAGGCAATGCGTTTCACAGGAGATTCGAATACATCTCGAAGATACGAATGTAGAAACGATTAATGAGGCTGCAGTAGTAGCAGGAACCTATAGTTTAACACACAAAAAGAGTTTTGAAAACACTAAAATAAACGAAAACCAGTCAGGTTTTCACACAAATACACAAACACTGTTCAAATTTCTCCCTCATAATGTATCTCATAGTAATGATATACACAAAAAGAAAATAAAAAATTAAAAAATAAGAGATACACCTAAAAGTCTGTTCGGACAGAATTAAGTTTCCTGTGCCTACTGTAAGAAGGATAATCACATAATATCCAACTGCCGTATCGTAAGAAGAAAACGGGAAGAAAAGAACTCCCTTCAGCCTCATGCTTTTGCTATAAAACAGAGAACAAGTAACTCCTTTCCTCATTCTTCTTTCTCTAAACTAGGTATAAAAATAAAAAATAAAACTCATGTCTGGAAAATTATAAACCATTTTTATCCCAGGGCTCTGTTTACATCGACGACCCTGAGAAAGTTAAGCCTATCCAAATCTTGCGAGACACCGGTGCGTCTCAAACCTTATTATTAGAAGGCATACTAGAGCTATCGGAATCGACCTTCACTGGCGATTTTGTTTTATTGCAAGGTGTTGAATTAGGTGTAATTAAGGTTCCCCTTTATAAAATTTATATTATAGGGGTTATGGGAAATGCTTAATTTCCCCAACACTATATTTTTTAGGCACACAAATGAATGACGAAACTTGCTTTTAGAATAACAACAAAGAATGGTTTACTACATAGTAAACGTACAAGATTGGTAGTATGTAAGTGTCCATGGTGAAGCTAGCAGCAGATAGTATGTAAGTGTCCATGGTGAAGCTAGCAGCAGATAGTATGTAAGTGTCCATGGTGAAGCTAGCAGCACCGTCTTCCGCGGAAGCATTCCATGGGGAATCAGTGGCAGCGATGTGAAAGAGACGTCCGTTACTGCCGCGGGCTCGTGGCTCTCTGCTTTCCTCCGTTCTACAAACAGGACTAGGAAAACTAGTTCTAGAGAGGAATCAATGCGCTCCGCCCGTTGATTGGTCAGTGAGTGACCGAATCTCCGGTCGGGGGCACTGATTCGCGAAAGGAAATAGATCTGTGGCTGCTACATCACCCCCTGCTTAGGCGGAAAGCCGACAGAGAAATAGATAGCGGCCATACAACAAAGAAGGGTACAATTTATATATAAACAGTTTTACAGAGCTTTTTGGGCCAATGTACTCGTCGACCACTGTGTGTGGTGGTGACATAGTTGTCTGTTGTCATCGTATTTTTTTCAACGGGTGTAAAGATATGTTCATGTATGTAAGTAGGGGGAATATGTGGCTCTTGTGTGTTTGTGTTAAGAAAGGCTCTTTTCACCCTGTCAATAGATACAGTTTCTTTTTTGCCACTAATGTCAAGAGTGAGAAGTTTGTCAGTGCGTGAGAGCACGCGGTAAGGGCCAGTGTAAGGTGGAGTGAGAGGGGCGTTGACAGCGTCCCTTCTTAGAAAAACGTGAGTCCATGAAGAAATATCTTTTGGGACTGATGATTTGATGGTCTGTTCTCTAGGGTGCATTGGTGGGAGATTACCAAAATAAGATTGCAGTCTGTTTATATACAAGGCAGGATCTGTTCCTGTTAAATCTATAGGGTTCAACATCTGACCTGGTAATGATAGAGGTACTCCATAGACAAGTTCTGCTGGAGAGTATCCTAGGTCCTCTTTGATAGCTGCACGACAGCCAAGAAGGACAACGGGTACATATTCGCTCCATCGCTGTTGGTCAGAATAGGCACGTAATGCGGCCTTTAATTGGCGATGAAAGCGTTCTATCATCCCGTTAGAAGCAGGGTGATAGCTCGTAGTTCGAATTCGATTGATCCCTAAAATTCTGGAAAGTTCCTGGAATAGGTGGGATTCAAATTGTCTGCCACGGTCAGTGGTAATTGTTGTAGGAACTCCGTAACGCGTTATCCAGCCTGATATAAGGGCTTGCGCTACGGATTCAGCTGAAATGTCCTTTAGGGGAATAGCTTCGGGCCACCGTGTAAAGCGATCTATACAGGTCAGGAGGTAAGTAAATCCCTGACTGACCGGCCATGGTCCAACCAGATCAATATGGATATGGCTGAACCGAGCGTCTGGGGTGCTGAATGTTCCGAGGGGTGCACGGATATGTTTGTGCACTTTTGATTTTTGGCAGGATACGCAAGAACGTGTCCAGGCAGTGATATCACGCCTCATGTTTGGCCAGAAAAATCTAGCTGTAATCAGCTTCACTGTGGCTTTGGGTCCGGGGTGTGCCAATTGGTGTAGTGTGTCAAAAACAACCCTACGATGTGTCATCGGAACAAAAGGTCGAGGTGCGTCTGTTGAGGTGTCACAGATGATCTGCGTGTCTGCAGTAGGCACTGGTAGGTATGCGAACTTGCAAGTTGCAAATTCAGGTGACGATAGATCAAAGGTGTCCAGGCGTGGTTGGTCAAAGGCCATCTGTCGTAAGTCGATATTTGAAGGTGAGAACAGTGAATTAATGGGAAGGCGAGACAAAGCGTCTGCCGCGGCATTCTGTTCACCAGTGATATGTCGGATATCGTTTGTAAATTGCGAAACAAAATCCAAGTGGCGAGTTTCGCGAGGAGAATATCTGTCCGGCTTTGAGCGCAGAGCGAAAGTAAGCGGACGGTGGTCGGTGTATATCACAAATTGTCGGCCCTCTAGTGAATGCTGAAAGTGTTTCACTGCGAGGTACATTGCCAGGAGTTCACGGCCAAACGTGCTGTAACGTTGTTCTGCCGGTTTCAGCTGTCTCGAAAAATAAGCGAGAGGTTGTAGCTGTTGTTGGTGTTGCTGTTGCAAAACTGCACCTACAGCTGTGCCCGATGCATCAACGACCAATGAAAACTGGGAGTCGGGTACAGGATGTGCAAGTAGCGATGTTTTTGCTAATTTCTTCTTCACTTCGTTAAAGGCTTTTAGCTGTATGTCATTCAACGAAATCCGCTCATTTTTCTTTTTCCTGTTACGTAACATGTCAGACAGAGGAGACAGGAGATCCGCACAGTGTGGGATGAAACGTCTGTAATAGTTAAGCAGACCGAGAAAGTGTCTCAGTTGGCGAAGTGAAGTGGGTGGTTGAAGGTCTTGTAGAGCCTTCACTTTTTCAGGTAAGGGAGATATCCCTTCGGGGCTTATAATGTGTCCCAAGAAAGTTAGCGACGAAGCACCGAAAACACATTTACCAGGGTTAATCCTCACCTGGTACTTTTGAAATCGTTCGAACAGTAGGCGGAGGTGAGTAACAAGTTCCTCGTGTGACGCAATTGCTACGAGGATGTCATCTATATAATTATAGACGTAGTCCAAATCACGCACCACTTCGTCCATGAAGCGTTGGAAGGTACTAGCCGCGTTTCGCAAACCAAAAGGCATAGTTAAAAATTCAAACGCCCCAAATGGAGTAGTTACTGCAGTTTTTGGTATGTCGTCTGGGTTCACTGGTATCTGATGGTAAGCCTTAACGAGGTCTAGTTTGGAGAAGGTCTTACAACCATGCAGGGATGAAGCGAAGTCTTGTATATGTGGGATTGGGTAACGATCAGGTACCGTAATGGCATTTAGTCGTCGATAGTCCCCAGTCGGACGCCAATCTCCAGAACGCTTTGGAACCATATGCAAAGGGGAAGCCCATGGACTGGACAAGGGGCGTATAATTCCCAGCTGCAGCATATGGTTAAATTCTGCCTTCGCCGCCTTTAGTTTATCAGCAGGGAGGCGGCGAGGGCGTGAGAACACCGGAGCGCCCGTGGTCTCGATGTGGTGTTTTGTAGAGTGAGTTGATTTGCTCACAACGAAATTTAAGTTAGTTAACTCTGGGTAAGAGCGTAGTAATGTTTGGTATGGGTCGTCAGTGGCGGCAATGAAAAATACCGGGCTGATAGGTGAGCTATTTGCCTTAAAACCCATGACGGAAAGTTCCGTATTGCCGTCAATAAGTCATCGCTTGCGCATATCCACTAAAAGGTTGAAGTGGTGCAGAAAGTCCGAGCCTAGAATGGGGTATGGTAAATCAGCTACAGTAAAAATCCATGTAAAGTCTCTCCGTAATTCCAAGTCCAGAGAACGAGAAATTTGACCGTACGTGGGAATAGGGAAGTGATTTACCGCTTGCAGTGTGATGGGCGACAGTGGCGGCTTCTCAGTGAGGAGTTTCAGTGGCCTAGATACTGCAAGCTGCTCCTGTGTCAACCAAACAACGTGCTTGGGACCTGGAGTCAGTGATAAAATAGGCACGGTTGTTACATAAATCTTGTGGAGAGTGTGCCGTGCTCAGCTCTCCAGATTTAAGTTTCCCTGGTTTGAAAAGGAGCAGGGCATTTTGCACCTCCGAGCCTTAGCGCCAAAACAACTGTGATAATAGCATAGTCCTAGCTTGCTTGAATGGCGGCGGTGGTGTGGGGATGGCGAACGACTTTTATGTCGACGTCTAGGCTGTTGTGAATTAAGTACGGTTAATTTGCTTACTTCATTGGTAAGCTGCACTATTGCTTTGAGTATCGCCACTTGTGTGGTACCTTCGCTTGTGTTCCCAGCAGCAGAGAGGGTAGAGACTTCAGCCTTTGACTGAGGAATGGACGCGGTAATAGGCCCCTTGGTGAATTCCATCACTTTATCTGCAGAGGACGCTATTACGTCTACTGAGCTCTTCTCTACCATGGGTACCAGAATTGCCTTTACTTGAGGGGGCAATCGTGAGAAGAAAAGTTGCTTTATAAAGGCACTATCAGCAGGGACATCTTCTGCCAGCTCTCTCATTCTGCGGAGCAATTCGCTTGGCATGCGGTCTCCCAACAGCTCGTCATTGACTAAAGTTTGGAACCGCTTTTCCGCTGATAGCGACGTCCGGAGCAGAACTTCCCGCTTAATACTGTCATAAGTAGCATTAAGAGGGGTGTTAGTTATCAAATCTTTGACAACAGGTGTCAATGACGCGGGAAATGCACTAAATAAAATAGGCAATTGCCGCTGCTCCACGACGTTGTTCGCTATAAAATATGACTCGAGTTGGGCAAACCAAACTCGAACGTCGCCAGCGAAAGCAGGTAAAGTAGTCGCCATTTTCTTTTTAATATATAGCGTGACGACAGACCAACAAAAAAAAATATCAAAGAAACACGTCTCAATGAGAAAGAAACGAGAGGGAAAACATTTCAAAAGACACAAGAAAATAGTGATATTCGTGTTAAACGAGAGAAGGGTGCTGCTTTAAGGTTCCTTAGTAACGGAGATAACTATCAGTTTCAAGGCCTGTCTAAAAACACAAGTTGGGATTAAAGATGGCGTCGCCCAATCACCATTTAGGCGGGAAAGTTAAATGTTAAGGAAGGAGGCGCTCTATTAGCTTTAACTTTCGAAAAAATAAAATGTAAAGGTTTATTACTCACTGTTTTTTTTTTTTGTTATTGCAATCAAAATATTTTTTTTTGTACCACGTGGTCAGTTGAAAAGAGCAGAGTAGTAAGTTTCTTTTTTTTTTTTTTTTAAACTTTCTTTGAACAAAATGTAATGTTCGTTATGCTTGCTTTTGTTGGTGTTTTTCTTGTGTACGGGCTGAAAAGAAGATACTTCCTCGTCGGAAAGTTTTTGGGTTTTTTTTTTGTGAAGGCACGTGTTCAAAAAAATGTTATTTGAGTAAAGGGAGCTTTTTCTCTCTCTCCTTTTAACTTTGCTTGTACTGTTGTCCGAAAGTGGAGGCCGAGTTTCGTGTTGTTATTTTTTTAAAAATTTGTTTCGCCATCCTAAGGTGCCATTCGGGGTCACCATTTTTATAGGGGTTATGGGAAATGCTTAATTTCCCCAACACTATATTTTTTAGGCACACAAATGAATGACGAAACTTGCTTTTAGAATAACAACAAAGAATGGTTTATTACATAGTAAACGTACAAGATTGGTAGTATGTAAGTGTCCATGGTGAAGCTAGCAGCAGATAGTATGTAAGTGTCCATGGTGAAGCTAGCAGCACCGTCTTCCGCGGAAGCATTCCATGGGGAATCAGTGGCAGCGATGTGAAAGAGACGTCCGTTACTGCCGCGGGCTCGTGGCTCTCTGCTTTCCTCCGTTCTACAAACAGGACTAGGAAAACTAGTTCTAGAGAGGAATCAATGCGCTCCGCCCGTTGATTGGTCAGTGAGTGACCGAATCTCCGGTCGGGGGCACTGATTCGCGAAAGGAAATAGATCTGTGGCTGCTACAATATAAAATCGAAATTGGTGAATGGTCTGGTTGTAGTCGTTGTACGACCAACCCTGCCAGTTCAAGGGGTTTCCTTACTGTTAGGCAACGACATGTGACAGGGTAGTAGCAGAACCAATCATCTGTGATAAAATAGAAATAAACGATGAATTCTAGGTTGAAGAAAACAGTGAATTATATTCTGATTGTGTTATTACCAGGGCAAAACCAAAGAAACAAATTTCAGAAAAGGAAGATTCAGCAACACCAGCTAATTGGTTACAATCGAATGAAACCTTTATATCTCATCATTTAGAGCAAACCAATGATTCAGATAATAAAATTAACTAAACCACCTCCCCAAAAAAGAAATGGTACAGAAAAAATGAAAGACGATCTAAATAAAAATCAACTTGTTATTGAACAAGAAAAAGATCCTGAACTTTGTCTTTTAAAAAATAAAATACTCCCTTTAGAAGAAGCAAAAAAAGTTAGAGAATGTTTTTATGAGAGATGGCATTTTAATGAGGAAATGGCGCCCAGTGGATGCAAGTCTAAATGAGGAGCGGAAGATAGCAAACCAAATAGTCGTCCCGAAACTATATAGACAAGAAATACTAAACATAGCTTCTGAAATGTCAAAATATCTAGGAATAAATAAAACCTGTGAAAAAATATTAAATCATTTTTACTGGTCGAAACTTAGACAGGATGTCGTCAATTTCTGTAACTTCTGCCACACATGCCAAATTGTTGGAAAACCTAATCAAGAGTCCTTCCGCCCCTCTGAAACCTATTCCATTTTGAAGAACCATTCAGTAGAGTACTAGTTGATTGTGTTGGTCCTCTTCCAAAAACAAAAATAGGAAACCAATATTTGACAATTATGTGTACGTCAACTAGCTTTCCAGAGGCTATCCCCCTAAGAAATATTAAGGCTAGGACTATTGTTAAGGCTTTAATTAAGTTTTTCTGTTTAGTCGGGATTCCTCCGGCTATTCAGTCAGACCAAGGTTCGAATTTTATGTCTTGTTTATTTCCACAAGTAATGAGTGAAATGGCTATTAAGTAATACAAATCCAGTGCTTATCACCCCGAATCATAGGGAGCGCTTTAGCGTTTTCATCAAACAGTAAAATCTATGATCAGAAAATATTGTTATCAATCTAAAAAGGATTGGGACCTAGGGGTTCCTTTTGTTTTGCTTGTCGCTAGAGAAGCTGTTCAAGACACTCTTGGGTTTAGTTCTTTACAATTGGTTTTCGGACATACGGTTAGGGGTCCTCTAAGGCTTCTAATAGAAAAATGGTTGACTGAACAAAATGAGATGCATTTTTAGACTATGTATCAAATTTTAAAAAGAAATTATACAATGCTTTCAAAATAGCACAAGAAAATTTTTAAAAACTCCCAAATTAAAATGAAGTCTAGATACGATAAAATAGTAAAGATCGTAAATTTGAAAGTGGTGACAAAGTTTTAGTATTTTTACCAATTCCTAATCATCCTCTACAAGCAAAATATTTTGGTCCTTATGAGAAAGAAAAGAAAATTAATGATGTAAATTATATCATCCGCACCCCCAGATCGAAGGAAAAAGAAAGAATTTACCACATTAATATGTTAAACTTTTTAACATATTAAATTTATGTAACTAATATTAAACCAGTTTCAACCTTAATAAACATTAATAATACAAATCAATTTTAAGATAATGTAGACAATAATGAATATACAGTTATTAGAAAGAAGAACATGGGTCAGAGTAGTCATTTAAAAAACACAAATCATATCTAATTTAAATGTAAAATTTGAACAGTTATCAAATGAGAAAATAAATGAAATTCATAGTTTGGTCAATGATTTATAAAATCTTTTTCTTGATGTTCCTAGAAAAACAGCGGTTGCAGTACATGATGTTTTAGTTGAAGATGAAAAGCCCATCAAACAACATTTTTAATGGGTAAATCCAATCGAGTTTCAATAATTGAGAGAAGAGGTTAAATACATGCTGGGTAATGACATCATTGAACCAAGCAACAGTCAGTGGAGTTCTCCTTGTTCCAAAACATGGAATCTACCGATTTGTAACAGACTTTCGAAAAGTAAATGCAGTAACCAAAAATGACTCTTTTCCAATTCCTAGAATTGATGACTGTATTGACAACATCTATGTCAGTAAATTTGATTTAATGAAAGGTTATTGGCAAGTGCCCTTAACTGATAATGCCAAAGAAGTTTCAGCATTTGTGACTCCAGATGGTTTATACCAATATAAGGCTATGCCGTTCGAGATGAAAAATGTGCTGGCAACATTTCAAATGATGATGCATTCCCTTCTATACGAAATTCAGGGATGTGAGGTCTACATAGATGATGCAGTTGTGTACAGCATGACTTAGGACGAGCATGTACGCATCATCAAGCAATTTTTTCGTAAGCTGGAAGAAGCAAACCTATGTGTGAACCTAAACAAGAGCGAATTCTGTCATGCAGCAGTAAATTATTTGGAACGGGTTAAGCCTATCACAGCAAAAGTGGATGCTATCTTAAAGTATCCTATTCCAACTAACAAAAAACAACTAATGAAATTTCTCGATATGGCTGGATTCTACAGAAAATTTTGTAAAGTTTTCTCATCAATAACAAGTCCTCTCACCGATCTCATGAAAAAGGACGTAAAATACAAGTGGAGTGAAACCTGTAATGAGGCTTTCAACAGAATCAAGTCAACTCTCATTGGTGGCCCAGCTCTTGCAACTCCAGTTTTTTCAAAACAATTTGAATTGCAAATCGATGCCAGTGATGTCGGAATGGGTGGCATCTTAATCCAAGAAGATGATGAAGGCGTCGATAGAGCCATTGGATATTTCTCAAAAAAAGTTAAACACCTACCAGAAGAAATATTCCACTATTGAAAAAGAATGCTTGGCGGTGTTATCAGCGCTACAACATTTTGACTTTTACCTCAATGTTACTGTTTATCCTATTCTGATTTATACTGACCATAATCCACTAACGTTCCTTCAAAAAATTGCTAACGAAAATCAAAGACTTACATGATGGAGTCTTCTCCTGCAAGAATATGACATTATTATAACACATTAAAGGAAGGAACAATGTTATTGCAGATGCTTTAACTGGAGCATAACTTTAAAAAATTATATTATGATTTATTGCTTAACAAAAAAAAAAAAAAATTAGACTGATATTCTCTCAAAGTTTTTCATTATGATTTCGAAACTTTTACTTTGAAGTGGGGAAGTGTTATGAGGATGAATTTATATATAAAAATAATATTAATAAAATCTAAAAACTTGTAGTAAGGGATTATATTGAGTCTTACAAAAAAGTTTTAATTCATGAAGTAGTCATAAAAATAAAGAAATTAGAAATAGAACGCTTGGAAGATGCTAGAATGTCCGAGAAAATTCGAGTAAAATCTAGAGAATTCTAAAGGATTCTAAAATATGCAAATTATGTGTTACCCCTTATAAAAATAGGTTTTGAGATGAGAATAGTTGTTAACAGGATTTGCTGACATTATAAACTCCGGCCCGATTCGTGGATATATGCATTCAGCCGAAAGAATCTCTAAGAAAAGTGGCCGACCAACTAAAACCTGAAAAAGAACCTCATGAAACTATATGGTTAAATAGATATTTTTAACTCTTTCATTTCATCTTTCAAACTAATAATCATTCTTTATATATACATTTGAGGATTTCCAAAAAGTATAGCACTTAAACTTCTTTGCTATCTTAACTGGGTAAAGATATTTTGACACCTTCCCCTTCGTAACACTTCGCCTGCCAGTAGTAAACTCTGTTTTTCTTTTTGAATGCAAAAACTGTATATTTGTAAATATTTTTACTTAATGTTTTGGGAAATTAAATATGTGTCTGTGATTTATCTCTGAGTTTTGTGTTAATCATTTTTTCTTTTCTTAGACATAACACGTAACACAACCGACATATTTAATATATTTGTTTGAACATTTTTAATCAATACTCGAATTTGAGTAGATATTCTTTTTTTACTTAAACAGTATATTTATATATATAACCCTACTAGGATGAATATTCAATGACGATTCTACACCCCCCACCGAATTTTGACTGGCCCCACTTTTATAAGCTTCAAAAATTTATGAAACTAATTAGTCTTTGAATTTGATAAGATTTGAACTTCAGCACTTTCCCTCTGCGTTTTCTTTTTCATTTAGCTTTTTAAGGACACGTACAGAGACCCATTTGAAAGAAAAATAAACAAAATAAAACAATTTAAGATAGAAACAGATATATTTGTTAGGGAGGGAAAGAAACTTTATAGTCATATTTTCATATCTGAAGGAAGACGTTAATTAGAAATGAGTTCCCAATTTGATATGTAGATACATAGGCAGTCAGTGATTTATGGCCGTGTGAAAGTGAAGCAGGGAGAAGGTTGAATGCTTAATAAATTTGCCTTGTGTCAAACGTAACCAAACTTTCTACAGCTTAAGGTTTATCAGCATCATCAAAGGTTGAACGTTGGAAGAATAAAAGTATTTCGTTTGTATGTTTAAAGTAGAATTTTATTAACAACAGAATAACATCAATGTGTAGGAGTTAAATGTTCAATGAAAAAGTGTAGTAAGGAGTTAAGTGAATCCAGAGTCCTAGTTGTAGGTAGTAGAATGTCTTTATGCAGAATTAACAGGGTACTAATAAAGTCTGTGTTCTTTTCCTTTTTATGGCCGGCGAGAAAATGAAAAGGAAGGTAAAGCAATAAAGCAAAATGGTACTTATCGAATATTTAGAAGTCAGTTGAAGCATCTTATTGTTGTTGTTGTCGTCGTCTTCTTCTTTGTTGACGGTGAGAAGAGTGAAGGTGAAGGACGAGAACGAATGTGTGACGGGACCTTATGTCCGGGTCAGTGATCCGGTAAGTGTCGTCTCTAATTTCTACTTCTATCTGACTGACTGATTCGACTAACTTTCTTTTTTTATATAGAGATTTGCTTTTTCACACGGGATTGTTAATTTCTCTCTAAGTTTTTCAAATCGCTTCCTTTTGTTGGTTAGAAAATAAATTTAACATCGCATCGCGAAATTTGGCTTTGTCTTTTTCTTTCAGTACGGGGTCAAATCCTTTTTTTCTCAAAATTAAATTTCATGCGCAATTGTGTAAAAGTGAAGAAGAGAGTTACTTTTAATTCCGTATTCACCACAAAAGAATTCGTCAGTAATTTTAGAAAAAAAAAATCGCAACCTTTCAGTGATTCGGTCAGTTAGAAGAGAGCAATAAAATGTCAATCCCGAAAATAATCAGTCATCAATCACAAGTATCAGCTAAAATTCAATCAGAGGTTAGGGTAATAAAAAATGTCCTTTTATTCTTTTTAAAAGCAAAAGCATAACAATTAAAAATATTTGGTAACAAAAAAAAAACAAAAAAAAACGAAAGAAAATAAATTTGGTAACAAAAAAAAACGAAAGAAAATAAATGAACCTAGGTTTTTATTTTTATTTATTTATTAATTTATTTATTTATTTAAATCTCTGTTTTAGGTCCTTCCACTAAATCACTGAAAAAATACTAACAGCATAGTATGAAGAAAAAAGGTCCCAAGCTAAATAAAATTAAAGTATTATCGAAAAGGTTCATGTTATTTTTTCCATCGAAATGTTTGTTAAGAGCAAAGATCAAAGCGTTTTTAATTATTTTTTTGAAAATTTTTTTAATCCTTTCTAACACGTCCAAAGTTTTGGTAAAAATCTTGTTTTGATATTAATTAGCGGGTAACCAAATTGTTACGAGTGTTTAAAATTGCAAACGTAATATTACGTAACTCAGTTTTTCCGGTGAAATTCACATTAAATTAGAAATTCTTGCAAAAATCAAATAATTGTCGGATTTTAATGAAACTTTCAGGACAAATCCACAAACAAATTAAATTATTTTTGAAATTATTATTTTTTAAAAATGTTGGCAAAAAATATATATTTTTTACATTTGTTATCCTCACCTCCACGCAAATTCATCAAATTTCAAGAAATTAAATCTTGTAGGCAAAATTGATTTTATTAGTTAAACGCAGGGTTCATTGGGGAATGTAAATCATCTATTCTTTTTTCCAACTATTTAGCCCCTCTTTCCGAATATCTGCTCCCAATAGTAAAATAAAAAATGCAATAAAACTATGACATTATTTAATTATATAAACTCTTAATTACTTAAATAGATAATATACATTAAGGACATTAAAATTTGAAGATTTTTTTTTCGATTAATAATGAAATTTTAAAAAAATTGTTTTAATTTTTCATTAATTATAACAATTTACAAAGTTTTAAAAATATTTTATAAATATTTCAAAGACTTGTAGACGTTAGGATAAGTTATTAAGTGAAGACTATATTTACTAAACAAAAATTGAAAAGTTTAATATAAATCATTGAGCCATTGTATTTTTTAAATATATTTTTTATTTTTTATGTTTTTGTGTATTTAAAGTTTCTTTTTTTTTGTATGGTAATTTCTGTGTGTACATTATAAGGTTATGTGTTTCACGGTTTCTTCCCCTTACAGGGGAAATTTTAGACTAATATGTTACTTGTGATCACCATAGACACATAACTTATCTCTCATCTGTCCATTTTCACATGTCAAATCATACGGAAAAGGTCAGAAAGATCAATATTCCGTGATTAAGAAATAGTTTTAGTCTAAATTTCATGCTATAAATAACTAATAATTTTGAAAATCAGATTGATTTAACATTAAATTTGCTAATTTTCCAAAAACAGCGTGCCACATATGTATATTTTATGTTTGCAAGATTTTTAAATTCGGGAGAATTAACTTTTGTTCACAAATCTGTTGATCGCCTACAAATGACCGAATTTTTTTTTTAATTTTAAAAATCTAAAAATTTTATATTCCAATCAATATAATTACAGTTTGAAACACACTAAAGTATTTTGCTTACTGGAAATAGTAAATTTAATCATTTAGTTTTCAATTAAAAATAAATAAAACTTTCAAGAAAACATTTTTATTTTTAAAAATTAAATTTAAATGTTAAAAAATATAGAAAATGAGTGGAGGTACCTACTCTTGGCAGTAATTTCGTCAATGTGCAAACGGGCATTTGCAGTCAGCCTAGTGAATAAATCTCCCATCTGTGAATTATCCAGTTACCCCGAGTCCAATCATTCGATCAAGCTTACATTTTTGTAAGCGTAAATTGACTCTGCTCTAAGAAGTAAATTTCTATGAATACTGATGTAAAATAATTTAGATTCATTTTGTTGAAATCTAGAGATATAAAATCGAAACAATATAGCATGTATGTTAGCTTGGGTTTGTGTCAATCCAAATGCCCTATTTAATGTTTTGTTTCGGGGTCATGGAGAAATTATATTATTTATTTCTTTATTTCAAAGTAGCTTCTTGAGCGTATGGTCGGACTTTGCTGAAAACATAAATTATTTTTTTAGCTGTACGGCTGTGGTGCCCACAGCATTTTGATTGATTTTATTTTGTGCTTCAAAAAGGTTTTGTAGAGGAAAAAAATAAGAGCAGACAAATCCCACTGTTCTGCTAGTATTGACGTTAATATTAACCATTTGATTTTGTTTTGAAATTAACCTCTCTTATATTTCAACTGCTTGAGAGTGGAAAAGAGGGCAAGAACAAAATTCCACTACCATGAATAAAAAGTTATTCCGTTTAATTTAGTGAAGTAACATATTATACACAAACTCATTCCTACAGTGGTGTAGTATGAAAATGAAGATGCTGCTTCAGTCCCCCCCCCCCCCACTTCTACTCAGAAAAATCTCGGAAAAATATGGGTTAAATGATAAGACAGATTAGGTTCTATAGCCTTGGTCGGCAACCAGTCTACTGCAGTAAGTTATAGCAAACTACTGCGGGAAAATTTTCTGCCTGGTTATGTCTCTTTCGAGACATGATCACCAAAGCGTGTATCACGTATAGCACAACTGCGTGTTATCGACTAGATAAAGTGTTAAATTTAGGAAGTCTATTTTTTAGATTGGTCTTAATTGTGATTTTAAGATTTAGACTTTTCAATTTCCTATGTATCAATTTTCTATTTCTATTAGCTTTAATTTTAGTGGAAATTTTAGCAACCATATGACCATCGTCTCTATACGATCTTAAAAACAATGTTTTCAAAGATCTATACAATACTTGAAAACAGAATAAGTAATAATTCTTCCAGTGAATATTTCTTTTATAAACACAACAAATTTTATTATACTGCCCTCAAAAACAGTGGCTACAAATGCCCTGACATTGAATACAACAAGCACAATAATAATAACAATAATAACAGAAATAGAAAAATCATTTGGTATACGCCCCCATTTAACTAAATGGTTAGTATTAAGTTAGGGCATAAATTCTTCAGTTGAGAAACGCTTCCCTAGAAATAACCTCTTAGCACGATTTTTGACATAAATGCTCTTAAATTAAGTTATAGCTGTGTAGTGAGGAGGTAAGTAGTAGTAAAAACGTATTAAATAAATAATAATATTTACTAATAAAGGGAAAGAGAAACTTTCTTTCTCTCTCTCTTTTATTTCAACACATACATCCTTTCTCTCTTTTAATTTTTCCATATTTCTGGTAACCTAGATATAACCCCAACAGTGGGTTAACTAACGTCATGCAAAAGTCAACCAATGATTATAGCTCCCGCCAAAATCAATTTAGAAACGCGTAGATGTTGAGAAAAATATATATAAAAACAGTAAATACGTGCATGACCTCTTTAGTTTGTCCATGTTTGCACACATGTGCGCGTGGAAGCCTAGTCAGCCGTCAAAGATTCAACCAACACAACAACTCTCCAAAAAAAGACTAAATCCGTGGCAACCAGAGATGTGCTTAAATTCAGGAAAAGAATATGCAGAAAACAAAGGAATGAATTCAAGAGTACAATCCACACACTCGAATACTCAGAATATAATATAACATAGCACAAACAGCAACCTGATGCTACATTCCATCTGACACACACATGGAGGAACAATTATGCTATATTTACATGAATATACACACACACGGAAGAAAAACTCTTTATAAGTTGAACACAGCAATGCATATATAATAATGAAAATTCGCATGAATACCACAATGACTTAAACAAGAAACGTATCAAAGACACCAAAATACAAAAAGGACAGAAATGATAATAATTCACATATAATAAAAGATGTAACCTTATGGAGCCAGTCAAAAATAAAAATGGTGGTATAGTTAATGAAACCTGGTCTTTAATCATTTATTATCTCAACCTCGTCTATACCATTCTGGTGAAGCCTGGCATTTTAAAAACCACTCTTCAAAAAGAAGCTGAAATAGTATTCTTTGTACTTGGATTAAAACGGATGGAACATTAAGAACTAACACAGAAGGCAGGGTAAAGTTTTTAACCTAACCATTTTATTACTGAAGTGCCGTGGGGCGGAAGTACCCAAACTTTTATCTTTTTTATTAGAGAGGACTTATCTATGGGAGATAACTCATATTATGACATCCCCCTTCCTCTAAAAAGGAACATACAGAAAAAACAAACAGTCAAAACACAGGAACTGTGACACTATATGCAGTAGTGTAATTGTCCAATTAAGGGCTGTTTTCATCATAGCTATATCTCTTGGGTGGTCTGATTATTCGACCAGATCTGGATGTTTTATGAGTTCCGGGATGAGTGTTTGGTGTTTTGTGTGGTGTTTCTGTGATGGGTCTACTATTAGATGTTGTGGTGTTGGTATCTTCCATGCGATCCATTGGTATACTGATTGATGGTTCGTCATTTGATTCTGGGGTCGACTTCGTTGTAGACTTATCTGTCCTTAGATGTCTACGGTTTCTACGAAGAGACTTTCCTGATGTAGTCTGCACCGTGTATGATCGTGGTTCGACGCATCTCTGTGTGACGACAGCAGGGGACCATTTGCTGGAGTCCGGATCATATACACGAACAGGTTGTCCTTCATGTAATTCTGGCAGCACTTTGGTGTGCTGATCGTATCGATTTTTTTGGTATGATTGCCTTTTATATAGGCGCGATGCTATTTCTTCTTTTTGGGTCGAATTGTTGGGACATTTCATGGGTAAGTTGCCTACGAGTTTTCTGTTCCATAGCAATTCACCCGGGGATGGAATTGCATGGTCAATGGGGGTTGACCGTAGACACAGCAATACCATATCTAGGTCTCGGTTGCTTGAGGCCGCTTTTTGCATTGCAGATTTAACGGCTTGTATGCAGCGTTCTGCTAGTCCATTGGATTGAGGATATCTATGGGATGATGTGAGGTGTTTAAATCCCCATTCCTTTGCAAATTGCTTGAATAAGCTAGAGTTGTAGTGCGGACCATTGTCACTAATAACTCTCTCCGGGATCCCTTGTTCTCCAAAGATTTGTTTAATTAGTCTAATTACTTCCTGGCTGGAGAATCCCTTTACCTTCCTCACAAATGGGAACTTGGAATAATAGTCCACCATTAGCAGGTAATTGCGTCCTTCACTGTGAAAAAGGTCTGTGGCTACTATTTGCCATGGCCTCACTGGGATCTCGTGTGGCATCATTGGTTCTGCACTCTGTGCCTTTTGATTTTGTTGACATATGGCACATTGTTGTACAACATCATCTATGTTCTTGTTGATGTTGTGCCAGAAAACGCAGCTTTTTGCTCGGAGTTTGCATTTTTCCATTCCCTGATGGCCGTAATGGATTTTTTGCAGGATTTCAGGTTGCATGACTTCGGGTATAATTATTTGGCCGCTCTTCATGAGAATTCCATTTTCTATAGCCAGCTCATCTCTGTAGGACCAGTAGGGGCGTAGATTTTTGTTGATTTCCCTGAAGGTGTCGGGCCAACCTTGTACGATGGTTTCTTTCAGCTCGCAGAGTATGGGGTCCGCTTGTGTTGCGAGTTTTATCTGTGATAGTTTTTCTGCTGAAAATTGCACGAAGTCTACTCTTATGTTGAGGTTGATTTCCTCTTTGGCCTTTTTGTTTGGTAGCCGGGAGAATCCATCTGCCAGGGTAATATCCTTGCCTGGGCGATATACGATGGTTAGGTCGTATTCCTGGAGGCGCAGCAGCATGCGTTGCAAACGAGGTGGAGCTGCGACTAGATTCTTCAGGCTGATCATTTCCAGTGGCTTGTGATCGCTTTCTACTTGGAATTTGCTCCCATACAGGTATGTCTTGAAGCGTTCACAGCCAAACACAACCGCTAGCAGCTCTCTCTCTATATTGGCATATCTCTGCTCTGTTTCTGTTAGAGCTTTCGATGCAAACGCAATGGGCTTTCCTTCTTGCAAGAGGACTGCACCTATACCCTTGTTTGAGGCGTCTACTTGTAGGCTTGTATCTTTGGACGGGTCAAAATAGGTGAGTGACATTTCTTTGCATATCACGTCCTTAATTTTTTGCATTGCCTTCTGGTGACTGGTAGTCCACTGGTAGTCTGATTCCTTCTTTAACAGATCTCTCAGGGGTGCAGTTAGGTCGGATAGATGTGGGATGAAGGGTGCTAAGTACGTGATGATTCCCAATACTTTTTGCAGCTCTGTGACATTAGTAGGGCTTGGTAGTTGCTTTATCGCTTCTACTTTATTAGGATCTGGTTTTATGCCGTCCTTGTCGTACATTGCGCCAAAAAAATTAATATGCTTTTGGTCGATTGCACATTTTTCGCTGTTAAAACATAATCCTTCAGTTTGAGCCACTTCCATAAGCCTGTGTAGGTTGCTATCATGCTCTTCTTTCGTCTTTCCAAATACAATAACGTCATCAATGAGTCCAATGGTACCTGGGCATTTTTCTAGGATCATATCCATTCTTTGGATGAATACATCTTGGGACATTACCAGACCAAAGGGCATCCTCTGAAAACAGAATCTTCCGAATGGTGAGTGAAACGTTGTTAGTATTTGGGATTCTGCATCAAGTGGTATGGACCAATACCCATTCTTTGCGTCGAGTTTTGAAAAGTGCTGAGCGCCAGACAGCTTGTGCGCTAGCTCTTCAAGTGTGGGAGTCTTGTAGTGGCATCTCATTATTGCCCGGTTCAGATCCTTTGGGTCGAGGCATAGACGCAGTTTTCCGTTCTTCTTTCGAACGTATACTATGCTACTGACCCATTCAGTCGGTTCGGTGACCTTCCTGATGATGCCTTGGGTTTCCATTGATTTTAGTTCCTCTTTAATTTCATCTCTCAGATGGATGGGACATTTTCTTGGTGCATGTATCACGGGATGATGATCGGGTTTTAGGACTATATGATAGTCATTTTTAAAATGTCCTATGCGATCAAACTGACTTGCGTAAGCGTTTTTTAAATCGTCGACGGAGTTAATCGGATCTTTCTTTTTTTGTATGGTGCAGTGGAGGCTTATCAGCTCCAAGTCTCTGAGGGAGGGTAGTCCTATTATGGTGGGACCCTCTGTTGTTACTACAAAAAATTTTAGAGTTCTCCACTTGTCTTTGTGTCCGCATTGTATGCAAATTGATCCGTGCTGTATTATGTTGGAGCCGTTGTACGCCGTCAGAATGGTGTGCTCTTTTTTTGTGGAGCCTGGAATGGGTTGTCCTAAGTCATCAACTCTGTCTGGAAACATGTTACGAAATGTTCGCAGGGGAAGCGTATTTCCTTCTGCACCTGTGTCCACTTTTGCCTTGAGTAGATGGGTGCCTGTTCGGTCGGGAAGCTTTATTTTTAGCTCTGTGATGATTTCAGTCCGCTCATCTTTTGGCTGCTGAATAGCATCAAAGCTTAACTGCTCAAATTCTCTATACATCTCCATAGGCTCGGAGTTCACTGAATATATTCTGTTGTTTCGTTTTTTTTTTTTCTTGTGTTTGTTTTTGGCTGTGTGTCGCCCTTGCTTGGCTGTATTTTCGTGTGCTCTCATTTTTGTTAGTGCACATTTTTGCCCAATGGTTTCTCTTTCCACACGCTGAGCATGTAGTGCCCCAGGCTGGGCATTTTTCTTTTTGGTGAGTGGTTCCACACCGTCGACACTAGCTTTTTTTTATTACGTTTATTTCTTGTCGGTCGCCTCCAATTTCAGCCATTTGCTTCATGTGGTTGAGGGATGCTTCGTGCAATCGTCCACAATTTAGGACTTCTCGAAGCGGAATATCCATGCTTTTCGACAGCAGAAGTTTCTGTAACTCCGAGTGTTTTGTGCCAGTAATTACCTGCTCTATGATACGTTCTTCAGTTTCCTGAGTGTCTCTGAACCTGCATTTTTTTGCCTGTAGTCGGCACCTCGCCACAAAGTCGTCGATACTTTCAGTATGTTTTTGTTTAAATTTACAAAGGTAGAAACGTTCTATTCGACAGTTTACTTGAGGCTCTAACTGTTCCTCAAAATTTTTCCAAATAATTTCCGGGTCCGTCCGGTCGGAGTCATTATCGAACGTCCAAGCATTATATCGCCTGAGTCCTTCCTCGCCGGATAGCAGTAGTATATAGTCTACCTGCTTCTCGACGGGAACACTGTTTACAGAGAAATATAGTGAACACCGCTGCTTGAAAAATCTGAACGAGTCGACCAGATTTTCCGAGTCCCAGTGCATAAGGGGTTTCTCGCATGTGTTTGTATTCATTTTTTTTTTTTTGTATTATTCTAATAACAATTTTTTTTTTTTTTTTTTTGAATAATGATATAGGAATTAAATTGGCGAACTTACTTTGTTTGGGGTTTCCGCACTTCCTTGTGTATCCACTTTTGTTTATTTTTTTATTTTTATTTTTTCAATATGGCGCTTGTGGTCACCATGTGCGTTTAGAGACACGACTTGTTGTGTGACGATGTTTTTTTTTTTTTAATTCTCCGTTTTCCTTGCGTTCATTTTGTTTGTGGGTATTTCTTTTAAATCCCGTCGCTGCCACCATGAAATTGTATTCTTTGTACTTGGATTAAAACGGATGGAACATTAAGAACTAACACAGAAGGCAGGGTAAGGTTTTTAACCTAACCATTTTATTACTGAAGTGCCGTGGGGCGGAAGTACCTAAACTTTTATCTTTTTTATTAGAGAGGACTTATCTATGGGAGATAACTCATATTATGACAGAAGCTATATAGATAAAAACCTTCAACAAGTAATGAATCCCGACGTGCAAACACAAACCTTCAACAACTGATGGATTCCGACACGCGAAAAACATTCGATAAATCCCGACGCGCAAAAAGAATGCTGATTCACAATAACCAGTCTACTGATCCACGAGCAAGAATTCTACGTTTGAAAGAGGAATCTTGAGCACTCTGCTAGATCGTTTAAAAACAAACAAAAATATTTTACAAAAACGCATGACTGACCACGTAACAAATAGGCAAGTCACTATTTTCTCCTCTTTTCACTTTCTCGGTCTTCTTGTATATTTATTTGCGACTGTAAAAATAATTTATAAGAATGGCGGGACAACAAGTTAGTGTCAGACCTCCACAATTTATGGAGACTAGTGTCACCAGTTGTTGAAAAGGACCAGCGTGGATTCGGCTAGCATTTGGGGTCCACTGAAGTATGGGTCCCAAAGGAACGGCTTATATACTTCTCGCAGAATCTAAATCGGCTCAAAATGAAGCCTTAAGAATTAGGCGCCAAACTGTGTCTTAGCCAATGAGATTGCTTACATTGCAGTCAGGAGCACTGATTGGCTAGTTCGCTGATATTGGATTGATCCAAGTTGACTAACCTGTAACTAGGGGTGGATAGCTTAGTCTATCCCAACAAGTTCACTTCACTGAAGTCCTTGTGTAGTTGAGTGTTTTACGTACTAATTAGTAGTACGACCCTTCACGGCTTAACTGCGGTTATTTGCAGCAGCGACGAAATTCACGTCTTAATCCTTCGAGAAACCGTCTGAAAGAGGATCCTAATAAATGTACCCTCTAAAGAGTGGAGTTTACAGGGGGAGACAACTCACCCATTTTAGGTACAATTTTTAAATACGGTGGGTATTTAAAATGTACTGTTTAATTATAGAAAATGTAGACCGTCCACTCAAATACGAGTATCCATTAAAATAATGTAAAAAAAAAAATTAAATTTAAATAAATGACGGCTAACACCAATTTGTAAATTTCTGTATAATTTCCTAATATTTACTTCGGTTGCGTTTGTTTACGTTAGTATACGATCCTAAGTAGAGACAGATGTTCTAAAAGAAATCAGGAGAATATGTATTTAAGGCTTAATTCAGAACTTGTCTGTCATGATATTGTAGAATCACTTCTACATTCATGTACATACTTATACACATATCGCCATGTACGCACGTACACACACATACTTGTAAATTAGTACCGCACGCGAAACCTCTTTTTCCCGCGCTTCATTCAGAAATATATAAGCTGATATTCACCCGTGTGTAGACCAGTTGGAATCTGTCTTTCGGAGCTAACAGTCCGAATGTCGTTAGTTCCTTTCCAACTCACATACTGCGCTAATTGCGTTTAGCAATTAGTTACACCAAAAATATTTCTCTCTCTCTTATAAGCATACTTCACTACATATATAATTATACTCAACTACTGATTAGTACAAACATCATATTTCCTTTTTTCAGGATCTCTTACAGTATGAACATTGATACATTTTCTTCAACATCCAAGAGAGAACTTTCTCCACTAAATCATGCATGCACAAAATAATCAATCCTGTAACTATGTTTAATATATTGTTATTATTCTTATTATATTGTTCTCTGAGTTATTTTTATTATTAATGTGGTGAATTGGACAACCAGTCTACTTTATAATGCTGACTCCACTTTCAAATTACTACCACGTTGTCCAGTCCACAACAATATCTTCGGTGGTCGAGTGGTACCGTAAAACACACCATATCCAATAGTAGCATCGAACCTGCATACTCCATATATAGGAGTATGCATGTTCGAATCCTGCCAGAAGATAGATATTTTCCAAAACAAGATTTCTCGAACATGGATATTTTTATGTACCTTCACTCATTTTCGAAACCTAAATTTAAATTGAATTTTTAAAAATAAAAAAGTTTTCTTGGAGCTTTTATTTTAGCTTTAATTGAAAGCCAAGAGATTAAATTTACTAATTTCAGTTAGCAAAATACTCTGGTGTATTTCAAACCGAAATTATATTGATTGGAATCTTAAATTGACATCTAACTCAGTGGTTCTCAACTTTTTGCCCCATAAACCCCTTTACCATATGTTAAAATGTCATCCTTTCCTTTACCAAATTGTCTGCCTGAAAATGTACATTCCAAATATCTATATAATAATGCTATATTTTATTCCATATTAATTTATTTGCCTTTATATAGATTTTTATAGTGGAGTTGCTCACATTTAATACCGGTTGAAAATGCCAGGTTATTGTAAATTTGTAATTCATTTTATTCAGATGAATATTGCAGTCAATGAAAAACCTGTGGTTTTTTTTCCTTATCAATTTTGTAATATGTGGATGAATATTTAAAGGGCACAAGTGGATCATTTTCAATCTCAATCTACTACGTTGTTACGTTTTAATTTGTAACAGAGTTGAAAAGCCTTACTCACAAAAATATGTTGACACAAATTGAAGCAATGCACCGATTGCTCTTTCTGTCACTTTTGAGTAAGAACCGTACAGCAAGAGATCTGTTGGCCCTAATCAGCTTTTAGTTATAAAAATTAATTTTAACAACTATTAGAAACTTTTTCAACTGACCATTTGAGTGGATTTCACACTAAATTCAACATATTATTGAGTCCAGGAAAATATCGGCTGAATTAATTTTCTAGTGCTATCAGATGCTGCAAATTTTTATTTTTGCCACCTCTGGGGGTGCTTGATTTTTTTCCATTAACAACAAGAACGGATGACAACTCAAACATTGCAACATATGTTATTGACCTTTCTCTTCCAAATTTCTAGTTTGCTCATGTAAGCTTTCAAGGCATCCCCGAATTTTATGATGTTCGTATTCCTTTCTTACATTTGAAAATTCAGTTTATTTAGCTGCTCAAAAATATCAACCAAATAGGTAAGATGCATGATCTATTTAGCATCATCCAGTTGAATGCAAAAAAACAAAAACATTTTGCCCTGAACTTCAAAAAAATAGTTTGAACCCATCTCAAAGCTCAAATATTCACTCAGTTACATTTCCTGTTGACAGACGTCGAACATTTGTGTGGAAAATAAGCAAATGATTACCCGAATGCATGTCGTATGCTGAGACAAAATTCACAATCTGAATTGTTTGATCCAAAACCTTCCCCAGAGAAGCTGGAAATTTTTTTCAGAGCAGTACCTGATGATGGATCATACAATGAATGCTTTTTACTTTTGAAGCTCGTTTTTGCATAAAAATTTAAAATCCTGATTTTGTCGAATTGAACTCTTCCTACAACTTCATATACTTCCCCTCACAAGAGGAGACAGAGAATGAGAGAGAGAGAGAGAGAGAGAGAGCGAGAGAGAGAGAGAGATCAGCAGATTAGCATAACGCAGACGGATAGGCAGAGATAGCCAACACTGCTACCGTACTACCCTTGCGAGTCCCAATTCTAGTATTACTACCGAACCTGTATTTATCGTTCTTACTGTGTTTAATATATATATCGTTATTTCCTGTTTTGGCTGTTATTGTATTATTTCTTGCTGGACTTCTTAACCGGGTCCACGACAAGTGGCGATGAAGAATCGAACAAAATCACGCAGAGATACAAAAAAGAAAAATACGTTTTCACGTCAGTCGCCCATGACAAGTGGCGACGAATACTCGAACAAATTCACTCGGAGATACAAAAAAGATATACAGCGTCCCCACAACAAGGGGCCACGATGACTAAAAAAATCCACACGGAGTTATAACAAAGAAAAACATCGTCCATCGACAAGGGACGACGAAATATTCAAAGATTGAGGAATTTTTTCAACACCAGTCGCAACCACAAAAAGCGACGAGTAAACTCAAAAACATTACGTTTTTGAACTGCAGTCGTCATACGAAGTGGCGACAAGGGTAAAGGACATATCCTTCTGTACAACTACGTGAAAAAAAATAGTTTTTCTTTTCCCCTCACAGAAATAAGTGAAAAATGGATTTCCAAGAAGCAATTGTTGAACTGTTAAAAAAAACAATTCGAATTCCAACAAAGATTGAAAGAGAAACAAGCAAAAATGCAGCAAAAAAAAAAAAAAAAAAAAAAGAAAAATGAAACCAGACACATGGAATTACAAGAATTAATACTAAAAGTGATAGACAACAAAGGACAGAACAGCGGAAAAGAGTCTACATTTTCTCAGAACGCAATATGGAACTCAATTGAAAATTTCACATACGCTCCTGACGAGGATAAAAGCTTCGAAGACTACTTTAGGCGGTACGAGGATTTTTATAAAATCGATTACGAGACATGGTCAGACACAAAGAAATTGAGGTTGTTATTAAGAAAACTGGGAACGTCCAAATATACAAAGTTCATTGGCTATATATTGCCCAAAAAGACGAACGAATTAACTTTTGAGGAAGCAGTGAAATGCTTAACAGAACTTTTCAGACCGAAGACGTCATTTTTCCATAAAAGGTGGAAATGCCTCAACATAACTAAGAAAGACGATGAAGACTACACCACATTCGCAGCAATTGTAAATAAACACTGCGACGATTTTAAACTATCAGAGCTCTCGTCAGACAATTTCAAATGTTTAATTTTTGTCCAAGGACTAATATCAACAAAAGACTCTGAAATTAGAAAAAGAATATTGACAAAACTGCGAAACGAACTGAAACTGACATTACAGAAACTAGTAGAAGATTGTCAGAGGTGTTTAAGCTTTAAAAAAACGACTCAAGGGACATAGAAGAATCAGGCATTGCATATATACGCAAAATTAACAGAAAGACATATTTTTCACCCTCCCCAAATAAAAGTCAAAACAGAAATACACAATTTTACCCTCCCCAAACAAAAAATCAAAACAATTATGAATTCCAAAAGAAACCCCCTCCTAGTCCGTGTTATAGATGTGGTGCTCCTCACTGGTATAAAGACTGCATGTGTCGTTATAAAACCTGTTCAGCATGTAAAAGAATGGGACACAAAAGTGTGCATTGCAGAACTAGAACTCTAAACAGAAGCAGGGTAAGAGCTGCCAGAA
This sequence comes from Ascarosepion bandense, assembly GCA_037127315.1. Lineage (NCBI taxonomy): Eukaryota > Metazoa > Mollusca > Cephalopoda > Sepiida > Sepiidae > Ascarosepion > Ascarosepion bandense. The sequence continues at coordinate 1,104,880 of JBBBDQ010000139.1, read as the reverse complement.
CGGAACATGAGGACGGGATAAACAGAACAAAATACGTAGTAGTAGAAATTCTAAACAAAAAGGATCAAATTCCAGCTAGATTCAGACTCCGATTTGACTATCATTAGTTTACAAACATGGAGAAAACTGAATAAGCCCACCATTCTACGTACAAACAAAATTGCAAGATCAGTAAGAGGAAAAATAATAAAATTCGAAGGAGAAGTAATCACGAATGTATCGTTCAATGGAAAAACAGAAGAACTCAAAATGTTCGTTCTAAAAAATACAGAGAACTTTTTCGGCACCGACTGGATGCAAACATTTGACTTATCTGACTTACCTAATAATACTTTCTGTCAGAAAGTAGAAAGTGAACCAACAGAAGCAGAGAAATTAAAAGAAAAGCTAAAAGAAGAGTTCCCCGACGTATTTTCACCAGGATTGGGTAGATGTAAAAAGGTAGCAGAACAAAAGTTAGAGCTCAAAGATGGCGCACAACCAATGTATAAAAAGAAAAGAAATGTTCTCTTCGCATCAATAGAGAAAATTGATAAGGAACTGGATAGGCTTGTAGAAACAGGGACTTTAACAAAAGTAGAATTTAGCCAATGGGATGCGCCGACCGTCTATGTTAAGAAAAAATCAGGCGAAATTCGTGTTTGCGCGGATTTTTCAACAGGTTTTAACAGTGCAATAAAGGATTACCACTACGTGCTTCCCAGCCCAAAGGAAATGTTCACAAGATTAAACGGCGGCAAATACTTCTCAAAAATTGATCTAAGCGAGGCCTATTTACAGGTGCCAGTGGATAAGGAGACCTCTAAGCTATTATGCATTAACACACACAAGAGACTGTATAGATTTCAAAGGCTTGCTTTTGGAATTAAAGTAGAACCAACGATTTTCCAACAAACGATGGATACAATACTAGCTGGATTAGAATTCGTCATAGCATATCTAGACGACATTCTAATAAAGAGCAACAGCGTCGAACAACATGCGAAACATATTCACGAAGTATTTATACGAATCGAAAGCTATGGATTAAAAGTTAAAGAACAAAACTACTACTTTTTCTTAAAAGAAATCAAATACGTAGAGCACATCATGAACAAGTATGGAAGAAGGCCGGATTTGGGAAAAGCGGCAGCAATAAAGGATATGCCGGCACCAAGAAATATCGCGGAACTACAAAGTTTCCTTGGATTGGTAAACTATTACCAGAAATTCATCGCCAATATGCATAAATTGCGTGCTTCATTAAATGAATTACTCAAAAAAGAAAAAGGAAATGGAGTAGGACAGCACAATGCCAAAAAGCATTTGAAGAGATTATTAAATTATTAACGTCAGACTTGTTTTTGACACATTACGATCCAACATTAGAACTAATAAAAGCGAGTGACCCGAGCAGGTATGGCGAAGTCTATTACATAAAATGGCAGACGGAAAGAAGAGACCTAACGCACACACTTCGAGAACATTATTACCAGCGGGGAAAAAAAAACTATTCACAAATTGAGAAAGAGGCTCTAGGGATCATATTTACTGTAACCAGATTTCACAGGTACATTTACAGAAGACATTTCACTCTGCAGACTGATCATAAACCATTGTTAATAATCTTCGGTTCGAAGAAAGGCTTACCAACATATACAGCAAACATACTATTACGATGGGGAACCATATTACAATTTCAAATTGGAATACCTGCCTTCCAACAAGAGTGGACAAGCAGACGAGTTATCACGATTAGTACCAAAGAATAATGAACCGCTGGAAGACTCGGTAATAGCTGCACTACAATCAGAAGGCGAAATGAGAACAGCACTGGGAAACATAGTACGTGAGCTGCCAGTAACGTTATTAGAAATTAGGAACGAGGCAGAAAGGGACGACTTCATTAAAAGTATGAGAAAAAATAGAAGAAAAAGACAAAAGTCTCTCCGACAGTTTTCGTTTTGCGACAACGTATTAATGTATAATGAGAGAGTCATAATACCTAATACACCGTAGAGAAGAATACTAAAGAATTTTCATATGGGACATCCTGGAAAAAATCGTATGAAAGCTTTAATGAGAAGTTACGTTTATTGGAAGAACATGGACGAAGACATTATGCAAAATGTAGAAAAATGTAAGGGTTGCACTTTAGCTGACAATGATACAGAAATCTTGGCCGAAAACTGATCGATCATGGTCGAGGATCCACGTAGATTATGCGGGGCCTCTAGACGGATTTTATTACCTAATCACAGTAGACAGCTAGAGCAAGTGGCCAGAAGTATTTCGCTATAAGAATTCAACAGCAGAAAACACTATTAACTGCCTACATGAACTGTTCGCAAGGTTCGGGATAATGGATTGTCTGGTAACAGACAACGGAACACAATTCACGTCCACAGACCTCCAGGAGTTCTGTGAGATGTTCCAAGTTAGCCACATAAAAACTCCACCGTATCACCCACGTTCGAATGGTCAAGCTGAGAGATTTGTTGATAGCTTAAAAAGAGCGTTGAGAAAGGCATACGGGATACCCACAGAAAAAGCACTGCAACAGTTTCTACAGGTGTATAGGATTACCCCATACAACAATAGACCATCAGGACTGTCACCGGCGGAGGTGATGTTTGCGAGAAAAATAAAATCTCTATTCGACAAATTACTACTATTAGGACCATCATAAAAAAAAATCAAAAGTTATCTTCCCTGGGCTATTAAAGGGAGTCCGTTCCCCAGCTAATAGGTGCATACTGAGAGACAACAAGAAGGGACTTCCGGTAGGAGCCAGCAATATGGCGTGCAGAAATTTGCTAGGCCCTCTATAACCACATCCTTATTCAACATCCACAACTGTTCGCTGTACTCATGTTTCTACAATAATAATTTCTCTAGTTATTTCCAATATTCGGCGAGTGTCTCATTTTTCCATAACCGTTTTATTTTGTCATGTTAAAAACATAACAAAACTGGCGACGAGGATGAGATGCAGCACGTGGAGATATTCACCTCGAGGATTGGAACGAAAAGAAATTTACAAGTAGAATTTGTTTCATTGAGTGGAGAATTTCAGAATTCGGATTTTAGACGTCGTATTTCGTGGACACACAAAATAACATCAGGTACGTTGTAAACGTAACATATATTTTTTTTAAATCACTTGTTTCCGGAATTTTTTTTCTTTTCCATTCAGTGTGAAATGATGGATCCAAATACTATCCAATAGATTCTACAACAGCAATAAAAGTTGATGGAACTTTTTTCAGGGAGACTAGGGACTGTCAGTTAGTTAAGTGCCATACGTAAAACACGCTTGAGCGATCATGTCTCTTTCGAGACATGACTGACCGGGCAGAAGATTATCCCACAGTAGGTTGCCATTGCTTTCTGCGGTAGACTGGTTGCCAGCCAAGGCTATAGAACCCAATCTGTCCTGTTATTTAACCCATAACTGGAAGGAAGAGACGGATTAATACCTTCCCCAAGGGTATTTGCGCGTAAGTGAATGCAATGAATTCAGCTGGAATTCGAACTCGGCTCCCCGATTTCTCGTTCCGAGCCGATATCCACTGCGCCACAACGCGCGTCCCTAGGGACTGTACCACAACCAAATCCTCCATCAACGAAATTAATATCGGGACAAGCTCTCGAAAATTCCATCACAGAGTTCCACTACGATAAGTAGACAAACACAACCTTCGCAACGTGGTTCGCTCGTTATGAGGATCTCTTTAAAAAAGATTTTGGAGAGCAAACGGATAACTGGAAAGTGAATCTCCTTTTACGAAAAATCTGTCCGAGTGAGCACGAAAAATATATTAACTACATTTTACCGAAACAACCTCGGGATTATAGTTTCGTGGAACAGTTGAAACTCTACATAAAATTTTTGGGGAACACACCTGATTGTTTAATGCAAAATTCAATTGCCTCAATATCACGAAATGTGATACAGATGATTTTACAACTTACTCAGGATTCGTCAACAAGCAATGTGAACGGTTCAAAACTTCCACCATCACAGATGAACAATTTAAGTGTTTGATTTTCGATTAAGGTCCGCAAATTACAGGGATGTGTGCACAAGAATTTTGTCAAAAATTGAACAAAATCCGGATATTACTCTGCAGCAAATTACAGAGGAATGTCGGCGGCTTGTGAATCTAAAGCATGCTTCAGATATGGTACAAAAGTCGGTACCTACAATAACATCCACAATCAACACTATCCAAAGACGACCGTCATCGGAAGTAACACAAAATAAACCTCCATCTGCTTGCTGGAATTGTAGTGGCTGGCATTTTGCTCGAAAATGCCTCTTCAAAATTCACCGTTGCCGCGAATGTAACCGGCAAGGTCACAAGGATGGATTTTGCACACCACCAGGGCGCAAAACTACGCACAAGCGATCACAAAACAAAACCAGACATAAAACACAAACAAATAGTCTGGTAGCAACATTTCTTCCCAACTCCAAGTCGAACTGCAAATATGTGTCGGTGGAACTGAACAACCGTCCAGTTCGGTTACAAATCGACACAGCATCGGAAATAACACTTATTTCCCAGAAACTGTGGAAAAGTATAGGCAGACCTCAGCTTACATCTACAAAACATGTAGCACGGAGTGCTTCTGGAGATTGTGTCCATATTACAGGCGAACTGCCAGCAACAATCAGAATTTAGGAGAAGACAGTATCTGGGATCATATACATTTCGAATTCCCAGTACAACCTTTTGGGAGTTGATTTTATTGAGCCACTGGGTCTTATTGACATCCAACTCAATTTTGTTTGCAATGCAGTATCAAAAGCACTGACCCAGAGTGCCATTAAGGACCTGACCGAAGATATACTCAAGCGGTTTTCTCCGGTTTTCACGAGCAACCTTGGATGCTGCAATCAAGCTGAAGCCACACTGACACTTAAACCTTCCACTAAACCTGTGCTCTGCCCCAAACGCCAGGTACCATACTCAGCACTACCACTGGTGGACAAGGAACCGAAACGCCTAGAAGAAAGGAAGGTCATCCCACCAGTTACATACTCACAGTTGGCAGTACTCATTGTGGTAGTAAAGAAAGCAGACGGCTCAATTCGATTGTGTTGATTTCTCAACTGGCCTCAATGCAGCACTAGAATATCAATATCCACTGGCAGTTCTACTCAATGGTGGCACAGGTTTTGCCAAACTGAACCTCACAGAGGCCTACTTACAAGTCGAGGTCTTTGCAATCTCCAGAGAACTACTGACGATAAACACTCATCGTGGCTTATTCCAATATCGACGGTTACCGTTTGGGGTAAAAACAGCCCCAGCTATTTTCCAACAAATCATGAACATTATGCTAACAGGAGTAGAGGGTGCAGCAGCATGCATAGACGACATCATTGTTGTCGGGTGATCAAAAGGGGAGTTGTCAGAACGTGTTGACAAAGTTCTGACACGTATTCAAGATGTTTGGTTTTCAGCTTCGACCTGAAAAGTGTCATTTTTATTTACAGGAAATAGAATATTTGGGTTTTAATTTTGATGGCGTCCATATCCGGTTAATGTGGCAGCTATTCAACGCATGCCACCGCCATCAGACGTAAGCAGCTAACGCACATTTCTTGGACTAGTTAGCCACTATGAAAGTTTTCTACCTTCTCTGCATCAAATTAAGTCACCACTTAATAAACTGCTAACAAAAGATAAAAATGGTCCTGGCCATTAGATTGTCAACAATCTTTTGAAAAAATTAAAAGACTAATCAATTCAGACTTGCTACTCACACATTTTGACCCAACTCAGAAAATAGTAGTAACAGCGGATGCCTCAAGCCAGGAAGTTGGTGCAGTGATCTCACACATTTTTCCAGATAAATCGGAAAAGGCGATCATGCATGCAGCAATATCCTTGACACCCACAGAATGCAACTACAGCCAAATAGAGAAGCACTGGCTCTGATTTTTGCAGTAAAAATGTTTTACAAGATGATATTTGGGCGCCATTTTACACTCCTAACAGATCACAAGCCACTGCTCTCCATCTTTGGCTCGAAAAAATGGATTCTCGTGTACTCAGCCAGTCAATTACAACGTTGGGCAATCACCTTACTGGGTACGATTTTGAAATAAAATACCGCCGAACAACAGAATTTGGTCAGGCTGATGCATTGTCACGCCTCATCAGATCACATTTTGCCCCAGATGATGACAATGTCATAGCGGCCATCAGCATTTAGGATGATTTCCAACGCACAGTTACCGATTGTGTCAGAAGAATTCCTCTAACGAAAGTTGAAATTAAGCAAGAGACGCAGCAAGACCAAATGCTTCAAAAAGTTATCCGGTTTCTCATCTGACCTCACTGGGGAGCTGCAACAGTTTCATCGGCGAAGAGACTCTCTGGCCATCATTGTTGAGTGTCTTATGTTTGTAGACCGGGTTGTGATCCCTACAAAACTCAGGAGAGCTGTTCTTAAACAATTACACTCAGGATATCCTGGCATCAATCGGATGAAAGTCATAGCCCGCAGCATTGTATACTGGCCGAACATTGATTCTGACATCGAACACATGATCAAGAGTTGTGTTCCCTACATGGAAGCACAGAAAAACCCACAACGAATCAGGCACTCACACTGAACATATCCAGGGTTTATGTGGACTTTGCTGGTCCCATAAATGAACTGAGTTTTCTGGTAGTTGTGGATGCCCATTCCAAATGGCCAGAGATTTTTCCGATAAAATATACGGACACCCTCTCAACTATTATTATCTTTAAACGGCTCTTCAGCCAACATAACCTACCAGAAACACTTGTGCCTGACAATGGAACACAATTTACATCGGAGTTGTTCCGGTACTTCTGCAAATCAAATTGCATCACGCATGTTTCCAATATTCGGCGAGTGTGTCATTTTTTCATAACCGTTTTATTTTGTCATGTTAAAAACATAACAACTATCCAAGAAAACAAAAAACAGCCAACGTCATTTGTACCAAAGAGGACCTTCAGACCAGGAGAAAGAGAATATTATAAAATTTTTAAAAACAATACGTTCTACTGGGAAGCCGGTACAATAACTAATCGGATCGGAAATATGCTATACATGATTCAAGGTCCAGAATACGCATAAATCAAAATAAGGAAAAGGCGGTTGGAAAAAACCAACACACCACCGCAAGAAGAAGAAACTATGGATACAATCTTTGATACATTCGTGTTACAAAGACCCTTAAAATGCCGGAAACTAGAAAATCTAGTACGAAAAGGAAGTTCACTGAACCTTTGATGATAAATCATAAAAGAAAAACTATTAAAACTCCCTAAATAAAAAAAAAAACTTGGGAGGGGGTGTCATGGTGGCATCACCCATTACATCGGATCGAGCTCTTCCTACAACTACATATACTTCCCCTCACAAGAGGTGAGAGAGAGAGAGAGAGAGAGAGAGAGAGAGATCAGCACGATCAGCATAACGCAAACCGATAGGCAGAGATAGCCAACACTGCTACCGTACTACCCTTGTGAATCCCAATTCTAGTATTACTACCTAACCCGTATCTATTGTTCTACTAACAGAGTTCCACGTACTTGTATTTTGCTGTGTTTAATATATATATCGTTATTTCCTATTTTGTTTGTTGTTGTATTATTCTAACGTAAAAGCCCTGCCGCTGGCAGCTATGTCTGGTCTCTCCGGTGGTTCTGGCCGATAAAAATTAAAACCACTCTGTCTTCCTCCGGTGAGCTGAAGGAACCGCCACTATTCGTCACGTTGTGAATTTTTGATCCGAATAGCACTTTCCGAGTCCCTCAGGACGGTCCGATGGTAAAGGATGAGATGACTGGGTTCAACGCTGAAAAAAACACTATTCGAGCAGAATAAGTCCTTGTCGCAACCGCAAGGACATAAAGAAAAAGAAATATAAGCAACTGTACAAAGTGTCTTTTAAGACTACTGCTTTTATGTCACTAGCAAAGAAATTACACGAATACAAAGTGTGTTAATGAGATTAATTCATTTGGGTCGGAAAGTCATAGAGAGAGAAAAACGCACTCAGTCCGATATGAATCCAACTGATCTAAGGAAGGTAATTTCGTGGATCTCGTCTATATACAACAACATAGCAGTTTCTCTTCTTAGCTTTGTTGACGGAGTTATTTAGGTTCGTATAGGTTCTATCTGTCTCTTAGTTCGGATAGGACTCCTTGACGCATGACAACCAACAGACTAGACCAGCAAATTCACCCAACCGTTTTCGCCACGTTCTGTCTTGTCTGCAGCGTCGTATCTGCCGTTCTCCCTCGATCTACCGGGATCTCTCGTTCTCCCGCGATCTCTGCCGAACTGCTTAACTCCAGCGTGCAGACCGCTTATATAGAGTGAGGCGGAGCTAAACAATTTTTAGGCACCGCCCACGAATTTAATATGCAAATCACCTTGACCGCCATGCGCGTTCGCCTAATCTCCAAATCTCTGCGGGAGAATATTTCTCAAGTGGTACTAAAAGTGAATTTGGAGTTCCCGGTGGGTTTTCTGCAGACATCTTCCACTTGAGTTTTGCCAAAACAACTTATCTCGTCTGCGGACTTGGCTGGATTTGGTCCTTTAGGCCACCCAAGAAATCCGATTCGCCATTTATCATATTTTTTACTGAATCACCATTTATCATAAACTTTACTTAACGAACCTGTCCGCTAATCACTCTGGAATTATTACTCTTAATTAGCTAATAACTCAACCCTAGAGATAATTATAAAAAAAAGCTTATTTCTGGTATTACTCCGAAATCCCTTTTACCCAACTAATTAGTACCTTCATCTCGGTCCTTTAGAACTGTTGATTAATAAATCCACCGGGAGGGGGCTCTCTCTCTCTGTCACATTATTTCTTACTGGACTTCTTAACCGGGTCCACGACATGCACCATCTGTACAAATCCCACATATATTATCTCATAAGAGGTTTTCTGATTCTAGAAAAGATGAAATCTTTTGCGAAATACCAGAGGGCTTGGTAATTATTTCAAGAGGAGGATAAAATAGAAATTCCTCTTTAAATGAATTTGTGTGCATATACCTTGGAAACACCATCAACTAGGAGCACAATGCCACATTAGTCCATCGCGATGGATTGAAAATATACCAAATACTGCAAATTTGATCTCCTGCACGACTTGTTTCTTGATGTCAATGGCCATGTCACTGATCCTTCTGTTTGATAGTGAAATCGCTGCAATTTTTTTTCCAATCTATTTCTCTACATAATTTTCACCATTTTGAGAGAGTAATGTTTAATCAAAGCTTCTCCAATTGTATGTTCTGGTTTGCTATCTCCAGTGCTAAAAAACAAGAAGCTTCCTTAATCTTTTGATTTGTTTCTTGAAATGTTCCTGCTGAATCCAGCTTCATCCAAAACAGTTTTTGTCTTTGTTCTTGTGTTGAGGATGTACATTATGCAAATTTTGCTTCAACTTTGCTGATTTCATAGAATCAGTTGATAAAGCTTTACTACAAAAATATGTTGAGGACTTTATTTTCTATTAATGATGATGGACGTGAATCCATATAGAATATATAAAGAATTTTTCGACATTCATGATCGATTCTATAAAGAAAGAAATACACGAAATCATCTGTAAATAAAATTTTAAAAAAACAAGTAAAAGTTAAAGATAATTAGAAACTTTCACCGATATAAAAATAAACTATGTTTATTTTTTATTCAATCTGGAACATCGCTGTCATCAAGAAGTAATGCTACCGGTAACGCACAAAAAATACATAAACGCAAAACATAGGTAAAAAAATGGATCACAATTACACTTAAAAAATTAGAACGCACAGCCATCAATGTGAATATGAAACCAACAAAATACTCACTAAAAGTGGCAAAAACATAAGAGATAGCGGAAAAAAAGATATCAACACAGATAGTGAACTCCTCTGCCACCTAGACTTCACAGCCCATCTACCACAAGAATTGCTATCCACATTGTAACCCAACCAGTAGACTTTAACATGCATCTTGGGAAAACCAAGTTCACGTTTTACAGACATGCTATTGAAGATATAAAAATCATCGAGGAATTAGACAATTATATATACCTCGGAAAGAAGATGGCAAGATATGATCGCCCACTTCCAGAGGTCAAAAGAAGGAAGCTTGGCTAGCTACTTTTGAAAAACTTTATATCATAATAAGAAATTCTAAGCCAACAACTGAAAGCAATAGAAATGTGATTAAGAAGTATAGTCTACTGAGAAACATGGGCGTTAACCCTCTAGGGCCATTCGTATCATATTTGATACAGTATGAAAACAAGCCTTGAAAGAAATATTTTCCTGAAAAATTTTTTAAGAGAAATATTTTATAAATTTCAAATGAAAGCAGTACTGACTGCTCAGTCAATGAATACCAAATGTTTCCTTATAGGGAAATACCAAATGTTTCCTTACAGGGAAATACTGTATCAAATATGATACGAATAGCCCTAGAGGGTTAAACACCGCCACGACAGAGACTCTTGCAGTGGCCCAACATAAAATAGAGCAAATCATGCTCAGCATCTCCTTACGTAACTGGATTCGACAGCAGACTAGAGTAAAAGACATAAGCTAGACCACCAAGAAGAGAAAATATCGATTGGCTGGTCATGTCTCTCGTCTGAGAGACAAGAAGTGATATATTAGTATTTGCGACTATTTGGATATGCAGCTTTGTGAATTTGTAAAAGTTTGCTTTATTTTTCGCTACAAGCTAATTCGGCTATTAGATGTCGGACAAAGCTTTCAACATAAAACTCATCCCGCGTTAGTATTATTTATGTGCTAGTCATTATTTGCCGACTATTTGGTGCTAGGAAGAGCATTTAATCGTTTCCTACTCACTAAGTACTAATATTAGAATTAATGTATTTATTGATACACTAACACTGAATACACGGAAAGAAAATACGAAAATAAGTCAGTCAGTTAATTGCTATGCGTGATACACGCTTAGACGATCATGTCTCTTTCAATCCATGACTGACTAGATATAGGATTTCCCGCAGTAAGTTACCATTTCTTTCTGTACTAGACTGGTTACCAACGAAGGCTACAGAGCCTAATCTGACCTACTATTCAACGTTGAAGAGATGAATCAATACCTTTCTCAAGGATATTTGTGTGTTAGTGAATGGAACGAATTCAACTGGAATTTGAATTCGGCTCTCCGATTTTATCCTTCGATTTTTCCTATTTCTCATTCCGAGTCGATATCCATTACACCACAACGCACTTATAAACACCCGTAAACAATTAATATTTAATAAATAAGAATACAAAGATTTTACAAAACTCCGCACATGTCCACAAACAGATAAATGCACGCATTGCTCAAAGAAGACGCATATGTAACTGAGATACAAAAAGAAGATAAACAATAAACATAAAAGTTTTAATTTCTCTGACTAACCTGGTAAAGTGTCTCACCGAAGTTGAAAACCAACGTTCGTCTCTTTTCCGCTCAACAAAAAGCAGTGAACATAATGTCCATTCTCCATGTGTGTAAATTTCCGAAAATTGGGAAGGTGTTAACTATTCAACGAACGAAAACGAAAAAAGAAAGATTTCTTTTTAAAGAAACCGGACTAACGGACACGTGATGTCTGAAGCCACATCTTAATCTAAGAAAAAACAACTGTTGTCCCCCTGCTAAATAAATACTGCTGAAAGTGCAACAACAAAGAAACTACACAATATATACAGTAAATTACAAAATGAAACAAAAAATGTTCTTCAGAAAGGAGAAACACCCGTCAGCAATATTGCTGCTGAAAACCAAGATCTGAAAAAAAAATGTCAATAAATGTTTACCTATCCTGACAGCCGGATCTGTTCGCAGTCTTTTTTATTTTTTATTGCATCTGGCGCTACTGATGATGGAGTTGTAACTGGAGTGTCCATGCTAAGCCAAGTAGCGTCCAAAAAGCAGGTTTCAATATGTCCACATCAATGTTCTGTGTTGCATTGTTAATGCTCACTCACCGTAAAAAAAAAAAAAAATGGACAGCTGAATAAGCCGCGAAAAGTTCGCGTCCAAGGGTGATATACTTGGATTCAGTAGATGTCAATTTCTTGAAGAAGAAAGAAGTTGGTCTCCAGTGGTCATCGACCTTCTGCAGCAGGGTTGCGCCTACGCCAATAGAAAAGGTGTGACCGCCAAACGCAACTCCTTGCCTGGAACAACAAGTGACGATGCAACTTCTTGAGACGATAGAGCCTAAATATAGTGAACATCTGCCAAGGCAGGATCAGACAAGACTATGTCACATTTTTTTAAATTAATTAAAATGCCTGTCAAAGGTTTGACAACCCACGCACAATTCAGCCGAAACCTTCGAAAAAAATTCCCACCTCTAAAAACTGAACGCAACTTTCTCATGTTGTCTAGTACAGGAAAGTCAGAAATGGCTACCACTTTTAAATGGAAAGGAGAAATTTCAGCAGAATTAATGCTGTTACATAGGCACAGACAAAATTTAAGCTGTGTAATACGTAGTCAATAAATCTTTGAAAAAGACTGCGCCGCTTTTCTTATTCCAAATGACACATAAAAACTCGAACAAACCAAAATGACGTCATTATTGCAGTCGGAAAGTGTTCAGACTCTACCGAAATTTTAAGGTAGGCCTTGATTATTTTGAATAATAATAGCCATTACATCATGTATCTGAGGAAAAGGGTAACAGTCATGTTTATTGACAGAGTTAAGTTCTCTATAATCACCACATGCGTGCTAGGTGCCACCACTTTTGGGCATCAGATGCAAAGAAGTTATTCTTTGATTGACGCATAATACCCAGCTCCATCATTTGGTTAATTTCAGCTTTAGCCACACTTATTTTTCCAGTGCTTAACCAATGCGGACGTCTGTGAAAAAGAGGGTCGCAAATGAGGTGCGTGATAGTGTGGGGCAGAGTATCTTTGTGAAAAGACTGTTTGGTAATGTTGTCGAACTTTTTTAAATAGTGTGTCCTCTTCCGTGTAGAACATAATCAAATTACATTATGAATGGCTTCTGACGACGAAACATTTGTCTTTCGGTCAGTCAGACAACGTCTGTGAATATCAATGAGAAGATCATATTTGTGTGAAAAATCTGCCCTCAATTTAGCTTTCACTAAGTAGCTAACATAAAGAAATTGGTGGAAACCCAACTCAACTCTAAATCTAACGTAAGTAACCATGAATCTATTTACGGCCTATGTGGATCTTTTAATTTGTCTGCCTTAGTCACAGGGATTAAAGATATATGTGCATCACTCTCCACAAGAAAACGTATACCAGTAGTGCGGTCCCAAACAAATAATAAGGGACAAATAACTTTTCTCACGATAACGCATCGAGTCACTTGTAATTACCATCATAGGCTTTTCCCTGTTTCGATTTGAATGAATAGAGCGGCTTACAGTGATTAATCAAAATTCCTGTGTAAGTAACATACTAGTTTCTTGCGGCTAGCTCTCGCGCAAACTATTTTGGGGGCGGGCGATGAATTCTGCAACATTCTCTCTAAGTCATCCATTCTAGCCTCTAACCTTCGCCGCCTTTCTGGGAGTTTAAACAGAGGATCTGGCCTCGGTGTCTGTACAGTGAAATAGAAGCAGTGCATCCAAAAGTTAAGTCTGCCACGCTTTTTTTTTTTTTTTAAATCATCTCACCCCAGGCAAGGCATTCCACTGCCACTATTGCGCATGGGGCTACATAGGGGAAGGTAAAGAGAAGGAGTGGATAGACATAGGGAATGTCAGGAGAAAGGTGATAGATGAGTAAGGATAGCGAGGATGAGTGTCGGGCAGATGGGAAGAGTGTTTGATAGAATGGGAGCAGGTTAGTGTGTTAGGAGGTGTCTATTGACCTTACATTTAAACTCCTGGAGATTGTAGCCGTCGGGGAAGCAATCTTTTGGAAGAGAATTCCACAGTCGGGAAGTGCGAGGAAAGAAACTGTTGGAGTAGAAGTTACGGCTGCATTTTATCGATTTCACTGTAAAAGGGTGGGATCTAGTTGCTAATCTAGTATCTCGTGCAAATTCGTATTTAGGGGGCACCAGTGATCTAAGTTCATCGGAGCAGAAGCCGTGAAAGTATTTATAGAAGAGACACAGCGAAGCCACGTCTCGCCGGTGGGAGAGAGACTGCAGGCGGTCTGCCAAGTCGGTATCTATCACATTACAGACCCTCCTCTGAACCTTATCGAGAAGCCCGAGGAGAACAGCAGGGGCACCCGACCAGATATGGCAGCAGTATTCAATGCACGGGCGGATGGTAGATTTGTAAATGTGCAGGATAGATTTAGACGGAAAAAACTTCCGGGCCCTACACAGAGAACCGACTTTCATAGCAGCGGATTTAGCAATGGATTCGATATAGTCATTCCATTTGAGGTCCGCTGAAAGTGTGAGACCAAGGAGGCGTAGTGTTTTACTCTCTGGGAGGCAAGCCTGGTCCATGCTAATGGGAGGTAGGTGAGATTGTCGATGATGGTTAATTGACAGTAGCTTCGTTTTAGAAGCATTAAAATTTACTAGCCATTTCTTACCCCAGTCCAATATGGATTGGAGGTCTTTTTCAATCTCGGCTGCAAGTTTAGCTTTGACGCCTACACCAGATTTTTGTTGGAGGCGAGAGTAAACTGTGGTGTCATCGGCGTACAAACCTATTTGGGTTCTTATGGAATCAGGGAGATCATTAATATATATCAGGAAGAGTGTAGGACCTAAGATGGAGCCTTGGGGGACACCTGCGTTTGTATGGTAGTTCTGAGAGGCATGTCCGTTTAATACCACTTTCATTGTGCGGTTAGAGAGGAATGACTGGATTAGTTCAAACAAATGTCCAGTTATACCATAGCTCCGCAGTTTACATAGAAGACCAGCATGCCAAACTCTGTCGAACGCCTTAGATATATCCAATGCAACGGTTCGAGCTTCGCCATTCCTGTCGAGTGCCTGGTATATGTACTCGGTGATGGTCGTTAGCATATCAGCAGTAGACCTGGTGAATCGGAAACCATATTGCTTGTCCGAGAGGAGCCTGTGTGCTGTGAGATGCTGAACCACCTCGGCGTTGATAATGGCTTCGAACACTTTGCCAAAGATCGGAAGAAGGCTGATAGGGCGGTAATTTGCAGGGTCAGAGGGTTCTCCAGTGTTTTTAAATATAGGAACTATAGAGGAAGATTTCCAACAGGCAGGAAAGCAGGAAGCAGATAGGCAGAGGTTGTAAAGCTTAGAAAGTATAGAGGAGAGTTCAGGGGCACATTTCTTTAAGACTATGGTTGGGATTCCGTCACCACCGCTCGCTTTGTGAGGGTCAAGTTTTAAGATAATCTTAGAGACAAGCGAAGGTGTAATGTGGACATCATTCAGTTGTGCCTCGGTTCTAGGTGAGAATTCGGGTGTAAAAACTCCAGACGAGTCCAGACTCGAATTGTTCGAGAATCTGCGGGCAAAACATTCAGCCTTATCTGCTGGGGAGGTGAGGACCTCAAATTTGTTGATTAGCGGGGGTATTGTGGACTTGCTCTTGTTAAGTACTCTTTTACAGAGTCGCCAGTAGTCTTTAGAGCCGAATTTAGAACATGCTATGCGTTGCTTCATTCTGGCAGCAAACAACATCTTAGCTTCGTTAAGTACCCTTTTACACTTATTACGAGCTGAAGTGAAAAGGCGCCTGTTTTGTTCCGACGCATAGTTACGATAAAGTCGGAAGAAATGATTCCGGTGGGCAATGGCAGCCGAACAAGCGGGTGAGAACCATGGAGACGAATGAGATTTAAGCTGGAATTTCCTAGCAGGGATGAAGGCATCAATGCCAGCCTTAACCCAGGAGGAGACCTCGGATGCACATTCTTCGATGGGAAGACTAAAGACGTTGTTCCAAGGGATGTCACAGAGGAAGTCTCGGAACGAATCCCAGTCTGCTCTTTGATAGCAGTATGATATTCTACTTATCTGTGTTTCATGGGTCGGGCGGGAGTGGAGTGAAATATTGACGGACACTACAGTGTGGTCAGAGTTTCCAAGTGGGCAGAGTTGTCTGGTAGTGCAAGAGTCTGGGATGGAAGTGAAGCAGAGGTCTAGAAGTGAGTTCCTTCCGTTAGGGTTGTCGGAGAAACGCGTGGGGAAGTCCACTACTTGCGTAAGGGATTGGGTGATTGAAAAGTTCATGGTGTGGACACCAGCAGGGTCAGTGACAGCGTTCTTCAGCCACTTGGTGTGGTGGGCGTTAAAGTCACCAAACACGAATACATGGGCAGAGGGATGGGTAGAAATGGCTTTGTCAATATTGTCAGAAATGATGTCAAGTAACGAACAGTCAGGGGAGGAAGGAGAGCGGTACAGAAAGAAGAGATAGCTAATCGAGCTGAGAAGTGAGAGGCGGAAGCACATGAAAGAATGATCTGGGGATTCAAAAGATGACACCCTAGCTAAGGGAAGGTGTTCGCTGACATAGACACCAAGCCCATGCATATGAACATTGGAGTCCTTCCTGAAGAGGGGAAGGTAGCCAGGAACGCAGAACTCAGATGAGGGGATAGAAGGGTTAAGATTAGTTTCACATAGGGCTAATATATCAGGTGAGTTATTATGGAGGAAAGAATCTACGCTGGGGAAGTTGGTGCGGATGCCGCGTATGTTAGTGAAAGAGATGCAGACAGGTTTGGGCGTTTTCAAATGAGCTGGTTTAGTTTTGTTATTATGTTTGCTTTTTTCCATAGTAATTCAGTTAAGGAGTGGTCTTAGAATAGAATCAGTCGGTCAATCATTTGCAACTTGTGAAGGATGGAGACTGGCGCGGCCTACAACATAATGTGGCCTCGGGGTTGCCCACCGAACGTTCATGCAGGGACGCCCGTCCATGCGCGATATGGCACTACAAGAACCCCGGTATTATTCAACTGTTGATCAGAGCAGCCTCTCAAGACGCTACGCAAGAGTTCGGGCTCCTAACTACCAGTCGGAAGCAGCAACCAGGAAACTGCCAACCCGGTACCCTCAGAATGTAAAGACGTTGCCACCATACTCCGTAACTGCAAAGAGCTTCCAGCTGAACTAACACCAAGACCAGAGAAAGGGGATGAACCGGGAACCCCTTCCTAAACAAGAAACAAGGTGATCACCTCTAAACTCATTCAAAAGAAGGGGGTGGAGTGTGAGACTATCTGCTATTCTAACCAGCATTTCAATGGGTGCATCTTAATCCACCGCAAATAAAACAGAGTGATACGTAGCCGGAAGACGCTGGAGGAAATATGATGTAGAATGTCATCCTCGTTGTCTTATCCAGAAAAATGTTGCAAACGACGAAAAACTGCTTGCTGTCTCCCAATTGTTTCTCATGCACAAGTTGCAACAATATTTTTTGTCGAGACGTTTCTAAACAAGTTCCTCTCTCAATCTGTAATACGTTTTGTCCTTCGGTAGGGAAATAATTATTTCTCCCATCTTCTGGACAACTTCGAGAGGAAACCTGCAGACTGCTAAGTTAAATTTAGTCTTTTAGAGGTAATTCCTCTCAGCTAGCACTGACTGTAATTGCGCAACAACAAAAAAAAAAAAAAAGAAGAAGAAGAAGCTGGGTCCGCTTTAAAATAAGCTGGCTAGTGTTCACCATCTACACAGCATCCGGTTTTAACCCATCCAGATTGTGTATCCTTTAAAAGAAGGGTACTACCAGACAAGCAAAAATACGATGCGAGACAAAAATACAATGCGAGACAAAAAAAAAAATACAATGCGAGACAAAAAAAAAAAAAAATCACACAAAAACACACACAAACAAAAAAAAAGGTAATTCGGACAAAGTCCAGTATCGCTACTATGCCCACTACCAATCTACTATTCCCACTAATGTATGCAATCTAGCAGGAAACTAAAAACCAGCCAGCACCAACAGGATGAAGCAGTCTAACGTCGCTGGCGCCGAATTCAAATACGGGAAAGAGAGAAAGGGAAACGCGAACAAGGAAGAAGCTATATTGCGATGTACCATTTCGCAAGAGTCGTCATTCCAATACCAATTATTATTATATAAATATTCAGGCACGCACAGTTAACAATTATTTTTCAAGTCACAAAATATACTGGCACATTAGAGTCACCACTTATTAGTATTATTTATGTGATTGTCATTATTTACCGGCTGTTCAATGCTAGGAAGGATATATAATTGTTTCCTACTCACCGGAGACTATGACACTTTCATTTAAGTGTCAAAAAGTTGACAGGCGAAATTAATTAAATGAAAATTATTTAAATGAAAATTAATTAAATAATAATTAACTAAATCATTATAATAATTATTTTATTAAACCATTATGAAAATAAGTTCATTCTGGATATTCAACATTTTTAAAAACCAGGTGCTGTAAACCGAGGTCATTAAGTATAAAGATATCTAGACCCAAGCGGAAGGCTGACCTATAAACTGTCACTAAAACAAAACACTCTGCAGGTGTAACGGCATGTCAAAAACTACTTCAATTTCAAAATATAAACATATTTTGAGCGTGGCAAACAGGTGGGTTGCTTCACCCGGGGATTGAGTGCAAGTATGGCACAAGGTAATAAATCATTGATCAACCAACCACAGGGCCTGCTTCTTGTTAGCCACCCCGATGACTGCGACTAATTGGCTGATTATCTAAACCAATCGGATGCAACCCGGGGGGGGGGTTACGACGATAGCCATTGGCCGGTGATCCCTATTGGCTGACCAACCAGGAGCTAATTATTCGGGATTCGGGCCCATAAATAGAGAACACCCAGAGCAAAAAATCGCGTCGGTCATTCTTCGCTACCCAGAACCGAATCCGTTGCCACTGCATACTCCATCAATGACACTGCCTAATTGCAGTTAAGATTTCTTCGAGTTAAAGAAACTTTTCCCGCCACTCAACTACATTCACCCCTCACTTCGCGGTGTTAGTTTTAACTTGATAAGAAATTATTGAATACCAGTGTAAATAAATGTTTGTTACTGTTTATAACAAACGCTTTTCTTCATTTCTTTGATGGTGTGGCAACTATTCTTCTACTCCGACGCCAAATTCAACACTCCATCGACTGAATTGTATTCATCCCCCCTTTCGCGGATCTTAAGAAACAACGTGGGCGCGGAAGGGATCAGAGAACATCCAGTCTGGAACATGTGGTAATAACGAAACCATCGGGCAACCCGGTATCGTGAAGATATAGTACCATATAGTACCTACTAATACACTAAAACTGAATACACGAAAAAGAAAAACGAGGTAAACACCCATAAACTATTAAAATATTTAATAAGTACGTATTAATTAAACAAAAATGTTACAATAATCTGCACGTGTTCCAAAACAGATAAATGTGTGACACTATTTTCTGGTACTGAAAGAAATGAAAGAAGTTATACCGATCGATATCCCGAAAAAAGTGTAATTTAATATTTGTTCTTCTTCATCCGCTAGAGGTTAGATGAAGGAATATTCTAAAAAGATCATCTAAGAAATGGGCCGCCCCAGAAGTGAAAGGGAGGGTGGCCCACGTAAGAGGGAATAGAATAAGGTGTTGGACATGGGGTCGGATTGGTCATTTTGCTGTAAACTACTCGGGAAGGTGTTGGTTTTGTGGGAAACCAAGGCACCTGAAGAAAAACCGTTCATATAAGAATAGGGAGAGGAAACCCCAGGAAAATCATCCAAGGGAACCCTGGCATAAAAAAGATGGTCGGGGCTCCCTTGTAGTGACAGTAACGTAGCTTTATGCTGCCAGTGAGAATAGGAGAGACTTGGGGTGTCCATGACGTCTATGTGACCCCAGACCTCTCTGGTAAAGTAATTTTAGAAGGGGATTGGCTAAATCGCCATAAAGCACAAGTTAGGTTTAACCTCATCGCGTTAATAGTAGATGGCGTAGAGGCGCCATTGAGAAATGCCCCGGATGGATCAGTAGAAGTGGTGGTTGAGGAAGATATAAAGCTACACCTTAGAACCTCAGTGTCAAGCAAAGGTATGCTATTAACGAAGGAAAAGGTGGAGAAAGTTTTCCAGTTGATCCCAATAGAAGAGGACGGTCCTGAATAGAATGAAGTAGCCCTATGGAAGACAGTAGTCGAGGCTGCAGAAGTAGTGTCTGTTGTCCAATCAGGCAATAAAAATAAAGGAGAGGAAATAGGAAGAGCTCTTTCGTTGAGAGCCATACAACAGGTAAAGGTTAATAGTGAAGAAAAGAGAGAACCAAAGCAAGTGGTGGGCAGTAGGGCTTACCAAATAGAAGTAATTAACCCAAATAAGTTGAAAGATCGTCCTTTGTGGGAGACGGATGTAGAAGAGGCTACACAGGTGATGATTGATCCTCATTGACTAAAGGAGATAGAGAAGGGTCAAGAGGACAGTGAGATGGCTACCCTCAGAGCGAAAGTGGAAGCAGGAGAGACCCCCAAACATGTGATACACGAATTGGAAGCTATGTTACCTCTCAGGCAGAGACGAATTTTTCCCTTTGAAAAGGTTAGCATGGATATGTCAGGACCATACAATGGAACCCACGGGGGAAATATGTACATAGTACGTTTTGTAGACTGTCTAACAAATTGGCCTGGGACGTATGCCGTGCCAAATAAGAAAATCTCAGACAGTGACTGATTTAGTAATGGACGACATATTCCTTAGACATGGTGCCCCTGTGCAGCTGGTAACAGACAATGGAGCAAAAAAATGTGAATAGAATAATGGCTTAGACTCTAGCAAACTTGAATATAATACACATAACCCCTTCTCCCTATCATCCCCAGAGTAATGAAAAACTAGAAAGGTTTCATAGGAACTTGGAAGATGTGTTGACTAAGTTAGCGAGGCATAACACTGAGAATTGGGACATATTTAGCACCGGCCTTAGTGGCTGTGAGGTTTACAATAAATAAAACCTTTAAGTTCTCGCCATACTATATGCTGCACGGGCGAGATGTTGTCTTGTGAATAGACAATTTGTTAAGGCCTCGCAGAAAATATTTAAGAGAGGACCATCACTAGTTGATGGTCGAACAACAGCATGTGTGGTTCACCCAGGCCCAGTAGAAGATAAAGAGGAGACAGAAGAAAAAAATGAAAGAAAAAATAGAGAGAGAAACGAATTAGAATTGAGGGTCAGACGCCTCGTGTTCTGTGGGATTCACCAAAGGGAGGGAAGGTTGGAGGGAATAGGTTGGCCTATTATAGAATAGTAGAGCAGACGGGTTCAGTGTTATTTGTGGTCTGGGATCAGATAGCAGGGCGAGTTAAGAGGGCCCATGCCAATGACCTGAAGTTAGCCGGTATAGCTGATTGAAGCGGTTGAATTAAAAACGACAAAGGACAAGGATGAAGAGAGCAATCTTTGTGGAGTCAAAAGACATGGAGACAGACGAAGACTCCTGGGATGAAGAAGAAAAAGAGTTAGGACAACAGCCAGTATAAACTGTCCATGGCGAACTGAACGGAGTGGTTCAGGCGGCCAGCGGGGTTCATTCGTCGTCTGTGTCGATGTCATCACGTAGAGGGCTTTGGGATGTAACTACTCAATCCCACCGCCGTCGGCAGTTCATAAGAAAAGTAAGAAACATCAGTAATGAAGTCCAGGGTTCTAACTTGAAACTTTTCAACGAAGAGGAAAAGCTGAATGAGTGGGAGAAGGAGGATTTGATACCTCTTTCCCAACTCCAAAATCAGTTAAGGAATGAAAAGAAACAAGAATTATTCATTAAAGAAATACTGAGAGAGCTAGGGAACCCTGAACTCAATAAGAAAATAAGGCAGTGAACACTGGGCGTGAATATGTTCAGTGTTGGTGCGCAACTAACAGAATGAGCTGGTTGGAGGAGATAGAGGTGTGGTTAGTGCGTCGCGAAGGAAAGAAATTAATCGCTGGTACTGTTGTTGGCCTGCACATGGACGCGTGTATATGTCGGGCGATAACATTGGTGAAACACGACCTTTGCAGCAGTGAAAGTAGTTTAAGAGAAGGAGAAAGGTTTAAGTTTAGAAGTTAAAAGAATGATTGATTATGGAAATACACAAATACTGAGTGGTTGGAAGAGTAATATATGGAAATCTTGTCACCCTTGCAAGAATGACTCGTATGCGGGGACTAATGCTACTAGTAACGATGATGGGGATGATGATGATGATGATGATGACAGTGGCAGGAGCTTGGTAACACAACCAAAATACAATTTTCAAGAAAACAAGTGAAGTAATAATAATCAAGTTGAAATAGTTGGTTACGTTTGTGATAGATTTTAACTTGTACGAGTTGCTGTTGGACAGTTTAGAAAGTGAAATAAGAAAGCTGAGTATGGCCAGAGTGAAAATAACACAGAGATACCCCAAAGAAGGGAGGTAACTTAGACTGTTGTCCTCTCTGGAAGCAAAAACAGCTATAATGAAAGCCCAGTGGAATGAGGAATTATCTGAAAGGAACTAAACTGCTACACACAAGAGGAAAGAGAGCAGTGGTCCCTAATTTTGGAAAAACGCTGAGTGACTTGTTTGGAACAGTGATTGAAGATGATGTCAAGACTATAAGGCGAAAACTGGATATAGTGGTATAGGGAGCTCGATCATGTTTATTAAATTTCAAATATCATCAGACGGTTGGAAGAATAAAACTGTTCCGTTTGTATAAATGAATGGACATTTATTTATCGAACAGCATGACATCAAATTGTAGGTATGAAATTATTATCTGTGAAATGTTCTAAGAGAAAATGCAGTAAGGAATTAAATGAATCCAGAGTTCTTTGTTGTAGCGAAATGTGTGTACAGAAAAAAAAAGACAGTCTGTGTTTCTTTGAGTGTATTTTAACAGAGCGGTAGTAAAGTATTTGTTCCTTTCCTTCTTTTTGCGGCCGGCGCGTTATTGAAGAGAAAGAAAAAAATAAAGAATGCCACACAAGAGAGAAACTGAGAGGGTGTGAATGTAGGTCATCGGAGGCGGCCTGATTATTTTCTTACTACATTGTGTTCAGCATGGACTGTCTGGTGTTTCTTCGTCCTCTCTGTTTGATTCAACTTTATTTATATCAAAGAGCATTTTGACATTGGCTGGTTAATTTCTCTCAGTTTTGTAAATCGCTCCTCTTTCATTGGTTAATAAATATTTTCTCACTTGCTCGCTAAATTTTGTTGGTCTTTTTCTCAGCACGGAGGCAGTCTTTTATCCTATTGGTCAAAAAATAGATTTTTGCACTGGCTCGAGAATTTGCAAACAGTGAAGAAAACAAAATTTATTTTTATTTCGTACTTACTACATCGGAAAAGAGTCAAAGAATCCTAGCCCAAGCAGAATGAAAAAGTGCATCGTTACTAAATATGACAAGGCTAGAACCGAAAAGGAATAACCTACTAGAAATAAGACAAGAGGTAGTTAATAATTTGGAGGCTGTGGCAACTAAGTTACAAGAATTGAGTGATTTTATGCATCAGTATTTCCAGTTAATGACCGTTACTAGTAAGGTATGACAGACTAGTCAATACCTGACTATCATGTTAGAACAGATGAGAGCCCAACTAGACATATTGTCATTAGAACACCTTTCCCAGAGCATAGTAATCCCGGGTCACTTAAAATATCTGTTATTGTCTCATCATTTGGATCCCACCGAGGAACTATGGAAATAGTACAATGCCCTAAGTTGTGTTACCTTGTTAGAAGAAGAGAGGTAGCTGGTATTAATGTTCATTCCACTGTTGGATAGAGAAAGTATTTTTGAAGTATATCAAATCATAAATTTAACTCTTCCTTACTCTTAAATGGATCAGAGCTTAGGGGCAGTTGCGAGATACCAGAGATTGTATGTAGCTTTGAATTCAGTTAAGATAAAACTTATGATGCTGACGACAGAAAAATCAAGGAAGACAATGCTTTGGGAACGCATCATATATGTAACGGGTAATTACAGATTATGTGTACTCGAGCTATTCAAAGGCGATAGAGAGGAGATTAAGAAAAGTAGAGGTATTTATATAAACAGTGTTTCTACAAACTATTAGTATATCTGATGGGCGGTAGCCATACAAGAACCGATTGTGGTATGTCGGGGAGAAACCATTGGGACGCTGAGGGTGGAACCTCCATTTTTTTTAAATAAAACTGACCATGGGGTGTTCAGCGTTTGGAAAGTCCATCTCTCTACCCCTCATATTAGCAAGCCAGGGAGAAATTTGAAGGGAAAAATCCAATTGGAAGATGATTGACAAAAATTTAGGAAATTGCACATAATTGTGTGAACTGGCGGTGGGCAGGTTTCCTGAAGTTTACTTAGAAAAAATTCTAAAATTACTGAAACCTATAGAGAGGATTAATCTAAATCAGTAAGAGGAAAAATTAAATGTTTTGGTGAAAAGAGAGTGTGATATGGGAAGATAATAAAAAGATCTTAATAAGCTGGTCGGCATTGATAGGTACCTAGATAATTATTGCTGCAATAGTAGTAGAGATATGAAAATTTAAGATACAGAGGAAGATATTGACATATGTAATACGTTGCATGATATAAACAGAAGGAGAAAGACATTTAAAACGTTGCATGATATAAACAGAGGAAGAAGAGAGACATTTTAAACGACGCATGATGCTTGACATTATTTATGTTATTAGTAGATTTGGGGGTTTAGTGTATCATATAGAAGTAAATGACAAAAATCGGTAAAGAGGGAGATGTAGCATTATTTTCTGGTACCGAAAGAAATGAACAAAGTACACTGGATAGACCAATCGATGTACCGAAAAAAATGTAATTGAATATTTTTTCTTCTTTATTCGCCAGAGGTTAGGTGAAGGCATATTTCAAAAAGAACACCCAAGAAAAATAGATAGATAAATTTACGGTCATCAAAAACGAACAACCACTTGAGGTAAAATTTCTTACGACTCTTGCATACTGGCCACAAAATTCGGTCAAGGATATAAAATTCGGTATGGTTTCTTGTCACTGAATTTAGGATGGCCATTATTGGCGAAAAATTCGCTCTCTTTGTTATTGTGGAAATTTAACGACTACTGATAAAATGACAGCTATGGTTTGACATGAAACAATCTTTTCCTTTGCATGGGAAATTTTTTAAAGGATTTTGTGACCCTTAAAGACAGGCCACTCCTAGACAGAAAGAGGGTCGGGATTCTCAGAAATAAAGTTTCTTTGTTTTTAAGAAATTTTGCGACGCTGATAATTAAATAAATAATAAAAAATAAAAATAAAACAAGATATAGTGTTTTTTTTTTCAACCGAAGCTAGATAATTATTTTGCGACATTTGAATACGAAGCAAGAAGGCCTAGATAACTAAAAATGCCTCAGGTCGAACGATTGTCTCCTTTTTTGTCACTTGGTGGAAAAGATGTAGATAAGAAAGGTGATAAAACACAATGTGAAAAACAACCACACACTCGATAAGAAAGAAATCTTGGAGAGATAATTAGATTTAGCCATTTGAGCTAGACCCTCGGGCAGTGATGGTAACCAAGGAGGAAAGAGTCCAGTTAGAATTTCAGGAAAGTTGGAGAAGCTTTCCACACACTCGAAGGACAATAGTAAGAGATACTCACACAGGAGAAGAGAAGAGGTTGATCAGGATCCCTGATTGGTCGCTTGAGAAACGCTAGCAGCCCCAGAATGCATCACACCCCATCTCCGATGAATATGAGGCTTAGTATAAGCAAGAGTCAGTGGATTTTCGTTTAGAGTCAGAGTGAGAGTTTTTCAGTTTGGATTCCAGTTCGTAAGGGTCGAGTTAAGACAACAATCATGTTGCCTGCCTTAGGAGAACCTCCGACTTTAGCCTGGTGCCAGACCAACCAACTTAGATGAAGTGTTACATTCTATAGAAACCGCGGGGGTGGAATTATAATTGTCTGCAGGTAAGAAATTTAAATTACTGTATCAAACAGAATATATATATATATATATATATATATATTATTGCTTTATTTTTAATTTCACAAACATTTTTCTTATTGTAGTTCGCAGCTCTGTTGTCTGGGTCATCGATGTAGCAGATTTTGGCGACTTTCAACCCAAACCGGCTTTGTGATCAAACAAACACAGCCTGGGACAGGGACGAGTTTGGAACGAAGTTATCGACTATCGATCGGCTGCGGATATGTGGGTGTCGTCACGAGGAACACAGGGGTAGGTTTACAAATGTACGCGTTGCTCCAAGAACAAGCATGTCTGATTGACGTACAAAAAGAAAATAAACATAAAAGTTTTACTTTCTCTAACTATCCCGTCAAGATGAAATAAAATATCTCACCGAAATTGAAAGCCGAAGCGAAAAGCATTCTCAACATGTGTAGACACCCAAAAAACTTGGAACGAACGAAGGCAAAAAAGAGAGCTGAACTTATCGCACCCGGCCGGAAGCTACGACCGGCTGCTCAAATGTCTAAAACGCGTCACTCCGGAAAAGAAAGCGAGGCCATCAATTTCCGGTGACTCAGCATTTCCAGGGACCAAAACGCTGAAAAATAACAACAAAGCGAAGTATAAACACACACAAGCGCTCGCACACAAAAACAATGCTCTGAAACTAATCTATATACACATGGGGTGCAAACAAAACCCATGTGTACATTCGAAAGTGGAGAGAGAAATTGTTACTAACCAAACAAGAGATTACTAGCTCGGCAATGTTGCAGACCTTAGCCGACAGAACCCGGGCAACGCCCCCCCCCCCCCGCCTACCACCTGAGCACTTGTGTTTGTGTGGTCATTTAGATACGATCAAAGGGTAGTATTTGTTCCGTCGTGATATCTACTAGCCCTTTGGTTGTGGCAACTGTTTTCCACCCGAGTTTATAGCTCGGGCTGCGTAAAAGTAGCGTCTTTCGGGATTCGAAATACCGGAAGCAGTTGTCAGTTTAGGTTCCGCAGCCTCTTAGGAGGCGATGGCCTCTAATGGGCCAGAGGAGATCGTTCCTCCCACCACGGCCTCGGTGGGGGGAAAGGAGGGTGATTGGCAGTTACCGCCACGGGAATCACCCTCAGTTCCAGCAGATTTACCAGCACCCGGACCAGTACCAGCACCGGCAGCAGCAGCAGCAGCAGCACCTGGATCCCCCAAACCTTCTACCTCTGGGTGGAAAGGAGGAGAAGGAAAAGTGATAAGAAAGGGGGAAGAATATTACCAAGGCCTGTAAAAGAAGTATGCTGAATACATTTCGGGAACGGAGCTGTTGTCGGTGCCGGAGGACTTGGCAGCCATTGAGCCAAGGATAATTTCCCTGCTGACTAAGGACCTCAAAACCCAAAAATTGGTGGGGATCAGCAGGGAAGGCATCGAGGAGGCCCTAAAGGCTCTGAAAATCAAGGCCAAGGCCATCGCCAGAAGGAGCCATGCGATGTGGGACGTTCTGCTTGGTACGTCCCAGGAAGCCAAGCAGCTGGCAGGAACGACGCTGGAAACAAAGACGCTCCTGCTTCAAACCGAATACATGGGAACCCGTAAATCCAAGATAACCCTACACGGCGTTCCCATGGACATAGCAACGGACCACATCGGCGCCTTTTTCTCAAATTATGGCAAGGTCGCAGAGGTCTCCCCGGTGCTAACGAAATCCGGCATCATGACCGGAGACATGACTCTACAGATGACAGTGACCAGAAAGGAGTTCGCTGACATTCCTAACATCCTCACCTGTAGGGACCGCTCCATATTTGTCATCGTGGAGGGCAGGAAGCCGTTCTGTTGGGTCTGCGGGGCGAAGGATCACGTCGCCAAGGCGTGTGCATCAAAGAATCCAGTCCCAAAGACCCAGCCAACCAAACCAAAGGATAAACCTGCAGCGTCAACGGAGAAACAACCAACGGCAGTTCCAGCGGCAGAAGGATCCAACAAGGAGGGCGATTGGCAGACGGTGGGTAGGAAAAAGGCGAAAGCTCCTACACCGGCGGAAAAATCGCTTTCACCGTCTAAGGCGCCTTCACCGTCTAAGGCGCTTTCACCCCGCAAGTCACCTGTAAAGGCAGAGGCGCCGTCAACACCAAATTCGCAGCCCTCAGCGAAGAAGTCTACCAAGGAGGGGAAGGCAAAAAAGCCTCTCCGGGATGAGGAAGAGATGGAGTCGCAGAGATCTTCGTCTCTAAAACGCGCACGGGAAGAAGAGGAGGAACTACACGAAAGCATCAAAAGTCGACGTAGGAGCCGAAGCAGAGAAAGGAGAACTCCTGTGGCTAAATGCTCATCGTTGCCGGCATCTCCGGAAAGACTTTCCTACGCCGAAAAAGCAAGGAGCCTTCCCTCTTCCCCGCGGAAAGCCTCCCAGTCCCCAACCTTCAATTTGTCCCCTCTGAAACAGTTTTCTTTAACCCCCACTCCCACCCCCTCTCCTATGCCCACTCCCACTCGGGCAAAAAAGAAAAAAGCCCTGCCCCAGGGGGAAGCGCTCATGAAGGTGAGCGAGGACATTGCTTCTGAGTGGTCCTCTCAGAGGCGGAAATTGCTAAAGCCTTTGCTGAGGCTAACTACAATAGACGGCCTCTCTACGGAAAATCCGAGGAACTTTCCCCAGGCCCCAGGTGTCATCACCCTGGTACGGAACACCGGTGGCAACCTGAGGGTCTGGGACCACATTGTCGATGCGAAGAAACACTTCTCGAACATTACCATGGTTAAGGAAAATACTCCTGACCTCAAAAAAATGAGTAAAAACTGTGCTGGGAGGTTCCCTGTTTTGCTCCACCCCTGCTTATATAGGGTGGTAAAACTAACCTACCCCACGGACGTCGACGGGATTGTCACTGACGGACGGATTACGTCCGATGTAGGAACTGGTTCCCTGGGACAATCCGTCGGGGTCCTGTCTGCTAAAGATTTCCGTCCGGTATGCGATTAGAGAGCCGTTGTTGCCTGTTTTTCTTTTTTCGTTTCAGTTTTAAAAGATGTCTATTAAGATAGCCAGTTTAAATGCGAGGGGCCTGAGGGATCGGGGTAAGGCGGCTCGCCTGCTTCGTGACCTCTTGTCCTTCAGCGTGGATGTGGCCGCGATCCAAGAGACTCACTTTGTTTGCGAAGTCGACTCGTGTGTGCTGGCTAACGACTTTGTCGTCTATTCAGCATATGGGAGCCGGCATGCCAGAGGTGTTTCTTTGCTGGTCAAGCGTACTCTGGATGCGAGGATTGACCTTGTCCATGTCGGTGCCGAGGGCCGGCTGATCGTGGCCGATATTGCAGTGAAAAGCAAGTCGTTCCGGCTGATTGCGGTTTATGCGCCCAACGTTCAAGGTGAGCGAGTCTCTTTCTTTCGGCTGTTGGAGCCCTTTATGGTGGATTCAACACGGCTTGTCTTAGTTGGGGACTGGAATGCCATCCTAACCCCCAAATGGGATAGAGGAAGGGGCGCTAGCGGGTGGAGTGGTGATCGTAGCCTGGTTGATCTGATCGGCGAATTTGGTCTCGTCGATAGATACCGGGTCGATCATCCGGCTGGGAGCATGTGGACGTGGACGCATAGTTGGCCTTCTACCCGGGTATCAGCGTACCTGGATAGGATGTTAGTGAGAGAAGCCGACATAGACTTCTTAGAATGTCCAACGTTCCACTGGCTAGGCTACACGGACCACAAACTCGTTTGTGCCCGTGTGGTGTTAGACTTTAGGCCTAGGATGGCTGGTTATTGGAAGTTCAATCAGTCCTTACTGGACAGGCGGGACTTTCGTGACCAGCTGACTAGAGTAGTTCAGCGGGCGTTAATTGGGCGAGTCATTGGGAGTAAGTGGTGGGTTAGCCTTAAGGATAGCATTAGGTCTTTCGCCACCCAATACAGCCAACGGCTCAACCTAGATAAGGCTGCGAAGGCAAAGACACTTAGAGCTAATTTTTCCCGGGCGGAGGCTGGTGGGGATCCCCTAGAGATAGCCTTAGCCAGGGAGGCCCTGGAGCGTTCGACTAGCGGGCGCTACATGGGCCAGGTAATTAGACATAGGTTAAGCAAGATGTCTTCCGAAGCTGTGAACATGGGCGCAGAACTGCGCAAGGAAGAAATTCGCCGCGGAGGCGACCGGTACATTCGAGAGGTGCGCGACCCGGAGGGGCATCTCCTAAGGTCCACTGACGACATGTGCGGGGCGTTCCGGCAGCATTTCGAGCATCTGTTTACCAAGGAGCCTGGTCTCCGCGACGAGGAGTTTCGCAGCTATTTGGCTGACTTTCCCCGGCTTTTGCCGGCTGAAGCGGCTAGCTGCGAAGGGGAGATTACGGAGGACGAAGTCTACGCGGCTTTGAAGAAGACCGGCAGTGGCAAGTCGCCAGGTTTGGATGGTTTGCCCTATGAATTGTACTTGAGGCTGTCGCACCTTTTTGTCCCGATCTTGACTGTCGTGTTCAACCACTGGTTTCGGCAGGGGTCCATCCCCGGTCGGGTCACCAGGGGCGTGATCACGCTGTTTGGAAAAGGCAAGAAGGTTGGGCGGGGATTAGACGATTACAGGCCCATAACTCTGCTAAACACAGAGTTAAAGATTTTGGCCAAGATCCTGACGAATCGCTTGCAGCTAGTTGCCGAGTCTCTGTTGGAACCGGATCAGACTTGTTCTGTGAAGGGACGAACAATTCAGAGCAACCTGCACTTGATTCGCACGATCGTAGAGGGTGTAGAAGACGACGAAGAGGCCGCGCTGATCAATTTGGATCAGTCCAAGGCATTTGATAGGATTGACCATGGCTACCTGGCTGCTGTCCTGCAGGCCGCCGGATTCAAACCCGACTTCAGCCGCTGGATTAGCCTTCTGTATCGCTCCCCTCAGGCTGTGGTACAGGTGAACGGGAAGCTGTCGGGCGCTTTCGCGCTGTCTAGGTCGGTCCGACAGGGTTGTCCACTGTCGCCTCTCCTTTACGTCCTGGCGTTGGAGCCGCTACTTCGCCGGCTAAGGGACGAGGCGTGCAGTCCGGTCCTGCGTGGAATTGCTGTCCCTGGTGGAGCTCGAGCCAGGGTTTCCGCGTACGCCGATGACGTAACGACCTTTGTGTCCTCCCGCAGGGACATAGAGGCGGTACAGCAGGCGCTTGAACGGTACGAGAAGGTGACAGGGGCCAGAATTAACTGCGACAAGTCATCCGGCTTGCGGTTAGGTGCCCTTCAGCTGGACGGACGGGCCGGTCAAAATCCTCGGAGTTTGGTTCGGTCCGGACTTACAGCTGGAGAAAAACTGGTCAGAAGTACTGGCAAAGGTCGGCGCGTCGGTCGAGATTTGGCGTCGACGGAGTCTCTCCGTGAAGGGCTTGGCGGAGGTGTGTAACACATACCTCTTTCCCATGATCCTTTACCGGCTGTCAGTACTTCCCCTTTGTGACGATCATGAGAAGGCGCTCGAGCGTTTGCTATTCTCCTGTCTGTGGAGAGGACGCAAACACATGGTCGACAAAGGAGTCTGTTGCCTCCGTCCGTGTCATGGGGGTCTGGGGATGCCACACTTGAGAAGTCACGTGCACGCTTCAAGGTTGGCATTTCTCAGGCGCGCGTTGGAGGAAGATCGGTTGCTTGCGGGGGTAGTGAGGGACATGTTCCCTTGCCTCACTATCACTCCCCCGATCCTGTAGCTTACCGTTAGGCCATGGGTTCGGCCGAAATTCCTGCTCGAATGTCTGGAGGCCCTGCGGGCCATTCCACGGTCCAGTGACCTTTCACAGCCTAGGAGAATCTTCTATCGGGGATTAGTGGAGGGTGCCGTGAAGGATAAACTATGGAGTAGGCTTGGCATGACGAGAGAGGAGTATCGCTCTCATTGGTCTTGGGCGCCAGGTGCGGATTGGCTCAGCAACTCTGAGTTTTCTCTGACCTGGCGATTGGCTCGGAATGGTTTGTCTCTCAATGACAAGCGTTTCGCAATGGGCCTGGCGGATTTGCCAGATTGTGAGCGTTGCAACCTTGGAATTAAGGAGACGTCTGCGCACGCCTTCTTCCATTGTTTGCGCGTTCGCCCGTTGTGGGAGCGTGTCGGCGAGTTGACTGCTCGTATCGCGCCGCGGGAGCTTGTGCTCATTGATCGCGCATACGCTGTGGACAATGTGTTGCCCCCGTACTCTGGAGTGAAGCGGATGGTGTTTCTGTCGCTACTGGCCACGGCTAGAATGGTGATTTGGATGACGCGTCTGGAGGAAGTCTTGCGGGGCGGTCGTCTTTCGGATCAGGATCTAATCCGATATTTTGAGCACCAGCTCAAAATGAAGATTAGAACTGAACGGAAACGGCTGCACCCGACAGAGTTCAGCAAAAGGTGGATAATTGCAGCGAGCCTGGTTCGTGTGACCGGGGCTAGCCTTGATTTTCTCTTTTAGATCTGCTAGTCGCATCGGGGTGGATTCCTTTGGAACCCCTCCCGCGGTTAAGGTAAGAATTCTTTTGTGTATCTAGTTAATGTGAGTGAATGTGTTTGTCCCGGCCTGTTCCCGGCTCCACTGCTTTTGTTATGATCCAGTTCGAGATCCCCATTGTCCATTGTTATTTTATCCCGTTTTCATTCTCGGCTGGGTCAGCCTTATATATTCTCCAGCCCATTTTGTTTGTACCCGACTTCTCCATTCCCCTTAGAAAGAGAGCTTCTTGATTCTGTCCGTTTTAAGGCAGAATACAGCGGCCTCTTTTAATTATGAGGGTGTGTTTGGGTCTTACTAACACTATGTATATATATATTCATTTGAAAGTGTTTTTGTTTTGGGGATTTTTTGTTTCTTCATAACCCCTTCCCATCATGTCATTCCATGTATAATTTTTAAAGTTATTTTTGTAATTTATTGTACAAATCACAAATTTTTATGTACATTTGGGGCGTTTTGTAGGTCCCCGGTATGTTTTTGTGGTATTTTGGTGCTTGATAAGTATGAGTGTTGATGGACAAATTCTTATGGTGAATGAGAATTATTGTAACGTATGTATGGGTCGCGAATCGGATTAATTAGATATAGGATAGAGTAACTGAAGACCATCCCAAGTTTTGTTCCCCCTCCCCTTTTTCGGCCTTGTGCCATAATTTGTATATTTTACAAATAAATATCAGGAGGGACCTGGGGTCGAGCGACGCGCTCCCCCTACCACCAGCGCCTGGCCGACTTTGCCACTCGCCATAGCAGCAGCCGCAACCAACTTCCAGCAGCCCAGCAGCAGCCGCCAGAAGCCAGCAGGAGCAGTCACGCAGTAGCAGCAGCCGTCCCTAGCCCAACCTGCCAACTCCAGCAGCAGCAGCAGCCACATTCTAAAACAGTCCTTTTTAGGACTCTCTGTTTACATTGATCTAGTCCTTTTAAGGGCTTCCCGTTTCTGTTATGCACAAGTCCTTTTAAGGGCTCTTCAACTACATATGCGATAGCCCTTTTCAGGGCTAACCTGCCCCCAAGCAGCAGACGCACCAAGCAGGCAGAAGCAGCTGACGCACCAGGCAAGAACAGCAGACGCACCAAGCAGGCAGAAGCAGCTGACGTACCAGGCAGAAACAGCAGACGCACCAAGCAGGCAGAAGCAGCTGACGTACCAGGCAGAAGCAGCAGACGCACCAGGCAGAAGCAGCCGCCAGCAAGTGCAGCCAACTCCAGCAGCAGCAACCACACTCTACAATAGTCCTTTTTAGGACTCTCTGTTTACATTGATATAGCCCTTTTAAGGGCTTTCCGTATTGATATGCACAAGTCCTTTTAAGGGCTCTTCATCTACATATGCAATAGCCCTTTTCAGGGCGAACCTACTTGAGCAGCAGGAGCAGTAGACACAGCGGGCGCACCAGGCAGAAACCGGCAGATCCCGGCCACACTCACGACCGTACGCCTAAAGACAACTGGAGCGGAGTTTACAACAACCAACTTCGCACCAGTACTACCCAGCCAGCTACCGGCTTACCGTCTTGGAACCTAGCGATCCCATCAATCAGCACCGGCGACCCAACGAAGTTTCTGTAAAACATTATTTTGCCGGCTTAGACAAATAAAAACTTGGTTGAAACGTATAAACCCTCGATTTCGTTGTCCTTGATTCGATCGTATTACCTTAATTCACCGCGGGGTTAACGGCACCTTTTCTGTCGATAGCCCCGCTACAAACTCACACGAGACCAAACATACACGTGATGTTTGAAGCCCCGCCCCCAATCCAAGAGAAAACAGCTGTTGTCTCCCTGTACCACTATTAGACTGTTCCTCTACAGAACTATCGGTAGACGAATGGTTTGAGAAAATTGAGCTGGTGTGTGATCTCTGCGAGGTGAAAAGAGTAAATTGAGTCTTTCTTTTACCACTAATTAGAGGTGCATTTGTAGTATAACAATAGTTAAGTGCCGAAGCGTAAACTAACATGGAGTAGATGTGTGCCCACCTTGAGGCGTTTGCAACGGATCATTTTATAACCTATGCAACATCTGTATCTAATAGATTTGCTCAGGCTATGCCAGTTATTTGGCGGCATTCCGGTGTAAGATCTTGTGTCCTCATTCGTGGCTGAATTGCCAATTCATATTAAACTTCACACATCAAGACAGAGACACTAGACCAAATATTTGTTCGGGCCAACGTGATAACGAAAGATTAACCAGTTGCAGCTGCTACACAGCTAGCATACAAAGATGGAGACTCGTGCCACACAGAGAATCTCGCAGAAAAAAATTACATGTTTCAGGTGAGATGTGCAGTATCACCTGACGAGAGAATGTCTGAGTCAGCGAGTAGATACCACAGTCGAAGAAAACTCGAGCAATAGTGATGCTATCGGTTCAACTAATTAATTCACTTGCCCCGGAATTGTTCGGGAAACAGATTAAGGGACAAGACGTTAATCTCCTCCCGACAAAAGAACTTGATATTACTCTACACATAATAGAGGGACGTGATGATGGAATACAAAGCGCAGTGTTGGTGGACGTTGGTTGCTCTCGTATGCTCATGAGCAGGTAGTTTGTTGTCTTTGGAGGAAGATGGCGGTTAAGGTGCCTACAGCGGATGGAAAGACCTTGAGATGTTGTGGAATTGGTAGAGTTCAGTTTAGGGTAAATGGTGTGGATCAGTTCGAAGTGTTAGTCATGGAAAAAAAAAACTAATTTTAACCTTCTACTGGGAATGGGCACCATCTAATCGTTGACGCGGCGTCCACATTAACCGAATAGGAGAAATGTGATTTACCGCAGATAGCGTACCAGTGTACACGGCACTCAAAATTTCACCATCGAGTTCGACCGACAGAATTTCGTGTGGAAACATCGTGGAAATGGACAAATGTTCAGTCACCAGACGAACTGAAGAACAAAATACTGGAGTATTTTGTTCTTAAAAATATTAAGTGAGATTATGACAAGGAGTTGATTCCATTAATGGCAGTGGTGCAGGACAACAAGTAAAAGTGCACCTCATGAATTTAGAGAACATAATGAGCACATCGACACATTTACGGTGAATACAGAAGTTAAAGAAGTGACGACAGCAGGGGATCAATGTTTCTGCATTAGATTTAAGAAAGTATAAGGTTCCAGAGCTATTAGAAAACGGTGAGCGGATGGTGTATCTGCTATTTCAGAAATCCCTGATTTCATCATACAAGGAATGTCTTTTCTATGTGCGGAAAATTCGCTGGACATTTTCTTGTGTAGATGGCTCAGCGTAGCCACAGCGTTCATCAGACGTACAGTGAATATGATTACATCAGGATTGGATAACGTAACGGACGATCCTCATGTGAAGGCCATGTTAGAAGATGCCATCATGAGGATACACAAAAGCGACCCAGTGTAAGATACCTGGTGAATGAATGTCTGTGAGATTGGTCTCTATTAATGTGAGTTCTTTAACCACTGGAGTTTCATTGGGGATCAACGAATCTGTTATTGAGGATAGTTGCGTCCAACAAATGACGTTCAGCACACTAACTTAGCTGAGTTGGATGAAGCACTAAAGAACATTAATCTTGCTCTCCAATGAGAAGTGATTGTAGTGAACTAGGTAATCGATTCTGCATGCATACTTCAATGTGTTCCTAATGCTTTAACAGGGAAGGCCAGGCTGAACACAAAAGTCGAAAGTGAAATGCTCATACAATGACGGCTCAACACATTTGTAGGGCTTGTTAAGGAGTTTAGACTGTTTGTAAGTGTTCAATTGGTCAAGTCTGGCCACAATCGAGCAGAAAAAACTGACTAACATTCCACAGCATTGACTTGATCCTCCACGAGAATGGTCATCCAGGGATAAGGTGTATGTAGCACTTCGTGCACAGGCCAGCCAGACTGAATAAAAAATGCTGTTAAGACCGTAGTCAAAAAGAGTAAAGCTCATCAGTCTATGGATCACTCCTTTGTACAATGGCTGTAACGCCTTCTCTATAAGTCTGTGGTCCACCAGAACCACAGATAGCTTCTCTCTCACTCTCCGGTCATCTGTAATGTTAAATATCGTGACCGATTGATGAATACAACTCTCAGCCTGCTCTGCCTCACGTTGTGATTAATTTGATTGCAGACAGGCCAAGATTTGTCGTCAGTATCTAGCCTCAGGCCAGTCCAAACAGAGTGAAAACGTACAGTAATAATAAATAAATAAATATTTGGACAAGATTGACGAATAAAAAAATATGTTTTATCGTGAGTATAATGTACAGTAATTTTGTTAGAAGTGTTTGCATGCAGAATTGTCAATCTCTATCCCCAAATCAAACTTCTTGACACTTGATTAAACTGGTAAGGGTTGACTTGTGTGTGTATATAAAGAGTTCGTTTAGTCGACTTTGGTAATTTTCTTTTGGTAAGTCTGGCTTCTTGGCTGATGTTTGAATTACGCTTCGGCAGTTAGTCAAGTCAAGTGTGACCAAAGATCTTCGTCCGTTTTCTCGGTCCAAATCTAGAATCTCTTTGTTTATTTCTCTCTTTACTTTCACTTTTATCGGTGTTGACCAAGAACTGGTGTGGATATAGGAAGTGGCCTCCCCCACCTCTCTCTCTCTCTCTCTCTCTCTCTCTCTCTCTCTGGTAATGGTTACAGGCAATGCTCCTCTCACAACTCCTTCTCCCTTTCGCAATGGGCTGCTTGCACCCGTGACTCCCACCTTCCCTGTATTGCTCTTAAAGCGAGACAACTATTGTTTCACACGCAATATACAATAATTTGGCTTTTTTCGGGGTAAATCATTCAACACTTGCAATTTGTTTTTACAAAGACAATCAGCTGAATTTTCTTCACATGGTTTCGTATTCCAAATACCTGATTTTTTGTCGAGTAACCTTTTCATCTCCCAGCCGACACACAGGGTCTTTAGAATCTTTACGGCCTCTTTCATCGGCCAACTGTCAACACTTAAATTAGATATTGTTCCCAACAAGCAATTTGGCTTGTTTTCATAATTTCCAATCCTTGGGAATCATTTTTATATATAGTTTAACCCTTTTATGAGAAGTGTATCTGTATATCTTTCCTTATATTCAAATTGAAATTTATTATTAATTACCAGCAACCAAATAATGTTACATGGCAATGCTGAAGTAGGTATGAATATCACCCATCATGGGGCAAACACTTCCTCACCCATATTGACTGTTACCCCACCTGATTTGCAGTCTGGTGACCAATGCTTCAACAAGCCTCCTCAAGCTTCATTTGCCAATTGGAGGCTATATCTTTTGAGTGGTGTCTGCCAGAGGAGATTCTCAGGACAATGACTGCTTTCTGTAGTAGGCAAGTCAAACAACTTTTAGACGGGTAAGGAGTTTGCCTTGATTAAACTGGTAAGGGTTGACTTGTGTGTGTATATAAAGAGTTTATTTAGTTGACTTTGGTAATTTTCTTTTGGTAAGTCTGGTTTCTTGGCTGATGTTTGAATTACGCTTAGGCAGTTAGTCAAGTGTGACCAAAGATCTCCGTCCATTTTCTCGGTCCAAATCTAGAATCTCTCGGTGAAAGTCCTTCATGAAATGACAGAAAAGTGCTACCAGAGTGTAAAGAGTATCATGGACAAGAAACAATGTACTGTAATGGAAGTAGTGTACTGGTACAACGTGACAGCAAAGGATGATGTTTCAAGTGCAACTGCATCAGCCAGTTTTATCTTTGCATACGGGTCTGATAAAAGGAGCTGACACCACATCACCACCCGATCATGAGGAGGTACATGAATCATACATCAATGGAGATGCTTTCCAAGTGAAGCCTCTTAATAGCTGATGTACTACCAATTTAAAAAATGCTTATGTCAAGGTTGTAATCAGTAAACGCTTAATACTGAGCGATAGAACCCTGCACAACATATAAGATTTCAATATTTGTTGATATTTTGAGATGAAGTAGTAAGACTGTTGTCCTCATCTTTATTGCCATATTCATATTCATGATGTTTCTTCATAACCAAATCCTTTATTTCAATCACTAGGGTATATTGTTCTTAATCCATGAGCCATGTCACTTCCAGTCTTAGTTATCTCGATTTAACTCTCTAAGTTATTTGTTCACCACTGCTATAGCCAGGTACTGAACTTGGATCTAACCAATGCTTTTATCTACTAAGCCATGTGTCCTTGAGGACATCAGTGTATGTATTTTGGGGACTATTAGACCTAATGCCACAGTAATCATTTCTTTCCAGAGCTCACTCATACTGCAATCTTGAAGCTAATGATTTTCTCTCTCACTCCATATTACTGGCTTCCATATTGCATTCATCTCTATGCTTGGCCAGCTTAGATTTTTGTAGCCTAACATATGTGTTGATTCCTTAAGTTTTTGTAATTTCCAGTGGTGTTCTCTATCTATTATTGCAACTTCATCCCATAACGAATGGTGATCCCCTTTATCCCTCCATATGTGGTCAGCTATGCTTGATTATTCTGATTATTTTTTTTTAAACTTTTCTCATTTTGCTTTTTTCTCTCTATTTTCTTTATAGTATTTCTTATACTTTTTTCCTTTTTGACTTTCTTTTCTTTCTTTTCCTTTTCTTGATTTCTTATTTTCTTATTTCTCTATTTTCTTCTTTTTTTATTAAACCTTTTATCTTGTACAGAAAATTTTCCAAAATCAGAAAGTGAAGTGATGATTTATAAAATAAATTTTAAATAAAATATTTATTCCTATCATTGCTAACTATCATTACTAACTACCTGATGAAGCATTATTTTTTCTATATTGAAACAAAATGTACAATTTTGTAGTAGTTATTTACATGTTCTAATGTAAAAGTTAAATAATAAATAATTATTGCTCTATTTTTATATTGATCCCTGTTTTATATGAATGTTTTGAACATCACACTTTTATTCTTCATTCTTTTACATGTGCATATATATATATATATATATATATATATATATGTATATATATGAAATGAAATATTGAGAGAAAAACTCAACATATAGTTAAACAGTTATAAATCCAAAATTTATTTCAACAATGTAAAAGTTTTTACAATTGCCTCATTCAGATCATTGATGAATAAATAAATGTTAATTTCACTCAGAATATTTTAAAAAACGGTTTATAACAAAGGGATATTTAAACCAGAAATAAATTGAAAACAGCTACATCAAATCACATATATAACACAATACAGAATAAGGAATTAAATCACACATACATAAAACAATTAACTAGAAATTCCGCACATACAAAAAGGAGGAAGGAATAAACATGTACAAAACAACATCCAGACAGAATTACTCACACAAACATTATTTAGGAAGGAATATATAAATTCACAAAAAAGGGATAGGAAATTACACAAAATACACACACAGATTTAAGAAAGTGAAAAGGACAAAAAGTGGGAGAGAGAGAGAAGAGTATAGAGAAAGGGAAAGGGGACAGAAATCTATGTAGTCACAAATTTTAGCTAACACAAAAATATTTAGAAAATAAAAAAAGTTTTGTTTTTTTCCAAAAATTTTCTTTACAAAATTTATATTAAAAGTTATTTTACCATTTAGACTATAGAAAAATAAAAGTAAATGTTAAATTCCCTAAGACTATTCTAAAGTCAGTTCTTGACAAGGGAAGTGAACATTATAGCATTTGAAGCAGACATAAAAAAGATAGATGTAAACACACAGGCATAAAGAGGAGGAGAATGAAAAAGAAAACTTGATAAATTTAAAAAGAAAAATCTGTGGACTGATCTCACACTTACATTCACAAATATTAACTGACAAGAATTTTAAACAAAATATTTTTTTTTTAAATCTTACCAAAGAACTTTTTTTGAAACATTACTCTTTAAAAAAAAAAAAAGACCATAAACCTCAGTTTGATGATCAACTTCAAATGTAATTTCCTTATATTTTAGAAAAACCTTGCCATTCATTCCTCACTTTTCATATAAATTCATAGAAGTTTAAACAAGACCACATAAAAATTTTAATAATGCAAACATTTTAGCCTTAAAAACAAATAAATACATAGGTTGTAATGAAATTTGTGTCATATCTATAATCTAAATTTAATCACCTCATTTTAACAGCAACTTGATAGTCCCTAATTGAAAAAGCAAGTCAATTAACTCTTGAAAGAATGGGATATTATAATAAAAAAAAAACACATTAACAAAGGTGGTCAATAGAATTGAGAAAGTATTAATATTAAAAGGGATCAATGAGAGAGTGTAAGGAGAGAAATAAGAATATTTGTTATTGAAGCTGTAGGATATTGTACCAGAAGATTTCAGTATCCACTTGTAGCTAAGTTATAGAAAAAAATTACTGAACAGGTTTACTTGCTTTTTTTAAATTTTTTATAGGTTATCTTCTGTTAATTATTTAGAAAAGCCTGTGCATTGTAACATAATTATAGGTCACTGATTTATAACTGTGTTGATAAAACACAATAATAGTCTTTAAAAGAATTCAGATTTTGTCTGGAGTGAGTAGATAATAGTCTGCATTTCAACAAGCATAAGAAGTGTGGTTTAGAGTTGGCTATGCTCGTGAACCACTTTGTTTCAAACATAACTGAGCCACCAACAGTGAAAGAAATTCTGTTGAACAAGCATGAAAAAGGGTCTTGTCTGTAATAATAAATGTAAAATTTATTTAACGAAAAAATTGACACATCATTTTGTTGATTTAAAATATATGTGTTGAAAAGTCCCTCCTTTGAATATGTGTATTTTTGAGTTCATTTTTAAAGTCAGTTGAATGATGTGAAATGAATTTGTGTAAGAGAAAAGTCAGCAAAAAAAGAAAGTTATTTCCTTAGTGAGAAAAAGGATGTGTTGTTTGTGATCCTCTTTCTTTTTTTACCAACAGTAAATGAGTAAAAGAGAAGAAGGGGAATCAATGATTGCATTGAAAAAGAGAAAGTGAGAGAGTAAACAAATGCATCTCTCTTGGACATGGAGACCAGTTGAAAACTGGAATCTCTCTACCAAAAAAGTAAAACTTCACACTTTGTGTTTCACGCATATGGTTCTGTAGAAGTAAATTTTTCTCTAAATCTTGATTGGTTAATAAATTAAAAATATATACAATTTGTTTACAAAGACTTCAGCACAGGGTAAAGTTTAAAAGCCAACTGACACAGGAAAAGAGATTTTTCATTAATGTATGAATAATATGTGTATGCTTTTTTAATTGGCTTGTGGAAAAGTGCATGTGTATATACTTGGATTTTTTGTGCAATTAGATTTTACGAATCTGACAGAAGTATATTAAACTAAACAACATGAACATAATATACTTTTCTTGGTTGGTGTCAGTATTCTTTTTTATAAAATGAAAAAAAGCTTTTTTGGTGTCAAGTATTAAAATAATATTTTGAAATATTAAATTCAATAAACATGGCAATGAAGATGAGGTCAATAGTGTGAACAATGTAAATAATGTCAATAAAAATTGGAACAAAAGTTGCCAATTTTGAATGAAATATTTTCGATATGAGACAATATATTTTCCAAACTTGTAAAAATGTAACAGCTTAAAGATATCCCAACATTAGATGATACACCACACTTAATTTTTCTGGTTGAACAAAAATTTATGAGCTTAACATTAATGTATATATATTACTTAAAAAAATGATATATATATAATTTTAAACATTGATTCTTTTCAGATTCTGGAGGAAGCAATTCCATTTTTTCTCTTGGTAAAAATAAACATAAATACCATGTGGTATCAAAAAGTTCCCAAAAATGTATGCGCAACAAATGCTCATTGGTACCTAATCAGTTTGTCAAGAGGCTTTGCACTATCTACTCAGGTTCAATTATTACATTATTAAAACTAATCTTGGCAGTAGATTTACTAGGCTTCATGAAAAAAAAGCATATTAAAAGAATTTTTTTCTCTGGGAGAAAATGGAAGAAGAGAGCATGTCCCCTTTCTTATCACAAATATTAACAAAGGTGCATACAAACACAAGACTCAAAACTATTGCATAAAATTTAAAAGAACAAATATGTATTACAAAAGATTTAAACAATATAATATATTATAATATTTTATAGGATGAGCTTGCACAAAAGTTTTCTTTTGTGAAACATGTCATGATAACATATCAAAAAATATACAAGTGATCTTAAAAGATTTCAAAACAATCTTTGCAAAATGAAGTTAATTCAAACTTTGGATAAAGCAGATCTTTTAAAGGTACACCCATCTAATCTTAAGACAAAAAATAATCAGAGAATGAAGGTAGTTTTGGTAATATCAAATGCCTGGTGCCACAGGGAGATTTTACAATTTATCTTTTATAAAACACTGTTAAGAGGTTTCAGTTCCTTTTTACATATGCTTCTCAGGTGGAAGCCAAAAATTATTTTTCTTCTGGGTCCTTATCATTCTACCTTCAGGGTTAAATTTTTGTGTCACTTTGACTTCTGCCTTGATCAAAATAGTCACTTCTCTGAAAATTTGATAACCTTCTTCCTTGAAAATATTATTACCTTCTGAGACTTATTTGATCACACTTCTCTTTATAGAACACCTGAAGGTGCTCCAAACGGGCCATAGCTATAAATTTATGTGGGCATATTTTAATAATACTGAATGATAAATAAAAACAGTATACATTCTTTTAATTTAAGAAATGAATTTGAAAAAATCACCTTGACCAAAATATTTTTGGCTGTTATCAGCTGATTCTAAAAATAGAATTTTTGCAAATAAATGTAATAATTTTTCTTGATTTTTCAGGCTTTCTTTAAAATATATAAAATGTTATGGCTATTACTGCTGGGTTGGTTCTTTCGCCTAAACATCCAAAACTTGTTCAATAGCTTTTGCCGCTGAAATAAATAGGCAAAGAGAAAAGGAAAGATACAGAGACATTAGAGGGACAGTGTGGACACTGATTTTATTTCTGGTTCCAACAACCTCTTGTTGGGCAAATTCCTTCCCGAACAGTTTGGCACGTCTTTACCATCCAAAGTCCAACAGAGAAAGAGATAGAGTTTATTTTTGGCACCAGGAGGCCTTTCTTTTTGCGCATGCATCAATTGTCTTTCCTGTCAGAGGACTCCTGGGAGATTTTTATGTTTATTTTATTTCATAGTTTTTATTTAATTTTGTATTTTTATTTTATTTCGTAGTTTTTATTTTATTTTGTATTTTTATTTTATTTAGTGTTTTTTATTTTATTTCATATTTTTTATTTAATCCCTACAAATACACTTCTTCAAAATGTATGTTTTTAAGACAAACCTAGACAATTATAATATTTATTTATTTTTTTATTTACACATATTTTTCATGAAGCATAGCAAATCTACTAAGTAGGCTCTCAAATTGCTTTGTCTGGCTTTAGAAAAGATTATTTTTGTTAAATGCAGTTTGTTGAATGGTACATGCATTTCAAATCAGTCAAATGTCTTCTCAAGATGCATATTCAAAGTGACGAATCACCAACAAAACATTTGGAAGTATAGAAAAGCTTTTGAACAGATTCATGAA
Organism: Ascarosepion bandense; assembly: GCA_037127315.1. Lineage (NCBI taxonomy): Eukaryota > Metazoa > Mollusca > Cephalopoda > Sepiida > Sepiidae > Ascarosepion > Ascarosepion bandense. The sequence continues at coordinate 1,061,012 of JBBBDQ010000139.1, read as the reverse complement.
GATGATCACTGCTTTCTCAGATGACTGGAATTAGTTATGGAATCTACCCAAAGATTCTTTTTTTTTTCATAATCATTTCACTCCAGAATGCCACTGGTGTGCAGCGGGTTACATTGAGAGAAAAAACATGGTACGGTGGATGTTGAAGATAGAATAAGAGATGGATAGTAATCATGTAGATAGAAGATGGAAATTGACATTGCATTTAAAATTTTGGAGACTGTAGCTACCTGAGAAACAAGCAAATGCAAAGGAGTTTTACAAATTGAAAGTTCAAGAAAAGAAACTGTTAGAGTAGAAGAGACAGTTTCATTTAAAAGGTGGAATCTTGATGCCAATCTAGTAGCATGCATAAATACATGTGGTCAGGGGACCAGGGAAAAAAAGTTAGTCAGAGCAGTTGCCATAAAAATACTTATAGAAGAAAAGACAAGGAAACCACATCACATCAGTGAGAAAGTGACTGAAGATGGGTTGCCAAATCAGGATCGATTATATTTGCAGATCCTCCTTTGGACTTTGTCAAGAACCTCAAGATGAATAGCAGGAGCATCCTACCAGATATGGTAACAGAATTCAATACACGAACAAATAGTAGATTTATAAATGTGCAAAATGGATTCTGATGAGAAAAACTTCCTGGCTCAACACAGTCACCCAAACTTCCTAGTAGAAGTTTCCGTTTCCTATTGGTCAGAATAGATTTCACACAGGCTCATAAATTTGAAAACAGTGATGAAAAGAAAGTTATTTTTATTTTGTATTCAACACAGGGGTCCTGACTTAACACCCTGGGACTTTTTCATTGGGGTAGTTTAAAGGAGGAAGTCTTCTATACCAAAATAAGACTCTGGAAGAACTTGAAGAGTGAATACAAAAAGTTATATCTATACCACTAGAGTTCCTGATGAAATCAGTTGATGCGATTTCTGGGTGGCTCAAGAAGCTGATAGCAAAATCTGGTGCCCATATCAAATTTTAAATAATACCTCAAGCTTTCTTTCATATCCATTTCTTATAAAAATTATGGATAATAGATTAATTATAAGCATTTTAAAATGAGGAGTTACCTTTCAATCATCCTGTAGTTCTCTGGTCTTCAAATCTAAATTTGAGAATCTACTTTGAGTCATTTATCATAATTTGGAATAAAAGAGGTATTTTAAACATTGAAAAGTAAAATTTTATAAGAATTAATGTTTTCACTGTATTCTTTGTGCTAAAGAAAAGGGAGTATATTTTTGCAATATTGTTTATTAGTGTCTAAATAAACCCTTTCTGAAGCATAAAGTTAATATTGGTTTTGTCAAACAGTTGTTTCTGTATTTTATGTTTGGCTTATCTTCACCTAAATTTTCTGTTGCGAGTATGTGAAAAATATGTATGTGGTGTATGGAGTTACCCTCCCCTGTTAGGTCTTTGTTTATTAGATGTCACTAGTATTAATGACATCACGACTCTTGGTTGGCCACAAGTCGAAGAAACTCAAATTTCGTGACCGAAAAAAAAATATAACATAGCCATCGTCATCATAACCGTAATAATAATAATAATAATAAAAAATAATTTTTATTATTATCTTAACATTAAGGAACCAGAATAACAACACACACACACAATAATACACATCGCATTTTAATTCGTCAATTGATAGAAAAGGACCCAGGAGTAAAAGTGTAACGCCCAATCACAAAAAGAAGAACTAAAAAATTAAGGAGTTACTGAAAACGATAAGAGGATTGCCACTTTCTGTGCAGACCTGGATTTTTCTTAGCTAAACTTTCTCTTTTGGAAGCAAGAGTAAGTAGAATCATTCGATCTTTTAAAACTAAAAGGTAGCCATATTGGATAGTGGCTTTTTTCCTTTTACCGACTAACTACTACACATCGACGTTTATTTATTATGTTATTTTGTCCCTTTATTAACTGGAAATGACAGAATAAAAACGGATAAATGACGAAAGAAGAGCTGGTGATTCTTTTAAATACACTTTAGGGGTTATAGGGAAATATAAAACTTATGTTTTATGCTGTTTTAGCCAATAAATGCATTTTCCTTTTCCATGATTGTTTTCTAACGACACCTGTCGTAACTTTTCTCTTTTTACTTACATTCGAAACCATCAATGAAAATTTTTACAGTTCACATATCTAGTAACAGTTGTTGTGAACATTATATATTTTTAAAATGATCTTTTTTTTTCCTGTAAAAATATTTTCTTAAATATTTACGATTTTTTTTTTCAATTAAAAAAATATCAATGCAAAATAGGCCGCATTTAAATTATTAGAGAAAATATACAGTTTAAAAATGATTATTTCAAAAATTTGTATGAACTCCTAATATGAAAATGGCTATTTCTACCGCGAGGTATGTATGTGGGGTCTTTTGTTTAGTGTTACTGTTATTATGTTCCTACCATTCTTTTTAATATTTAGGGTTTGTTAGTTATATTTCATTTTGACCCCTGATTTTAAGAGTGATTGCTTTTAAAATTTATATTTTCAGCAGTGACTTAAAAAAAAAAAGCACGAGAAAGCCTACTCTGTTAAAACTTCTTGAATGTGAAGATAAATATTTTTTTAGACACGCCCATTAGTTTATTCTCGAACTATTATTTTGTCGTTTTAAAAATTCATTAAAAACGAATGAATCCTTTAATGTCATTGGTTTTTGCATTTGTTGACGTGTAGTACTTTAACGTTGCTGTTATGTTTAATAAATAAGACTATAAGAGAAAACTTGTGTTGGTGAAGTCGTCCGAACTCACTGGGCTTACTATTCCTAAAGTTAAAATAAATAATTATGTATGTATTTTTAAATGAGTCTTTGTGGAATAAAAATCAATCAACTTTGAAAATTGAATAGGTAATTTGCAACAATTTAACTAAGAAACGAACGATTTTCATTATTTCAAGGAAAAATTGAATTTAATAAAAAAAAAAAAAAGCTTAATGACTAAGTAAAAAAAAAACGTTTAGAAAGATAGTAAAAAAGCATTAATAAAAATAAGGCTTAAAGGTTTCATTTTTTTATGCTGCACATTGTTTTTCATGGAAATTTAAAAAATGATAGTGACAGAGTGTAACCGTACACTACGGTGTAGTCACGATTCGTTTGGATTTGGTTTCAATAATAGTTCTATACAATTTCTTCACTAATTAATTAAAAAGCAATTGTTATTTTTTCCCCCAGGTCTAGCCTATGTAACTTTTAATTCACAAAATATTGCTCTTACCTTCAAATGAGCGAAGATTTTTCTGTAGGAAACATATTTTCTCTTTTGATGCCTTAGAAAACAAATAGCAAATAACTATGACAAAAAAGTAAAAAAACTATAACCGAATTTAATGTTCAAATAATTACAACTTTTTTACAAGAGTCGAAATGTAGTTTTATATCGGAATATACTTATTTTTTTTATGGTTTTAATTTTCTTTTAAAAAGAACAAAGAAGAAAAAAGAAAATCGCATTAAGTTTGAAGTGACTTTTTTTTCCATTCCAATAATGAATCATGTTGGAGGTTGTCTTTTTTTTTTTTTTTTTTTTTTGTAGTTAACGTGAGAAAGCACGGAAAAGCAATTCTTGGCACAAATTTAGACGTCTGTGCCTTGTTTCATTCAACTCTAGATTTGCTTCCAAACTCTTAAATAATTTCTCTTATCTCTAGAGATTGTTTTAATGTTCTTCTCTAGTCTATTTTGTGAGTTTCACCAATATTTTTTCTTCAATAACGAAAACAAAACCTGTTTTTCTTTTCCTAATCTCACCAATTATCCAGTTTCATTCCTGCTTTATTTTCAATTATCATAGTTCTAAACTTTTAATTAGACTTTTGCCTTTCTTCGTTAAAAAAATAATGTAAAAAAATCCAATCGATGCTAAATCCAAACAAACGGATAGCAGTCTTTACATCACCGAGTTCGTCTCTACCTACATCATCACACAAAAAAAAAAAAAAACTTCAATGAATTTTTTTTTTTTCATCCATATGATTTATCGCCTTACCTCGAAGCTTTGTCACTGTATTTTTCAACAACCAATATTTACAATAAGTTCTGTTAAGCATATGCCTCAATCAATTTTTTTGTACCTGAACTACTGAATTTTACATTTTAATTTTTTTTAACTACTCAAAAAAAACTTTATTTCATTTATTTTAACTTAAGGCCCTGATCGCTCGTGTGCAGTTTGGGAATGGTGCAGTTGTGGTAAAATTCGATTGCTTTTTATTTTTGTTTAATTAAAGAAATTATTTAAAGTTCACTTTCGTTGTCTTAATTTGCTTAATTTTTGAGTTAAGAGAACTTCGTTTTATTTTTTTACTACTGAGAAGCCCCCCCCCCCCTTTTTAATGTTTATTTCACCTTAGTGGTTAAAATAATACTCATGATTTTAGATACAAAAATCACACTAAATTTAATAAGCTTTAGAAGTTGTATTTTAAAATCGGTGTCACTATTCATTGAATTTGAATAATTCAACAAACCTTTTTTACGTCACTATATCTGACACGAACTAGCGAGCAGCGACTACCAAAAAATAAGTCTTCTGTCGTCTTATCAAGGTACGCAACAGTTTATCCAGCTGCTGCTACACTTGCGTTCAATTTTCTTTTTCTAAAAACGAATACCAAGTCTCATATTCTTACCTATGTCTTCTTTCATATTTTTTTAAAGTTAACACAATTTCAAATACAAAAATATGGTACACATTTTTTTTTCATTCTCTTCCTTGAATTTCCCTTTTTCGTTAAACGGAAAAAAAGGAATAAAATAAAAACGCATATTTATTTACTGAGAGATACCTATCATTTTTATTTTGTATTCTGTGCACCTCTTTACTTCATGATTTGAAAGAAAAAATGAAATTTGTAACTTTAGAGCTAATATTCTTTCCTCATTCTTCCCAACCATACATACAGTACATTTACTCAGCACAATGTCCGTATCTTCGCTTCAGAAGAACGAAGTCTAAAAAGTTAAACATATATTCATTTGTTATGAAAAATACTAGTAAGTAGTGTTACTTTTTTGTTGAAAAGGACCATAGCCCATTTTACGGTTTTTAATTACAAGGAAGGAACCTTTATCTCCATGTTATCCGATTCTCAAACAGCGGGCCAGTGTCATAAATCATTTAAAATCACTGCGTAGCTGTAGTGTAGTGTATTTTCTACGAATCCATTATGTGAATTTTAAAAAAATAGACAGTTTTTAAATAATCAGATTTTTCTTATGCTGTGGAACAATTTTTTTTTTTTTTGCGCTTATTTGAATTACAAATCCATTTTCCTCCCTATCTTTCTAAGAAAGGTAAATTCACATTTAGCTCATAAATGTCATGTTGGATTTTACATTTTTTTATTAACCCATTTATGGTTTTAAATTTGTTGAATGTTCTGGATTGCATGTTAAAAAAAAAATTTTTTAACACGTTTCCTTATCTTACGTAAGCAAAATATGATTTAATTTAAGAATTTTTGCTTAAACCAACCAATATTTTTTTTTTTTTTTGTCACTGGTCAGTTTAAAAAAAATAAGTGTATTTTTCCAGTGTTGTTTTTGTAAATAAGGTGTTCACTACGAGTCAAAAACCGAGACTTGCATGCTCTTTGAGTTATTTCCTTTTTTTTTTTTTCAATATGGTAATAATTAATAACTTAAGATAATTTATCTTCTTTATGTTTACAAATTCGTAAGAGTGAGGAAGAAATTAATTTGAAATTATTTGCCAAAAATAAATGTTTGAAGCAGCTCGCTTGATGTTCATTGACATTATTATTCCAAGCTATTATTTTTTTTAAAAATGCAGCTGAAAGGATTTTTTTTTCATCAATAACCTTCTACAAGGTATGTGTAACACTGTCACTACACGTTTTTTTCATTTATTACCCTTTCTTTTTTTAGTGTTATTTGTGGATATATCTGTTCATCTGTCTAATTCAAAAAGGTAACAATCTGCTGTTAATACATTTGACAAGCGATGTTTGGTATCACATGACCCAAGTAATGTCAATGTGACAAAACTTGTTGTGGTAGTGTACTGTTAATGATTAAATGATTTAATCACAGGTTATTTTTAAACTTGTGTGTGTGTGTGTTTTTTTTTTTTATATGAATTTGTATGTGTAGCCAAATTTGTTTTGGATACATTTTTGTTTGACCATTATCAACTTTTAATGTTTGCTTTTAAAACATTTTTCATATGTTGGATTTTTTAATACACCAACTAAAAAATAAATAAAAAATGCTTTCACTAGGTAAATGTTAAAGACGTGCAGTAAAGCTATTCCTTTTTTTTTAATTTACATTTTGTTTGGAAGAACAACACTTCCTTATTTCATTAATTTTTTTTTTTATTTATAGCAACAATTAAACTGAATCGTCTTAATTTTTACGCTAATATTTTAATTGGTACATTTATGAAAAATTACAATGCACAACAAATGAATGTATTACATATTTTTATTTCAACTGAAGGATATCTTACTAGTTTATAGTTGAACTCCTTGAGAAATGCCACATTCCTTGGCCCAATTGGTGTCAACAATATCCTGAATAACTGCTCTTCTCTTCAATCTTCAGTTGTTGATGTTTCTCTCTAATGTTTTTCGTTTACGGACATAATTAGATATGAGGTGCAGATACTATATTTGTAATTGTACAGTGACATGTGGCTAAGTTTTGAATTCAGAGCAGAGATGGGTATTTGTGCAAGACAATGTAACAAATTCTACTGGAGTTTGAAATATTTTAATAAATTAAATATTTTTATTTAACTTTTTATCTGTTGAGGCATTTAACATATGAATTTATTTTAGCTGTAAAGAATAAGCATCTTATTGTTAAATTAACTAAAAAAAAAAGAAACGAATGTCAATTTTGTAATTTTTTGCTTTGTATATTTTTTAATTTTTATATTTATTATGTTTCATTAATACATTAAAGATTTTTGCATTACTAAACATTTTTTAGCCATTGAATACTATGGATAACACTAACAGTTTTCAAAGGACAGTATTAGCAGTGGACTAATCATGTTTCCTAACATTCACTAAACACTTTTATGGTTACAGCAAACATTAACTATAGGTTTGTTACTTGCCCTATGTTTATTGCTACAAACCTTTCTTTCAAATATTGGTACTATACAGCCTTCACAAAAGAATATAAAACAGATGTAAACCGATATTTGTGCAAGTAAAACTTAGTAAATAGTTTTTAAAGACCATGTTTACTATCTTTAAATCTGGTGCTTTAATTTTGTCACAAGAATTGTAGTCAAAATTCCATTGTGGTCTGATCTTATGGTTTACATAAAAAATTATATTAGATTCTGAAGTTATTGATAGAACTTGGCTTCCATCCACTCTGGAATAGAAATGGTTAAATATTTGATATCATTAATGATCCATATAATTCTGAGTATATAAATTAATCTTCATTAGACACTCTGGAACATGTATGTAAAGTAAAACTACTTTTTTTATTCCAGGAGTGGTAAAGAGTTGAAATTTTGTCCAGTGTCACGCTGTTGAGACTGTGAAGAGAAGCAGAACAAATTCTCAAAACCAGGGCCACTTGTTAATACACTTACAGATATAATTTGTCATCTTCCATAGTAAAAAAACATATCCTTTGTCTAGGTAAATCTAATTTCTTTTTATGATATTGCTTCAGAGGTAATAACACATCTGTGAATTCTTAGTATTGAAAGATACTGGTACATTATTTATTTTTTTAAAACTTCTGATATAATTCAGTGATCAATATGCTGATTTTTGTAAGCCATTAATCATCCTGTAAAAAAAATGCTTAGCGTGTTGAGAAATCTGTGTACTGTACTTCTCAGTGTAGTATTACAGGACATGAGTGAGTGTGAATGTAAGCTATCATTCTGTCTTGTTTGAGAGAATAGGCCGATATTGTTTTATACTTTAATGCTGTCGCTTAACTTTTAATGCTATTGGTATATTAAAAAAGTCGAAACTAATTCTGTTTGTATGCATGAGGTAATGAAGATTTTGAAAGTTTTTTTTTTTTTTTTTTTTTTTTTTTAATGGGTGAAAATTTTATCCAAGATTTTGTAAATATTACAGATGCACAGATTAGAGACACTCATTTATTTTTAAATATATTGAGATGCCTTTCTCTAAAATACCTAAAGAATTAGCATTTTATAGCAGTAGTTATTGCATTATTGCTTACATTTTGTTTTATTTCTGGTTAGGAAATTTTAAGCTTTATGGTTAATTTATTTAGTTAAAAAATGAAATTTAGTTAATCTAGCAGCCATAAAAGGTCTCATTTAGCATTATAATTGTAAAACAAACTAATAAAAATTTGTTAAACCAAATATATAGCCAACACACTTTATCCTCTGATGGACTTCATCTAGGCAAATGCAAGTATTCTATTTTGTAATAAGTATTTCTATACAAAAGGGAAAATGCTATTGGTTTTTCAAAACTTTTAAATTTAAGAATACTTATAAATATTCATCAGGTTAGTCAATAAGTCTAGGCCATCTATAGAGGATGCCAAGTGACACAACTCAATGTCTAATAAAAGAAAGTGAGTAAATAATCTTTATTCACATTTTCCTTTTTCTGATGTACTCTATAGGAAATTTTACATACATATATACAGATATATATATCATTGACAAAGTGGAAAACATTTTTGTGCTACTTGTGTAATCTTTAATTTTATTAGACTAAAATGATGTCTACTTGATGTAACTGCACATGTATATGAAGTGGAGGGGATGCTGAAATATTAAATTTAAATATTTTTATGTGTTTGGATATATAGTCTAGCTAATTTTATGTTTTAATATTTTTATTGCTTTTGTTAAGTATCCTACCTTGTGGTAACAGAATATCTACTAAAAAAGGTGAAATGTAAAAACTTAACATTTTCACACACATACACACACACAATGTTGGGGAAAATATTGTTCTATTGTAAAAGTTTTTGTATAGTTTGTTTTTTTTTAAAGTATTTTTATTTATTTTAAAACAACCACAGTAAGGTAATGAGGTAGATAATTTCCATTTCCTATGCAGAGGCTGGTGTCTTTTTGTTATTAGAAATTGAAAACAAATAGCTGGTTGTGAGAAATAAGACTACTGTCAAGACAGACAATTTGGCTGTAGTCCATTCTGAATAAAAACAATGTTTTTATATGCAAATTTACCTGTAGTTTTAGTATTTCTGAGGTAATTTTTTGTCAAGTGAATGAGGGGAAAGCTCTCTGCTTTAAACAAGTCTCTTCTTGCTTTGATACAGATACATTTTCTGCTAAAGAAAGCAACTGTTTGATTGCTGTAAATGAACTGAATCTGACCACCACTTTAGTGACTGTATGAAGTGACGTCATATCTCCACAATGTGAAACTTTGAAAATCCTATAAAAATCCTGAAACTTTTACCACATTGTAAGAGTGATTTTTTTAGTCTACTATAATTCATACATATGCGAAATATCCTGCATAATAATAATAGTGTAAATATTTCTGTGAATCCTGTCATTAATTTTTGAAAAATTCATAAAACTAAAAATGACTAGCATGAGATATTCAACTTAGTACAGCTCTGGTAGGGAAATAGAAGGTAAGAAAATTCCATTTCACTATTCCTCTCAGTCAGTCAATTAAGTGCCATAAATGATACACTCTTGAATGATTGTCCTTTTCGAGATGAGTGACTAGGCAGATTTTCTCACAGTAGATTGCCATTATTTTCTGCAGTAGACCAGTTGCCTACCAAGGCCCAATCTGTCCTGCTATTTAACCCATAGCTGGAGAGAGGAGTGATGGATTTGTTTCTCAAGGGTATTTGTGCATAAGTGAATGAAACGAATTTGACTAAAATTCAAACTCAGTTCTTCAATTTCTCATTCTGAACTGATATCCATTACACCACAACATACATATCAACATTAAAATTCCTTACCTATGTTCCTGAACACTGTCCTCTGTTACCAGTAGGAAGTATGCAACTATTTTAGTTATAAGGTAGACCTCTTATTTCTTTTAAAATTAACAGAAAAGTAGATTATAAAACAAATTGTTACTCTTTGACAAACTTCTCAATATTACTCACATGGAATTGTCTTATTAAGTTAATATTTCATCTATATTTTCATGATCCAATTCCTATAAATAAGTGCAGGAAACTTGTATTGGGTTGTAGTTCATTTTTGTTTTAGGTTTATTAAAATACATCTGCTTTACCTTATTGTATTCAGTAACTAACATGGTTGTCTATAAATGTTACAACACAGCTACTGTGGTCTGGTATCAGATAAATTCATAACTTTTAATGGTCATTAACCATAAAATCAGGCTATAATATGTTGTGCTATCATATGAATATACAAAGATAATTCGATTGCTACCATCTTTTAACTATTGCACAAACAAGATCTTGGTAAATTTCATGTTACATTTTTGAGCATGGAACAAAGTTATACATTTTACTGATATAAACAAAAGAAATGTTCATTTACTCTTTAATTTATTTATAACTAAAGGGAAAACACTTCATCAGTTATTTTCAAGAATTTAACCTGGACATTGTATGTTAAAAAAAAAATTTCTTGTCCTACTGTCTTTGGTTGATGTTATATGAGTGTTGATTATAGAGTAATGCCAATGTACTGGCTTTAAAAACTATTAAAATCTTTTCACTGATTGCAACAGATTTTGCTTCAATTTCCCCATTTCTATTCCCTTCTTTCTCTATTGTATTGAGTCCAAAGTTATTCATCAAGTATGCAACATTTCTTTGAATGGTAATTCTGTAAAATCACATTTCCATATTTCAAAAGATCAAATCAGACATTGATTTGCTAACATGTTAATGATTTTCCCTGTTATACCACAACTTATCTCCATTTTATATTGTCATAAACATAGTAACTTTATACAAAGGATGTGGTGCTGTAAAGTTCTCTGTCCTATCCAAAGGTGATAATGCTTTGTTATTTGGTCAAACTTTGAGAAATAGGTTTTGTAATGCTTCAGCACTTTCCTTCTATAATCTAAATGCTACATAATGTGAGTTGATTAGATGTTCTAAGATTTTTTATTTTATTTCATATCTACTTCATTCAGATTATTACATGGTTAAACAAATATGATTGATGTAAAGTTAATTTTAAATTAGAATAAATTATGGACATTTAAGTTTTAATTTTCCTTGTATCTGGAAATGATATTTTGACTATACACTGTTTTTTTTATGCAAATCAGTGCTTTTACAATAAAACATTGACAAACCAATTTTGGTAAAATGTTTAAGGTATACTTCTATTTATATGTCCTATGTATTATGTGAGTTTTATAATCTTTATTCTTTAAAATATAAGGAGTAAGGTTTTATTGTGTAACTGAGTACAATATAATTTTTTTATGTATAGATAAATCTAAAAGTTACAGCCCAAAGAAAAGTATTTTTGATAACACAATGTATTATATATGTTAATGTACATTTTTTGATATTCTATAAACTTCATTAGTCTTTCACCTACTGAGTTTCTAAGAAATTTTATTTCAACTTCAACAAGCAGCAATTTGTCTTGCTTCTCAGATATCTTTGCTTGAATAGGTTTTCATTCTCATTAACATCTCTTACAGTCTCCTAAATCATTTTCAGCTTAATAATGGAACTATATTTATGGTTTTTGTACTTTAGAGGAAGATTAAAATAAAAATTTCACATTTCTAATTAAAAAAATTGGGATTTAAATCTAGAAACCCGAGTCTGCAATTAAGAGCCAAAATTCCTGAAAAGAGCTTAACTTTTGCATTTAATCTATTTAGACTTTTTTTTTCAGATCTATGGTGCTGGAAATAGTTTCAGCATCCTTCCAAAACAGGAATAGAGGTCTAGATCATCATTTTTTTGATAAATACAAGGAAAATTATGTCAAAAGCTGATATTTGATGTCAGGCATATATGCTGTCAAATGATTACTAATCAATTTAATGTATAAAAGAAATTGACTGTTTTTAACATCTTCCTGAAAACTGCATATATCAGTTGAGAATGTTCTTACATTTTGCAGGTTTAATTTGTATTAAGATTTAAGAACTTACACTAAAAATGAGAAATTTTTTCTTGAGCATTTCTTGCTAGTGTTATTCAAATTTGGTGATTAAGGGATAAAAAAAAAATGTTAATTTGACTGCATTTTGTGTTGTAGGACTCTAAAATCCACTTGATATAGGTCATTTTGAAAAAGAATATCAAGTTAAACCTGTCATTTCTCGGTTTTAACAAAATTCTAATGACTTTCTGAGCAAAAAAAATAAAGGTAGAAAAAGCAATTATCTAAATAAAGAATTAAACATGTATGAGTTTTGATTAACTTCAAACAATCATAACTTGGCAAATTCTAAACCAGTTCTGAAATTTTGAGACTGTCTACTTTCAGACTAAAAATCTGCTTATATCAATTGCGAAATGTTTGAAAAATACCAAATGTCTGCTTGTAAACCAATTAGTCTTAATGATGGGCCACAAATTTTACTTTTTTGGTAAAGTGGGTGATAATCAGTTTTGCAAAATGTGAAGGGACATTGTCTTGCTTCACACTCCACCCACGTCTATTGAACAGGTGTAGAGGCTCATCCCTTGTTCCCTGTTTAGGACGTGATTTCCGGCTTTCTCTTTTCCAATCTATTCACTCTTTCGTAGATCCCTGCACACCAGTGGCCTTACTGCCTTGCTTGGGGTGATGTGATTAAGAAAAAAAATGTACTATCAATTTAAACTGGTGATTCCCAAAGAGAGGGTGATACTGTTCCCTCCCCAGGGGTAGTGAAAAAATTTAGGAGATCCAAGAGAATGGTAAGAAAAATGTGGATAGCCAGATGGTGGCAATGGCACATCTAAAGTACATCATATATGCACATTGTACATGAAGTGTATCTTGCCTTCACTTTCCAGTGTATCCCATTTATATAACAACTAACAATCTAACCTGGTGAAAGAAATAAAGAGTTAAGTTCTAAATTTCAATCATCTGAAGGAGGTTGGAGTGTATGACAGCTGAAACCTTGTGAATATAGCAACAAAAGTGAGGACAACAATACAATATAAATAATACCTCATGTCAGAGATATAGACAAATATGATGAAACGAATATTCAAATTTGCTGAAATAATCTTGCTTGTTTGTAGGTAAAAGTTCAGAAAAAGAACATGCAAGTTTTTAAAAATTCTAAAAATCTAAATCTCTTTTCCCAGATTTATTTATATTTTGAGAGGTCTTCACTTCAAAAACCACCCACTGCATAAAAGAAGGAAAGTTTACCAGTAAGCGTGTCAAAGTGAGTCCATTCAAAAAAAAAAAAAAAAGATATGTTGTGGAAGAATCAACCATATGTTTGTTTACTATTAAATATTGATTACTAACAACAAACTACCGAAAAACACAGCATCTTTATAAAATCTCGATTACTTAACCATGTAGACATCAGTTATATTGTTTCCTAAAAAAAAAATAGGATGCCTACTAAATATAGCGTTTATATTTATCTTATTCTAATTCAGCATGTCCCTCTTCTAGTTTCTTAGATATTACATACGATGCCCTGCAAATAATTCACAAATAAGAAACTATTCCATTTGGACATCGTGGAAAGACATATCAGACATATCATACTTGGTTTCAGGGAATAAATGATTAAAGAAAGAACGAAAATAAAAAAAAAAAAGGCAAGATAAGTGTTTAATGTCTGTTTCAGTGAAATGGAAAAGGTTGCCAACTTAAAATGTTTATTTGTATCCCATGATTTATTATTGTTATTGAAATATTTTGTTAAAAGTTAAGTTCAAATATTTAAAGGATAAAAGACAATACTTGATTTCAGTGAGAATATAAAAGAAATAATGAAAGGAAATAAGTCTAAAATAAAAACCCAATTACAATAAATAAAATATCATCTTATCTGTTTAATTATTATTCAGAGAAATGTTCATAAAACAGGGACTTGGCTAGAAGGAAAGAAATAGGGAATATAAAAATACTTAACATCTATAGGAAAAGATGTTACTTGATTTTAGTGAGCAAAAGAAAGACATAAACACATACAAACATACAGTTCCAGTGAAATGAAATGCAGTCATTCTCCCTCCCTCCCCGAGACATCAAAGGATTTAACCACAGTAGCATATGTCAGCCAACCTTCTACGGCTCAGCTCAACTCGCACATCTTTCAAGAAAGAAAGATTGACCTCTCTTATCACTAATAGTCTTGTGACTGACACACACATGGCTCTTATTATGATATAGATGATTATGGGAAATATTAGGATACTCACTTGACATGCAATACTAGCACTGAGAAATTCCAATCAAAGGTTGACTATACATTGGGTAGGATCCTATTTTGGTACATAATAGGACAACAACCCCAGAAAGTTTGGGAACCACTGGTTTAAAGCCTCTTGTTTGTAACCTGTACCACTCAAAGAACATAATGTCCAAGAATCTACAGTAATTCTTTTAATTTATTTTGATATTAAAGTCCTTTTGAAGTGACTTATAAATTTTAATACCTAGAAAACAATGCTTTATCTCCTCACTGGAATTATGAAGTATCCAATCTTTTGCTCCCAGCATCAGATCACTCCAATGTAGTTTTACGTTCATCACTAAAAGTTACTGTTAGGAAATCTGTTTTCATTATCCAATTTAAATATTTACTTAAAGGTTGCTTTTAGGTTTTTAGTCATTGTTTTTAATACTCTGTATCTTTTCTGTTTACATTTGCAATACCAGCTTCTAATATTTTCTTACTGGTCAATCCACTTTTCTTGTTTATTATCCTTTTATTTTGTCTGAGATTTTGTGACTTTCTTAAAGTCAGCTTTTTTCTTTTAATCTGGCTAGTGTTGTTTTCTTGTGAATGCTCTTGATAGTAGAGAGAACATTTTCTATTACTTTAGATTTAAGTTTATCATTTCAGAGTTCAACTTTGAGGACGTTGTTTGTTAAAATTGCCTTTATAACCTTCATGACTAAGACTTGATTGAATAATGTGGGCAGACTTTGTCATTGACTTCTTTTGAAAATTAACTATTGAATAGTCTCAAGAATTCTTGTCAATTTAGTGAGAGGACAAGTAGTGTATAGATAGTGCAGTTTTTGAGAATGCTGAAGTTTTAAATTTAGAAGCCTTTTCTTCACTTCTTCCAATAAAAGAAATATTTTAATATTTTCATTGTGATATCGCCCACTCTTTCTCTCTCTCTCTCTCTCTCTCTCTCTCTATATATATATATATATATATATATATATATAGTTTTTTCTTTTTTTTTTTTTTTTTTTTAAATAACTTTAATCCAAACAAAGTAGGAAGGTAAATCCCAAAAACCTGATCCTAATTAATATTAAAATTTTAATATTAAAAAATGATACAGGTGTAGATCTCAATGTAATTAAAATTACAGAGCTAATATAAAATAAAATAAGTTTTTCAATGTTCAAAATTGTTGTTGTATGATCATTTCAACATGAAATCCATAAGAGAGATTTCATATACATATCATCAGCAACTAACACTTTTCAAAATGAAAAAAAATAGACAGTTAAGAACTAAGAAATTTATGTAACAAAATAATTTTGATTTGCAATTAACATTATTTTTAAGATTTTACTTTTAGATAGAGATGTAAGGGAAAAATTTGAAAATTTGGCTTCTGTCTAGCTTTACAAGGGGAAAGGGTTAAAAGATGGAATAGGAAGTGTTAAATTGAGAATTGGGTTAAACAAAACAGATGGGAATAGTGGGGGAGTAAGAAGTATAAAGGAAAGAAAAGAAAAAAGATTCATATTAGAGACGCTCAATACGTGTCAAACAAAACTAGCATTTATACATGGGTTAAAGTATTAGAAAACAGATTCTTTTTATCATTTAAAAAATATTTAGGGGGGAAAATAGATATAAGATTTTAAAAAATTAAGTTTATATCTAGATTTATCTTTAATTAGATAAACTAAAATAAATAAAAATAGACGTTAATTGCAAAAGTTTTTTGTGATGTAAATTTCTTAGTTCTTAACCGTCTTTTGAAAAAGTGTTAGTTGCTGACGCTATGTGAAATCTCTCTTAGGGATTTCATGTTGAAATTGATCATACAACAACAATTTTGAACATTGAAAACTTATTTTATATATATATATATACACACACACACCACACAAAAGTTTGTGTCCAACCTTTGAATTGAAGATTGCATGCTTTTATCAAAACTAATTTACTAGTTTACTTTGGGCTAGAGAGATTTTTTTTTTTTCTGAAGGGTTTTATAATTCCACCCTAATCAAGGAAATAACCCCTAGCATTTTAGCGTAATTATCAAGTGTGAAAGAGAATAATATTTTATTATGGAGAAAGGACAATAAAAAAAGCATTCTGGAAGATGGTGATTGATATTACAATAAAAACTTTGAAGATTGCATGTGGCAGAGAAGCAAGAAGCAAGAAACTGGAAGAGTTCCACAGGTAAGACATGCAAAAAAAGAAACTATTACAATAGGACTTATGCTTAAATCTATTTCAACAGTAAAACAAAGAGACCGAGTTGTCAGTCTAGTAGTACAATTGAATTCATGCAGTCAAAATACTGTAATGAAAATATTTGTAAAAAAGACAAATGAAAGCCATGTCATAGCACTAGGAAATTGCAGTCAGTATAGATAACATTATTCACTTTTTGGGATTTTGTCAAGAATCTTGAGGTGCATACCAAGAGAACCAGGCCAGATATGGCAGAAATAATCAATGCATGGATGAATAGTAGATTTATGAATATACAAGATGGATTTTGCTGAGTAGAAGTGTCTTGTACAGCACAGTGAACCAACCTTCCTTGTAGCAGACCTAGTAATTGATTCAATATAATCCCTCCACTTCATGTTAGTATCAAACACATGACCAACGAAGTGCACTGCGTTGCTCTCATAGAAGTTTGCATCAGCCATGAATTTTTTTTTTTTTTTTTTTTTAATCATTTCAGCCCAAGCAAGGTAGAAATGCCACTCATGCATAGGGGGTACAGTGAGAGAATAAAAAAAGGTACAGATGTCAAAGAAAAGATAAGAGATGGATGGGAAACAAGTAGATAAAAGATTGCAATTGACATTGCATTTTTAAACTTTTTGAGATTGTAGCTGTCAGGGAAGCAAATAAATGGAAGTGAGTTCCACAAACAAGTGCGGGTAAAGAAACTGTTAGAGTAGAAAAGACAGTTACATTTAACTATTTTAATGATAAAAGTGTAGGACCTTGATGTCAGTATATTTGCATGATTAAATACAGGTGGTGAAGGTACCAGGGGAAGGGGAAGCTTGTCTAAGCAATTGCCTTGAAAAGACAGGAAAGCACATCATGTCAGTCAGAAAGTGACTGAAGGCAGTTTGTCTACGCAGGATTGATTATATTGCAGATCCTCCTTTGGAGTTTATCAAGATGAATGGCAGAAGCACCTGGCCAGATAAGGTAACAGTATTCAATGCATGGACAAATGGTAGATTTATAAATGTACAAAATAGATTCTGATGAGAGTAACTGCTTGGCCTGATAGTGGATCATTCTTCCTAGCAAGCAGATGCAGCTATAGATTCAATGTAGTCAATCCATTTGAGAGAGGAGACTAGCATCATCCATTCTGATGGTAGGCAGGAATGTTTCTCTGTGGTGGTTAAAAGAAAGTAGCATTGTTTTGGTAACATTCAAATTTATAAGCTATTCCTTACACCATTTAGATTGGAGGTTCTTTTGAAGTGCAGCAGCCTGGTTTACTTTATCAGCCTGGGGAGATTTCTAAATGAGATGGGAGTAAATGGTGGTGTAATCTGTATAGATGTCAACTTAGGAACTGATTACATCAGGAAGATCATTGATGAAGATCAGAAAAAGCATAAGACCTTGAAGGATGTCCATATTTGTATGAAAATATCTGGAAGCTTGCCCATTTAAAACCACCTTCATTTCACAATTTGATAGGAATGATTATATTAAATCAAACAATTGTCCTTGAATGCAGTAGCTCTGAGGGTTGCAAAGAAGGACAGCATGCCAAATCCTGTCAAGATATCAAGAGCAACAGCTTGAGTTTCACCATTCTTATCAAGTGCCTGGCAAATATATTCAGTGATTCATAGACCTTGCAAAACAGAAGCCATATTGTTTGTCAGAGGAGGTTGTGAAATGTGAGATGCCTAACTATTCAGCATTGATAATAGCCTTGAATACCTCCACAAAAAGAGGTAAGAGGCTAAAAAGGTGATAATTAGGGGGAAGTCAGAGGGCTCTCCAGAGTTCTTAAAAACAGGAACTACAGAGAAATTCCAACTAACAAGTAAGTGAGACAATAGTTATCAGGCTTGGAGAGGACGGGCCAATTCAGGAGCACATTTCTTTAGGACGGTGACTGGAATTTTTTCACTTCCATTTGCCTTATGGCAGTCAAGCTTAGAAATTATGTTAGAGATCAGAGATAAGGTTTTATATATATATATATATATATATATATATATATATATTACTCAGTTGAGCCTCAGTTCTAGGTGGGGAATTGGGTGTGAATATGTAATAGAAATAGGGAAAAAAATATTGTGTACCAAAACTAAGTTTAACAAAAATGAGGGTAAAAAATCCAACCTTACCCATGCACCAGCAAAAATTGCACTTTGCTCATCAAGCTCAGAAATTGTTCTTTTCTCTCAAAGCTCCAAAACTCTTAACCCCCCCCCCCCCCCAGTAAGCAAAAACAACCTTTATTGACAAGTGAATTTTTTGATTAGCCATGCCAGAAATAGAGGGAAGAAAATTAGCATAGCTTCTGATGCTCATAGCAGTTCTTTTTGTGCTAACAATTCTCTGTAATTTTTTCTTTAGCAGATCATGAACTCTTTTGTTACAGGGTATTCCAGACGAGTCAAATGTGGAGGATGAGAATTTGCGAGCAAAGCAGTTGATCTTGTTTGCTATGGATGTGAGGACTTCGAATTGATTGAATAGAAGAGAGATCAAGGTTTTCCTGTTGTTCAGCACACTCTTGCAGAGCTGCCAGTAATCTTTAGAACTAAAATTGCGAGATACTATATGCTGCTTCATTCTATTAACAAATAACAGCTGAGCGTCATTTAGGACACGCTTACATTTATTACGAGAAGGAATAAAGAGGTGTTTATTATGATCAGGCATGTCACTCCAGTAAAGCAATTCTGTGAGCAATGGCAGCTGAGCAAGCAAGAGAGGATCAAGGAGATGAACAAGGTTTAAGATGAAATTTTCTAGCTGGGATGAAAGCATCAATGTCGACTTTCACCTAGGAGGAGACTTCAGAGACGCAGTCTTGAAAAGGGAAACAAAAAACTTTGTTCCAAGGGATATCACAAAGGAAATCATAGAACAAGTCCTCATACATTTATAGCAGTAAGATATTTTGCTGGTAGGAGGTTCCTGGGTGGAAAAAGAGTAAAAAGAGACATTTATTGGCACCACAGTATAATCAGAGTTGCCAAGAAGGCAGAGCTGCATAACATGGCAAGAATCGTGTATAGAAGTAAGGAAGAGATCTAGAAGAGAAGCATGTCCATTGTGATTACTGGGGAAACATGGGAAAATCAACCACTTGCATGAGAGACTGAGTGATTGAGAAGTTCAGCATTTGAACTCCAGCAGGATCAGTGACAGAATTTTCCAGCCACTTGGAATGACGGGCATTGAAGTCACTGAACAAAAATACATGGGTGAAGGGAAATAGCCATGACTACATTGTCTGATATACTATCAAGAATGCAGCAATCGGGAGAGGAAGGGTAGTGTTAGAGAAAGAAGAGAGAGCTTACTGAGTTTAGGAGAAACAGATGGAGATGCATATAGGAGTGGACAAAAAATTAAAAAATCTCCCTAGCCAGAGGGAGATGTTTATTGACATAAACACCCAGGCCATGCATGTGGATATTGGAGTCCTTCTTAAAGAGAGGAAGGTATCCAGGAATCAATAAATCAGGGGAGAGAATTATAAGTTTGAGATTTTTTTCAGGGAGCTAAGATGTCAGGGGACCTTTCATAGAGGAACAATTCTGCTCTATAAAAGTTGGTACAGATACAAGAGATGTAGAGCAGTTTAGGTGTTTTTTGTTTAACTGGTTTAGGTTTATATCTTTGATTATGTGTTATGATTTAGTTATTTTGGTAAGGAATGGTCTAGAGTAGCAATAGAAATCAATTGTTAAATGCAACATGTGTAGGAAGGTAACTGGCAGACTGCAGCATAATGTGGCCTCAGGATTGCCCATGGATGGGCATCCACTTGCAGGGACACCCATCTATGTGCGACATAATTATTCAACTGATGATCAGAGAAAATGGAAGGCAAAAAATGGTTCACTATGATGATTAAATGATAGCAGTTTTGTTTTGGAGCATTAAAATTTACAATCGACTTTTTTTTTCTTTTTTTTTTTTTTTTGCCCAAGTTAATAGCAGATAGATCATTTTTAAGAGCAGCTGCAAATTTTACTTTTTTGAACCTATCAAACTATTAAGACAGGATTAAATTGTTGTTAGCATAAATATCAAGTTAAGAATTGATGACATCAGGAAGGTTGTTGAAGATAAACAATTTAGATCGAAGAATAGAGCCCTAGTGAATCCCCACATTAATGTGAAAGTTATCTAGAAGTGCATTCATTCAACACTACTTTTATTACATGATTTGTTAAGAATGATTTAGATTGTCAAATATTTGACTAGAGACACCATAGCCTTTGAACTTGTGAAAAGGGTCAGCATGCCAAACCCTGTCAAACACCTTAAGAATATCTAAATCCACAGCTTGTGCCTTGCCATTCTTATCTAAAGCAAATTCATTAATAAACATTAACGCATTAGTGGTTGACTTTGAGAAGCAAATGTTATGTTTATTTGAAAGGAGTTCATGTGAAATGAGATGCTTAACCAATTCAGTGTTGATTAGAGCATTTATTCAGTCATTTAAGTGCCATATGTGAAACACGATTGGGCGATCATGTCTTGAAAGAGGCATGACTAACTGGGCAGAAGATTATCCCGCAGTAGGTTGCCATTGCTTTCTGCGATAGGCTGGTTGCCAGCCAAGGCTATAGAACCCAATTTATCCTGTTATTTAACCCATAACTGGAGGGAAGAGATGGATTAATAACTTTCCCAAGGGTATTTGTGCGTAAGTGAATGCATTGAATTCAATTGGAATTCGAACTTGGCTCCCCGATTTCTCGTTCCAAGCCGATATCAAATGCACCACAATGCACATCCCAGAGCATTTATTACTGTGCCAAAAAGAGATAAAAGACTAATTGGACAATAATTCAAAAGATCAGAAGGTTCACCAGATTTCTTAAAAGACAGCAACTACTGAAAAAAAACTTCCAACAAGCTGGAAAGTAAGAAACAGCAAGGAATAATGAAATTTAGCCATTACAGTATAAAGTTTCTTCAAAATTGTAGTTCTTTTTGCCAAATTTATTTAGTGGTTAATGGTAATCTTAAGGCTAGCAGATTTAACATTTTAAATCTAAAAAATTTGATACCATGCACTAATGGGTGATATAATAGTTTTCACAACCTAGATTAGGAGTTAATTAAATCAAAGAAGGTTTGAAACTTACTAATTATTAAATCCAGTGGGTGGGCCCCATCATTTGTTATATACAGGCTATGATGGATAAATTATCATCTAATTGTACAAAAACGAAAATAGTACTGACATCTTATTTTAACAGATATATTTATGAAATTTTCATAAATATATCTGTTAAAATTTATTCAATAAAATCACCATTGGCTTCAACCATGGCCTCCAGACGACTTTGCACTATCCTGCATTTCTTCTGGACAGTTTCCTTGTTTAAGTTGGTTTCATAATCCTTACCTTCAGTTCTTCTTTGATGTTGCAAGTTTTGTTGGTCTCTCATTCAACTGCACTCCACATAATAATCAAGGGTGTTGCAGTCTGGGGAGTTAGGTGACCAAATGTAAGGAGTGATGTTATCACAGAAATTGTCTGACAGCAATGATTGGGTTCTCCTACTTGTGTGGCATGGTGCAGAGTCCTGTTGCTAAACATAGGGTCTTCCAGCAGCCACCCTCTTGACTCAGAGAGGCAGCACCTTTCCAAGGAACTTTTGATGTTGACCTCCATATTGTGTCTGAGGCCCTCACCCACAAATTTGGTTGTTCTTTTCTTATCAGAACAATTAAAGTGATTTTCCAAACTACCATGCCTTTGTAATGACCATTAGAGTCATTCAACGCTTTCCGAATTCTCTGCACTCTCACCCAAACTCCTTTAAATGTTTATATTAGAGCTTCCAGCATGAATTGCATACAGTACAGAATGTCATTTCCAAATTTCTGGTGGAGTGACTTGCATCATGGTGCTTTTTTTTTTTCTAGACAATGCCCAATTGACCCAAATATATTGTGCAGTCATCAAAAACCAACAATGCCCTTGTGTGAAACAAAAATGTGTGTGTGTGTGTGTGTGCACATGCACACACTTTAGGCCAAAAATATTTTGAGTGGCCACCTTCTAGATTTAATAATGAGTAAGTTTCATACTTTATTTCATTTGCCACATTATTTGGACTTAACTAAGGATGAATATAATATTATAATGGTCACTAAGATATCCATTCCTATCTGCAACCAAGAACAATGAATAAAAAATATTTCTGGTGACCAATTTGACATAATGTGTGCGTTAGTCTACAGTGTCTTCTAATTTCATTGGTTTATTTGCTCTATACAACCTCACCATGCAGTATGACATTAACACTCATGACATACAGTTATATAGAGATGACGGACTTATGATAGTACAAAATTCCACACATTTTAAAACTGATAAAATTAGAAAACTAATTTATAGAGAAATCAAAAGTCTAAACCTAAAAGTAATAATCAACATTAATTTAAAAGTATTAAATTTCCTTGAGGTAACACTAGATTTAATAAAGGATAATTATCGACCATATATAAAACCTAACGAATATCCATTATACATCCACTCAGTCAAATCACCCCCTAATTATAATCAAATATGTACCCTCCTTCATAGAATATAGAATTAGTAAAACTTCTAGTGAAGAAGTATTTTATAAACATAAATGTTTTAATAATAATGCACTAAGGAATAGTGGCTATAAAAACCATACTAAATACATAAAAAAAATATGACTCTAATATGAAAAATAGAAATAGAAAAATCATTTGGTATGCTCCTCCTTTTAACCAAATGGTTAGCACCAAGTTAGGGCTGAAGTTCCTCGATTTAATTAAGAAACATTTCCCTAATAACACTCCAAGTAAAATTTTAAATAAAAATACCCTTAAATTAAGTTATAGTTGTACAAATAATCTAGAAAAAAACATTAAAATTCATAATAAAATCTTAAATCAGAACATAAACCATAGTAACAATAACTATCCAAATAATAAAAATAACAATAATACAAATTTATGTAATTGTCAAAATCCTAACAATTGTCTACTTGAAAATAGGTGTCCAACTAATTTTAGTGTACCAATGTAATATAACATCAAGTGAAAACCTAACTATTAATAAAATTTACATTGGATCTACTGAGAACATTTTTAAGCAGCATTGGTATTTGCATTTAACTTCCTTCAAAAACATGTACCAAAACCAAACATCCTTTTCTGAGTATTTTTAGAAGTTAAAGGATACAAACAAAATCCCCAAAGTAAAATGGAAAATTCTGGAAACAACAAAAATCTTTAAGTCATTCTACGACATCTACCCTCTGTGCCTGAGTGAAAAACTGCAGATTTTAAGGTTTCCTAAAAATAAAAAAAACTATTGAATCATAGAGATGAATTGACCATTATATGTAAACATCGAAAATATTTTTCTTAAAAATTTAATTACATTGTTTCTTTTATATCTTATGCTACAATATAACTTATAAATTAAAAATTATTTCACTAAAATAAATGACCCGTACAATGCTTACTTGGTTTTCTTAACTACAATATACCTTAGTATACCATAATTATTTAATTCTAACCTAAACATTTCAGCCCCTTTACTCATGAAAAATAGCATTTAATGCTGACTGGAAATTGGTAGAAATGCCAATGACATTTCTACCAATTTCTGTTCATTGCTTATATTGAAATGCTTGTTTTGCAAAAAAATTCCGTAGCAGCAGATAAATTTAAAAATCATTAAATAATCATAGAGCATGTTCATATGCATTTTTAAAAATGACCAAAAGATAGAAAATACTTGGGTTAGAAAAAAATCTACTGTGCTTTCCCTGATGAATTCATCTTAACATCAAGAAAACAATTAGAGAACTGGAAAGGATCAGTATATAAATAGATGCAATATGTCTATATCATTCAATGAAACATGTTTGAATGAAGATATGCTGTTATATAGAAAGTGAAAGATTAAAACCCACTGTCCAAGCATTTACTTTTATAAAGTAGAGCTTAATATTGTAGTTTTGTTATTACAATGGTTTATAAAAGCATTATATCATTACACAAAAATTTTTATGCTTCAGAACAATACTGTTCTCCTTCAGGTGATATTCTAAAATAAATTGTGAAAATGATTTATTTAGAAAATGAAGGGGTAGTAGTTGAAGAATGTTTGTAGGTGTGTCAGTATTGTTCAATCAAAAATGAAAATTAGGTAACTATGAAGCTGAAGATTTGTGTCGAGAAAGGCAACACAGTATCCTGATGCCATGGATTGACACTTTAATTTTGTCTGTGTAAGATATATAGTGGGACCATACATTATTTAAATGCGTAAACAATAATTTTTAACAGCAGGTTGGATTTTTTTTTTTTTAAATTAAATTTTGTACTACCTCATGAGTAAAGGTGCTGAAATGTTTAGGTTAAAATTAATTAATTTACATTTGTGATGGTGATTTCTAAAAACATGCACAACATGCTCGGTAATTATTTTAAAATTATCCTTTGAAGCTATTGAATTGCTTGTTTTGCAAAAAAATTCCATAGCTTCAAAGGATAATTTTAAAATAATTACAGAGCATGTTGTGCATGTTTTTAGAAATCACCACCACAACAGAATACAGATTTTATTACAGTTATAAGTTTGTGTTTGTAATTTATCCCTGAAGATGATCTTGGAAAAGATTGAAACTATTTGGGTTAGAAAAAAATTATGGTGCCTTCCTTGATGAATTTCATCTTAACATCAAGAAATTGTTTAGAGAACTGGAAAGGATCAGTATAAAAATACACAAAATATGTCTACATAATTCAGTGAAACATATATATAAACTAAATGTCAATAATAAACTTTAATAACATATTCCATGAACATTTAATTACATTTTATCTTTTTTTATTAACTTTTAAATTTTATCTTTTTTTCAGCATGTTTTACTTGTAATTCCTTATGTTAGTGAAGACCTGTTCTATACCTTGGTTGTGTTCTTTCTCTACCACATTTTCTTTTTTTTTCTTTTTTTTTTTTTCAGTGATAGTATATGCTAATCTATAATAGCATAATTGTTATACTCCTTTATAGTTCAGTGAGTCATCTGTTTTTTTGTCAATATTCTTGATAAAAATGCATTTCAGTGTTTATATGATCTTGAATACTGACTACTGTAGACGAACATTGACAGTTTGTTACATATCTACATTTTAAGTAATGCAGAATAGTTAAGAACTTGTTTTAGCATTTAAGTTGTGAGTTTCAGAAGGGGCACATCAAAAAGTGTGTCCTTTTTTTTTAATTATTTGAAATTAAAGAAGTATATTAAAAAGATAGCTAAAAAAAATCTTGTGGAAAAAAAAGATATTCTGATAATGACCTTGTAAATCAATCATGTTTTTTTAAATAATATTAGAAGTAGCTATATGAATATAATTCACAAATTAAACATGTTAGTGTATTCAATTATTTTTTTCTCCATAATAGATGGAATGAAGCAGAAACAGCAGTTAGAATTTTAATTTAATTGAACTGAACTAATTCTAGCATAATGTGATATTTACAGTGTTCATTCTACTAATTAAACTTCTATGTGCCCTGTCCCTTCAGGACGTAGGCGATCATGGCTTTCCATGTTTCCCTATCCCTGGTGGCTCTTAGCATGCCTTCTCCTGTTACACTGTGCAGCCCTTGTTCTATCATCCACCTGATTAGATCCTTCAAATATGTTATCCGTTGCTTTCCCGTGTCTCTTTTTCCCTCTATCTGGCCTGTTAGTATCAGGTTCTCCAAGCCTTTGTTCCTCGCTGCATGTCCCAGGAACTTCAGGTGTGTCTTCCTGATGCTCATTATTAATTTCCTTTTCATTTCCATCATTTTCAAAACCTCATCGTTGCTCACATGCTCGATCCATGATATTCGCAGCATCCTTCTGTAGAACCACATTTCAGTTACTTCAGGTTTTTTCTTCATCTTTGATGATATTGTCCAGCATTCATTGCCATATTGAAGAACTGACCACACATAGCAATCCAGTACTCTCTTCCTTGTTTCTAGTGAAATTGTCCTGTTTCTTAATACTTTACTCAACTTCTGTAATGCTTCCTTTGCCATGCCAATTTGCCTTCGGATCTCTGTGTCGCACTTTCCGTCTTCTGTTATAACACTTCCCAGGTATTTAAATGTTTGTACCTGCTTGATTCTAGTATCCCTGACCTGTATTTGGCATATTGGGCTGCCCTTTTTACTGATGACTATGCATTCTGTTTTCTTGCAGTTTATTTGTAGTCCTTTCTTATCACTTCCTTCAGCTACCTTCTGTAGGAAGTCTTGTAGTTCCCTTTCTGTGTCTGCTATCAGCACTGTATCATCTGTGTACCTTAGGTTGTTTAAATTGTGGTCTCCGATGACAAATCCTATCATAACTTCTAGGGTCCTCAAGATATTTTTGCTGTACAAGTTGAACAAATCCAGTGAAAAGACACATCCTTGTCTTATGTGCCTTTCTATCTTTGTATATCTGCTGAATTCATTACCTGTCCGTATACAAGCAGTTTGCTGCCAGTAAAGATTCTTGATTACTCTTAATTCTTTCCCAAATATGTCAAGGCTGCTGAGCATCTCCATCAATTTTTTGTGGCGTATTTTGTCAAACACCTTTGCATAATTAATAAAGCACAGGTATAAGTTCTTCTTCATTTGTGTTGCCCTTTCTGAGAGCATCCTAATCATAAATATGGCATTCCTTGTTCCAGTGTCTTTGATGAAACCACACTGTTCTTGTTCTCTCTCTGGCCTGATTCTGCTTCTCGCTCTATTCATCAGGATTTGGACGATCAGTTTTGTTATATGGCTCTTAACCACTGATGGTTCTGTGGAGTTCGCACTCGTTTACTCCTGGCTTGTTAGGTAGTGCTATGAAGATCGACTTGTTGAGGTCATCTATTATAAATTTCGTTTATTATTTCTGCAATTTTCTCTATACCAAATTCTTCCAGTGCTATCAGCAGTTCTATGATTATGCCATCTGGTCCAGCTGCTTTGTTTCTATTCAGTTTGGCTATTGCAGATTCCACTTCAGACTTTAATATTTCCGGTCTGTCCTCATCTTTGCATATTATTGGTTGCTCTCTGTTGTCATGAAAAAGATCTTTTATATATTCTTCCCATCGTTAGAGTATTTTTTCCAATAAGATTGTTCCATCCTTGGATTTTATACATCCTGTTGAAGAGCAGGTTTTTTGTCCTGTCAGTTCTTTTATTTCTTTATGCATGTCTGCTTTATTACTCCTGCCCAATCTCCCTACTTCTGCACATTTGTCATTGAGCCATTCCTCTTTAGCCTGTCTGCATTTTCTTTTTATTTCCTTGTGTAGTTCCCTGTACTCCATTCCATGTCTTGATATCATTTTCTGTCTCCTTTGCATCATGTCGAGAATCTCTTCAGTCATCCACTCATTTTTTTTTTTTTCTGCACCGAATTTCCTTTGGAGCAATGTTGTTTGCTTATCCTTTATTTTATAAGAGTTGAAAATTAAACTATATATTATA
Organism: Ascarosepion bandense; assembly: GCA_037127315.1. Lineage (NCBI taxonomy): Eukaryota > Metazoa > Mollusca > Cephalopoda > Sepiida > Sepiidae > Ascarosepion > Ascarosepion bandense. The sequence continues at coordinate 1,032,946 of JBBBDQ010000139.1, read as the reverse complement.
CAATTCTCTTTGGACATTTAATTAATTTTCAATTTTACTAATTTAGGGTAAAATTGTATTTCTTAAAATTTTTTGTGATAGTTTAAAAAGTTTAATTTATACTTACTGGAATCTTTCAATTTATATAAAGTATGCTTTAAATGACCTAAATAGACCTGAAAATAGTTTTATGCAGAGGCAAGTAAATATTTAGTGAGCAGTGTTTGTGCCTGGGTCTTTCTGTAGTCTCCAGATTTGGGTGGATTTTTATGAAATATATAAATAATAGATTTTCAAAAGTTTAAAGATTTTTTTCTGCACTACTAAGAAAATTTGCTTGGAAAATGCTTGTTTTTCTTTTTTTATGTGATATATACTTTCTAATTAATTGTGAGACTCATTTAGGCTCAGAATTCATTAGTGATTCATTAGCAACATGATGAATTTGTATCATTGAAAAATTTACATGTGTAATGTTTTAAATCAATTTACCAGCATCTTGTAATTCCTTTGAAGGTAAAGGATTTACAAGCATAATTTGATCATTGATCATATGTTTGTTCTAACAAAGAAACTTGTGGCTTTTATTTCCTTTCTTTTCAATAATATTCACTTCATTTCTATAACCACAATAAGAAATGGATGCTCAAGATTAGCTATTTGAATAATAATTCATGTACTGTGTGGTTGTAAATAAGATATTTGAATTATACAGAAATGTTAATTTTCATTTTATTGAACAAAATGAATAATATTTTTAAAATTTTGTAAAATTTAGAACTAAGCTTTGCTTCAGCTATTTTTTCAAAAAGTATTAAAGCAATAAAAATGGACATAATAAAAAGTATAGAAAAAAGCATAGAAAAAAATTCAGTCCTACTGTCGTTAATACAAACCAACATTGATTTTTAATTTTGTCCATTTTTATTAATATAATGAAGTTTTGTACCACTATCAAGATTTTTAAAAAGTTTTAAATTACTTTCTATTAACTTCTTTTTTATTTTATCTGCCTAAATAACTTCTCAACAAAAATTCAGATTCTATGCAATTAATATTTCCTTCAATGATTCTGATTTGAAGTCACTCTTAAAAGCAAGAACTGCTTGTGTAGAAGATCTTTAAGCTGTTTTTAAGGAGTTACCTTGAATTTTGATCCAATGTGATTTCATTTTGTTAAAATCACTTTTCTCTATTTTCACTTTAAAGAAATTAAAGAAAATACCTAATAAGAGAAGATGTAAAATAAAAAGTAATACAACTCTAAAAATAACTAAAACTTTTATAAATTTTTAAAAGGAAACTTCATGTCATTTTAGCTTGGGATATCCAAAAAAAAAAAATTAGTTTGAACCCTCAAACTTATATTCTTTTATTCCCATGCCCCTCATGTTAATGAAGTATTTGATAATTGATAATTCATAGTTTTTATAGTGCACCTTATTACTGAATATGAATAAATTTAGAAGTTTATAAACTGAAAAGACAAGTCTGTAACCCTGTTAAAATTTAAATTGAGTTCACACACATTAATAAAATATAACGGCTATTTCTTTATTTTAATTTTTTTTTATCTTAACCAAATTCTGTTTGCACTAGAATAACTCTTACTTGAATTGTCTCTCTAGCACAGAAGTGAGCTGATGGCCATGTCTATTTACATTTTATATTAATTTGACTAAGCAGAAATCAAATAGAAATTTTGTTCAGATATATCCATAAAACATATTTAGTTCTCTTGGTTTGCAAAATTATGAGAATAATTAGTTCAATGTAAAACAAAAGTTGGTCAAACAGTAATATAACTCATGATGTTTCAATTTCCAAATGATGATTTATAAATCTGCAATTTTTTCTGTTTATAAGTTTTTATTTTTTGAAGTTTCTTTTAAATGCTATTTTGAAAATTCAAATCACCGTTTTTACTCACATAATTTTTTAAAAGTATTTGCAAAACAAATTCAACAGTAACTTTCATATGATTACATATGTATACTCATATACTTGGTCAATCAGTCATAATGTTTTTGTTGTAAAACCCAGAATTAAATAAATAAAATATTGGAACTCTAAATTCTAACTGGATCAAAATTCTCGATTTAAAGAATTTTCTTTTTTCAGAAACAAAAAATAACAAAAATCAAAAAATATGTTGCAACTACCTTACAAAAAAAGCCTCAGCAGATCCAAAGGTATGTATATGAGTTATATACAGAGCTAATGAGTGCTGCCTGCTGATCATATGCATGGCATTGCCCCAAAATATAATTTTCTGGGAATTAAGCAATTTGCAGTGAAATATTTAGTCTTTTGAGAATTTTGTCATTTTTTTTTCTTTTAATAATCATTTTTATTCTTGTACAGATTTTACTGAAAAGTTTGAAAATAGTATCATATATCATACCTATTTATCTATGACTCAGTCAATCATTAATTCTAGGAAATGTTTGTTGTCTTTTGCCTGCTAATATAGAAGATAAATTGAAATTATGTTTGAAGTTTAAGAAAACTTACTTGTAAATTCAAATATAATTTCTTAAATAGAAAAAACTTAAACTATACAAACCATCACTTCTCATCTATTATTGTTGTTGCGGCAATAAGATAGAATGAATACACAATATTGATTGGTAACATAATGAACCTGTTCTGCTTAGATTGGAATACAAGGTTGTCAAAGAGTTTTTCTAGAGCAGATTAAAGTTTTCAGAAGATCACAGAACAATGCTAGACTATTCAAAAGGCAACTATGCAAAGTTAATGGTACATTATTTACTGTTGAAGATAGATCTTGTAGATTGAAAAATCCTTCCATTAAATTAGTCCATTTCATAGTTTATTAACCTTTTTGTTCTCTCCTTTCAGCATACTTTTATTTTGTATAAGCTATAGCGTGTATGCTTAATACATTTTAATATAGGAAATGTGAATTTTGATGGGTTTATTTTCAGACCCTTTAGTCTATTTAATAGCTGTTCATTTCTACGAAATATTTTAAATCTTTGTCAGCTAGCTGTACTGAAAAGTATTTAAATATGTTTCTTTTACTATACTGCCATTAATTCTATTGCATGTGGTTTTACCCTTGGATGCAAAGGATTCGTAGTTCATTGCATTCTAAAACTAACTTTGTTAATGACATTTTGCTATGTGAGTGATCACTTATTCCTGTTATCTGCTATTTCACTTTTATGACGTGTTTAGATCAGTTGATAAAAATAGGAATTATATATATTAAGCTCCTTTTAATCAAAGCCCTAGTTTCTAACATCAACTTTTTAGAGATAACTCAAAATTTCTATATGAACCTGTTTAATCATCAAATGATAACATTTGGTATTGAATGAGAATTGCTATTTTCACTTGAAGTTGTTTTGCTAGCCATTTCTAAAATTTTCTTTTGTAATTCTTCATTAAATGAAATCGTTAATTGCATAAAATGCAACAAAACTAATGTTGCCAAGTAGCAGAATAACAAAGATAAGCAGTTAGAAAGAAAAAGAAATTGCCTGTATAATCATGTAATCATAAAAGTACCAAACCATAAGAGACTATTAAAATTCTCTTTGCATGTGCACTAATGTTAGTAAAATAAATATCTAAATCATATCAGTAATTAATAATATAAAATTGGTTTCTACTAAGTTGTTGGAAGATTGAAAAGGCTAATTTTATAAAGTATATAAAAATATAGATTTATTGCTTTTATAACATTTTTATTAAGAATTCAATATTTTGTATAACTTCAATATTAATTGTTATATACTTTATTTTCCTGTGGTTTCTGTTTATTTTGTAGCTGATCTCACTTTTAATTTTTATTAACTCAGAATTTATCATCTGCAATTTAGTCAACGCCAGGTGCTATTCTTAAAAAATATTAATAACTGTAGCAGAACACATTTTATTATTAAAGCTAAAAATATTCTACCAAGTTTTGCAATGTCTTTTCTAAAGATTGGACAGGACAGAATAATCACTTTGGGCCTCAATTAATACTGAGACTAAAAATCTTAGGACATTTTTGAATATGTAAAAAGTAATAGATTACACTATCCTCTTTGATATATTTGGCAACAGTTGTCTAGATAAATGTCAGTGTGCTAGAAAGTTATAATTGAGATTACATTTATGACATTTCTAAGCTCAGTTTTCAGTTTATTCTGACATCTTGATGAATCCTTCATAGATGATATTTAATATATTAGTCAGTAAAATAATAAATATAGATAAACCAACATGACATTTGTTTAGAATAAACAATAGATCTAAAAATGTGATTTTCCGGAGAGAAAACAGATAAGGTTGAAAAGGGATAATGAAAAATTAGCCAGAAATGTAATCATTAATAGATATTGATTGGGTAGTTGCTTGCCACCACATCCCTATAAAATTCAAAAGGTTATGACTAGATCTTGGTTGTCCATTAGAAACTATTGATTAGGCTTGAAATTGTGTAGTTTCAGTATTTGTTTTAAAGTTTTTAAAACAAAGGTCTCACTCTGACCATTTGTTTGGTTTTTTTTTTGGTTTTTTTTTTTGTTTTGTTTTTTTTTTGTTTTTTTTTTAACCATTCAAATACACCAGTCTCTAATTATTATTGATAATTATAAAATTTTCTCTCCAATCACTGATTTTTTACTGACTTTGACAAGTTGTTTTAAAAATCATGCTTCACTACATTGTTTCTTCAAATGCTGAAACCATCCATAGCCTTTGCTTAGCAAGCTAATCCACTTCACTCTTTTATGCCTTTTTGTTTATTTTCATATTGCAAATCAACTCATTCTGCACAGATTTCTTGCTTTTTCTTTATCATGACAAAACGGAATTCAATATTCATCAAAACTTGAGTAGTAAGTATGATTTTTGTTTTCTGTTGTCATTAACTTTGACAGACTGACAAATTTTTAGTCACTCTTTTATATTATTCATTTATAAACTTCATGTTATGCATTTCACTTGCATAAGAAGAAAACCTAAAACCTACCATATTTTGGGATTTTAATAAAATTTATCGAATTGGATTCTGGAATTAAGGTATTTGCATGATTAAGAAAAAGAAATAAAGACAATACCATTTTAACATTAAAAGTACACATTAAAAAATAGGAATTCTAAATACATTTGTTTATATCAAATGTATGTGTGTTTATATACAGATATATAATCTGCACATAAAGCATACATTTGTGTTTATCTCTGAACAGATGTAAAAAAAAAAATGTTGAATTAATTATTTTTTTTAATCTAGCAGTTTAGATAAATCTAAATTTTGTAGTTCTCTACTTCCCAATTGTGACTTTTTTTTTCTTGCTGTTGAAAACAAATCCCTACAATCCCTTCTTCTGATTTCTCAATTCCTGGTTACTTTCCTCTCTTTAGGATAGACTCTAATGTCTATATGCAAAGCTTGGGAGTTTATATCTGCAAACATCTTCCTCTGGCTTAGGAGATCTCTCTTGAATCTCCAGTCTACACTTACATGTGTTTCTATCTCTCTCTACTAAACTCAGTAAGTTATTTCTTCTTTCTCTATTGCTCCCCTTCCTCTCCTGACTGTTGCGTGCTAGATAATATTTCAGACAATAGAGACAAGACCATTTTCCTTCATCCATCCACTAATATATTTGTGTCTGGTGACTTTAACACCATCATGCCAAGTGGCTGAAACACTTTGTTACCAATCTTGCTGGCATTCAAATGCTGAACTTTTCAATCTCATGCCAAATCTGCAATATAATCAATCCTGACTATAGATCTCTTCCTTACTTTTATCCCTGACTCTTGCCATGTCATGCAGTTCTGCTCTCTTGGCAACTCTGATCATGATGTGGTGTCTAAATATTTCTTTCTACTCCCCCTCCATTCAGGAAACTCCTACCAGCAGAATATTTTGCTGTTATCAACGAGCAGACTAGAACTTGTTTTGTTTATTTCCTTCATGATGTCTCTTGGAACAGTTTTATTCTGCACTTTTGAAGTCTTGAACAGGGAATGCCAGCTTCAATATTTTTATTCTAGCAAGGAAATTCTGACTATAATTTTGTTCATATTGGTTCTTTCCTGCTTGCTGGCAGCTCTGCAAGAGTGTGTTGAACCACAGCAGACAAGGTTGAATGTTTTGCTTTCAAATTCCTCTCTGGTCTTGGACATCATTTCATCTACCATAAGGCAAATGGAGGTGATGGAATTCCAGCTATTTTTCTAGAGAAATGTGCCTCTGAGCTCTTTCCTGTCCTCTCCAAACTCTATAACTATTACCTCACTGCTTCCATCTTTCCTGCTTTTTAGAAATCCTCCTCTGTAGTTTCTGTTTTTAAGAACTCTGTGGATCCCCCTGAACTCTATTTGCTCTATTAGCCTCTTACTGCTTTTTGGCAAAGTATTGGAGGCTGAAGTAGTTAAGCATCTCACATCTCATATCCTACTCTCTGACAAAAAGTATAGCTTCCACTTTGCCAGGTCTACCACTGATGTCCTCATGGCCATCACTGAAAAAAAAAAAAATATATACACCAGGCTCTTGATAAGAATGGAGAAGCTCTAGCTGTTGTTCTAGATATCTCAAAAGCATTTGACAAGGTTTGGCATGCTGGCCTTCTGCACAAGCTCCAGGGCTATGGTATTTCTGAACGATTGTTTCATTTAAATCAAATTGTTCCTATCAAATCGTGAAATGAAGGTGTTCCTGAATGGGCAAGCTTCCATGTCCTTTTATACAAACACAGACATCCCTCAAAGCTCTATCTTAGGTCCTACACTTTTTCTGATCTTCTTCAAGGGTCTTCCTGATGTAATCAGTTCCCAAGTAGACATCTATGCAGATGACACCACTATTTACTCCCATCTCAATAAAAAATCTTTTTTTTTTTCTTTTAATCATATCACCCCAAGCAAGGCGGTAACGCCACTGATGTGCAGGGGGCTACGTAAGAATGAAAAGATTGGAAATGAGAAAGCCGGAAACCACATCTTAAACAGGGAACAAGGGATGAGCCTCTTCATCTGTTCAATAGATGTGGGTGGAGTGTGAACCAGGCGATAGTTTAGTCTATCTACTCCAATTGAAAATAAAAAATAAAAAAGAAAAGAGTGAAAAGATTGGAAAAGAGAAAGCTGGAAACCACATCCTAAACAGGGAACAAGGGATGAGCCTCTTCACCTGTTTAATAGACCCTCCAGGCTAACAAAGTAAGCCTGGCTGCTGCTCTTGAAAAGGACCTTCAATCTCTGATTGAATCGGGTAGGAAATGGCTTCTAATTTTAATGTCTCCAAAATGAAGCTGCTTTCCTCTAACCCCCAATAGAGTAACTTTCCTGCCTAGCATCAGAATGGATGATGTTAGTTTCCTGGAGAGCAACACTGTGCTTCCTTGACCTCACTTTCTCAACCAACCTGAAATGGAACAAGTACATCAGATATATATATATATATATATATATATACTGCTAGGAAGCTTGGGTCACTGTGTCAGAAAAGATTTTCCTTATCAGAATTCATTTTGCACAATTATAAAATTACCATTTGTCCATGCATTAAAGACTGTTGCCATATCTGTTTGAGTGCTCCTGCTATTAACCTCAAGGTTCTCAACAATATCCAAAGGAGCATCTGCAGCATAATTGATCCTGACTGGGTATCTCAACTTAAGTCACTTTCTCACTGACATCTTTTTTTACAAATGTTTTCATGGAAACTGTTCTGACAAGCTTTTTACTCTGATGCCCCAACCTCATGAACTGGTGGCCAACCAAGGCTCTAGGACCCAGTCTGTCCTGCTATTCAATCCATAGCTGGGAGAGTAGTGATGGATTCATACCTTTCCCAAGGGTATTTGTGCATAATTGTAATGAACTCAACCTCAGCTCTACAATTTCTCATTCCAAGCTGTTTTCCATTACACCACTAAACTTTCAAAGAAACAGATTATTATGCCAGAAAGCACCAATTTCTTAGGATTTTATTTATTTCTGTTTGTTATTAAATTACAAATAGGAACTTTTTAAATTTCTGTGCTCTCTTATAATTTTTAATACTAATTGAGTCACTGATAAATTTCTAGATGTCTTATGAAAAATATATCTTCAAGAATTTCATGAAAGACAGTATTCTCTTTGAAGGTTATTTTGCCTTGCTGTTCTGTATTTATCTTTTTCATTTGACATGCTCTCTCATTCTGGAAAAAAGCAGTTTTTAGCAAGTATATTCCAATCTTGTTAACATTAGTTTTTGGCATTAGATATTAAAAAATTTTTATGGTTTTCAATATTTGAATATCTACAAAATGCAATAGATTTATTACGTAAAATTTCAAACTTTCAGAAAATGAATTTATCTTTCAGAAAATTAATAAAAATTATTATAACATGATGAAAACATTAGGTAACAATAGGAAACGCTTAGATTTTAAAAAATCTTTGGAGTTTTTGATACTTTACAGAAGTTTAAAAACTTTTACAAATACGTTGCAAAACTATGCAAAATCAACTAAAAATTATTGAAAATAAGTGAAACATGTTGAAACCATTTGGTATGAATAGAAAACACTTAGATATTAAAAAAATTTTAGGGCTCCAATATTTTCCAGGAGTTTGAATATCTCGAAAATGCAATAGATTTATTACGTAAAAGTTGAAAATTTGAAACTTTCAGAAAATTAATTTATCTTTCAGATAAATTACTAAAAATTATAACATGATGAAAACATTAGGTAACAATAGGAAACGCTTAAATTTTACAAAATTTTTGGAGGTTTCGATACTTTACAGAAGTTCATAAACTTTTACAAATACGTTGAAAAACTATGCGAAATCAACTAAAAGCTATACTTTTTGAGGTATATTTTGAAATTTTCAGTCTCTCAGAAAATTAATTCATCCTTAGGATAAATTAATGAAAATAAGTGAAACATGTTGAAACCACTTTTCCAATCTTTTCACTCTTTTCTGTTTTATTTTTTTCAATTGGAGTAGATAGGCTAAACTATCGCCCGGTTTGACACTCCACCCATGTCTATTGAACAGGTGTAGAGACTCATGACTTGTTTAGGATGTGGTTTCCGGTTTTCTCATTTCCAATCTTTTCACTCTTATGTAGCCCCCTGCACATCAGTGGCGTTACCACCTTGCATGGGGTGATATGATTAAAAAAAAAAAAAGTAAACAGTAAATACACTTTGCTTTTTTTTTTTTTTTTTTTTTTTCAGTATCATAAGTCATTACTGGATCAGTAAGTAGTAAGGTATCTTATGACAGCTACTGATTTTGGAGGAAGTAATATTGAAAATGTTATGAATATTATATACTTATTTATTTCAGCTGTTGTCTAGTCTTGATAATTCTTAATCTTAGAAAATTAAACAGAAATGATCATAAGTCGGTATGAATAAACATTAAGTTAATAAAAAAAAAAGTTCCTAGGATCATATTTTGCAAAATGTTAGGAAAATATAATAATTATTTCAGATGTTTATTTTGCTCTTGTGCAAGCCATTAACTGTAGTATGTTATTTACCACTTTTAGAAAAATTCGGAAGCTTGGAAAATGCATTCCACATGAACTCACAGAAAGAAACATAGATTTTAAACATTTGTTCTTCTTTATGCTTATTAAAGCAAAGTTTGTGTCTAGATAATAACAGGCAATAAAAAATTAGTTTTATTATGAATATCTAAAAGATAACTTTATCCCGGATAACCTTCAACCTAAATGAATCTGATTGAGGGGAAATTTCAAGTTATTTTGGATTAAAAAAGAATTCTTAGGTATTGCTGGAACTTGGACAAACTGTGATTGTGCTACAATAAGCATTTGGTCAATTTGGATGACACATTGGAAGGGAAAATATCTTTTTCTGATGAAGTAAGTCAACTGATTGTTTTGCTGCTTTTCAATGATTCTCAGTGTTACAAAGGTAATGTATCAAATGTTTATGTAGTTGGTATGTGGAAGAATTCCCTATACAGATATTTTTCAGGTCATGATTTGTTTTACTCTATGCAACACTCCATGTCTGATTATCTATTCCAGCAAGGTTAAAGTAGGTACCTCCATTACATCACAAAAATCCAGCATAGTGTGATTTAAAAAGGTTCAAAACTTAATAAAACACACTTTTTCTATCAAAATGTTTATAATATAATTAAGAGGAAAGATCAAAGTAACTTTTATTTATTTTATAAAATTTTTTAATCCCTTTTAACATGTTCGAAATTTTGGCAGAAAATTTTGTTTTGATTTGAGTTAGCATTACAGAAAATCTTACAACTGTTTACAATCGATTACATAATTTTTTACATAACTCACTTTTTCGGTAACAAACACATTAATTTGGAAATTTTTGCAAAAATCAAATAATTGTCGGATTTTAATGAAACTTTCAGTACTCATTCACAAATGAATAAAATTATTTTTGAAATTATTTTTTTAAAATATTGATGAAAAAAAATTTTTTTAACTCTGTTACACCCACCCGTTTAATAAATTTTAATTTTCTGCGATTTGCTTTTTTATTAGTTAAACGCAGAACACATCAGGGAAATATAAATCATCTATTTTTTTTTTTTATTTAAAATTATCATTCACTATACGAAAATCTGCTCCGAAGAGAAATATAAAAAATGCAATAAAACTTTGATATAATTTAATTTGATAAGCTTTTAATTGCTGGAATAAATCAAATTTAAGGACATTATAGTCTGAAGAAAAAAATTTTTTTCGATTACTAATAAAATTTTAAAAGAATTGTTTTCATTTTTTCTTTTTTTTATTATAATAATTCATAAAGTTTTAAAAATATTTTAAAAATCTTTTAAAGAACTGCATGATTTTTATTTTATTAGTTAAGAATTGATGATTATACTGCCTATCAAAAAATAAAAAATTTGACAAAAATTTTTCTCACCATATATTTTTAAAATAATAAAAAAATTTTTTTGTGTGTAAATAAATATGTTCATTTAAGTACGATGTTCCATAGGGGTCATAACAAGTTTTCATAGGGGTCGTATTTTAGAAGTTTACAAGTGTTTTGGATTATTCCCCTTACATGGAAAACGATAGAAACCGCACTTTGATTCTGATTCAAGTCTCTTCAAGATGTTTATAAAATTCAACAGCCTGTTTTGTAAGTCATTACTTAAACATTTAAAGCAACTTTTACATTTTAATTCTTAATTTTCTAATTTTGTTAGAAAAAAATATTAGTGAAATTCACAATTTGTAGAGGTACCTAAAAATAATATGAAAAATAGATATTAAAAATAAAAATAAATAAATACCATAACATTTCATAAATTGAGTTAACTCTGCCGTTATTTTCATTCTGTTATTAAATTGTAATTTTTTTTTAAAAGAAAGTTTTATATTATTTTAATTTTTCATAAAACATCTTCAAACGTAAGCCTACAAAGCTAAAAACTAACTAAAATTTCATCAAATATTGGATAACTGCTGAAAACTGTTTGAAATTTTTAATTTTAACATAGCTAAAAATTTAAAAAAAACGATTTGTATGAATAAGATTTATACCAAATTTGTCTTCCATACTTTCGGCCAGCTGCTGTAAATCATTCATTATCTCCTCCTGATAAGGTGTTGACAGCTGTGATAACAAGGCTACCGTAATTGAGGAATGCTTTTTGAAACATTTTTCAAGCAGTAAGCAAGTAATTCTTGTTTCAAGTCAACCTAAAGTAAGTTTAAATTGGTAATTTAAAGAAAGTGAGGTGTATTTTATTTTTGTAAGATTTTTTTTTAAAACCGAGAATTGGCTTCTGTTTACAATTGGTGGAAATTTTGAAATTTTTTTAAATTTAGAAAATTTTTTATTCCAATCAATATACTTTCGGTTTAAAATACACCAGGGTATTTTGCTTACTGAAATCAGTAAATTTAATCCATTGGCTTTCAATTAAAGCTAATTTTAAAGCTTGAAGATAACTTCATTATTAAAATTTAAATTTAAATTTAGGTATAGAAAAATGACTGGAGGTACCTAGATTAAAATATTGAAATATTTAAAGAATTCATCAAATCCAAACCAGAATTATTTAAACATACAATATGAGAGATAGCAAAGATTCATACAATGCAATACTCCTCTATCTAGCCTTGTACCAGATTATTCTAGGCTATGTAAATTTCTCTCCCGTAGACATACAATTGTATTAATATATTTAATTGTAGGGATAGTATTAAGAATTATAAGTTCTGATTTTTCATCGAAAGTAATGTTTTATTTACAAAAATTAGTAAAAAAATATGTCACTGAAAGTATTGTCCATTGCTAGCCACTATTTTTTCCCAACTTTTAATTCCATGTTGGAAAAACATGTCTTTTGAGGGTAACCTCTAATCGGCCCATTTATTGGCAGCTTCATAAGACTAAAAGTGCTGCTCATGTGCCGTGGATCGTAACGTGATAATTGACTGGGGCAATTTCTGGTAAATACAATGGTAGGACTTCCCATTTAAGTCTTTCCAAGTAGATTTTCACCCATTTTTCAACATGTAGACTAGCATTGTCATGTTGCAAAATCACTTTATTGTGTCTCTGCTTGTATAGTAGCCATTTTTTTCTTCTCAGCTCAAATGCATCAATTGTAGTCGATAATGATCTCTGGTTTTGGTTAGTTTAACCAGCTCATAAGCTATGCCCAGCTGATCCCACCAAATGCAAAGCAGAAGCTTTGAACCATGGATATGCAGCTTTGCCACTGATGTTGATGCATGGCCGGGCTTACCCCACAATTTTCTACTCAGCATTCACAAGCCTAAAAAATAAACAAGTGTTATAATATGACACTTCACACCATAATACCAGGTGTTGAGACTGTTAGTCATGAGCAAATGCACTTTGGCAGATGTGCAAACTACTATCCCTTGCATAAACACAGAACATGATCTTTTATAAAAAATGAAAGTGCTATTTGATTCACAACAGAAACCTTTCAACACCACTGGAAATGTCCTTAAATGTTGTGGTATAAGTAAAAGTATGTCTAGAGTACTTGTATTTTTGCTGCAAGTGAAGGATTTTCTATTAGCACTTCTGAATTAACCATTTTCAAGAATTTTAGTTATACACCATTTATTTTAGTAGTATAAGTGCTATTGTAGACAGTCTAAAAATTGTAAGATTGTTTCTTAATTCCCAAATATGACCAGTATGTTGAAGCTATATGAATATTATATCTACTTTTAATTTTTAGATTGTCTACAGTAGCACTTACATTGTTTTTATAATAGTTTAACTAAAATCCTTGAAAATGGTTAAGAGATTATCCAAAAGTACTCAGAATCAAAGAACATTTGGGTAATTTCTATACTCATTAAGTTCTAAAAATAAAATATTTTAGTAAAATCTGCTAAAAATCTTAACAAAAATACCTTGTTGCTTATGTTTCACAAAACGTATTGCAAACGGTTACTGCCAAATACATGTCTGTTTATGTAGCTATTGAATTGAAGCCGAATTACTTATTCAAGATCAGCAATTTCCTTGTGGTTTTATATTAAAAAAAATACAATAAATCTCTAATTTAGTGATAATGAAAATGTAAACTCTCTCTTAATATTTTGAGAATTGGGGAAAAATTAAATCTCTTGTAATAAGTTAGGGTAAAAATTTGTTTGTACAAAAATTATTTAATAGATTAAAGTATTCTTGCATTTTTATTTTTATTTTATTTTATGGACAAGACAAATTGTTTAAGTTAGCAGGTTTTTATCAATCCATTACACTATTGGTAGTATTTCTAGAGATCAATATTAATAGGATTTGTGTTACTGTACTTCAGCAAAAATACCTATTGATTTCTTTATCTCTATCATCCCACTTTGCTTAGACATATATGTATTTGTTATAATCTCTGCTTAACTTGTATAGATTTCTCATTCAATGGATGCCTTCAGTAGATAAATTGATATGTATTAAGAATCGGATTTTAGGAAATAACTTGTTGCTATTATAAGTATATTGTGTTCATATACATTATCAACTAGTTGAGAAAGTGAAAAATTCTAAGTTGTAAGCTTAGAATGGCAATTCAAACACTTTCAATACATTTTGGAATTTCTCCAGTGACTGATCCTTTTGACTGCAGGAAAGGTGTAAAAACAAATCCCTGAAGAAATGGATTGCTTACAAAATGACAACAAATATCAAGCTGCATTATTTTGGGGACTGCCTATTAATATTTAGTAGCAACAATACTGATACATTTATGAAACTTTTCTTGCAAAAATGGTCCTTTTGTCATTCATTTTGTTTAAAACATTTCAATTTTTCTTTTTGAAAATCAGACATTTTACATGGTACATGTTTTATTGAAATAAGACAATGATTTTCTTTTCAATAACATATCAATTTTTTTTTCTTTCTATACAAAGTTAAGGTATGGTTATCAAGTACCACTATTGCATTTTTTACCATCATTAGGATTTTACATAATGATATAGACATTTTACACTATTCTACACTTTCTTACTTTGTTTTAACTAGATAAAGGCTGGAAGCATATTGGAAATCACTCAATAAATTTGATTGTTACGCAATTTTAGTATTCATTTCCAACTGTATTAAAGAGTTATGTAAGTATAAAGATAAATTTTTAAAAAAATTCTTGCTTATCTTTCAGAAAACATTTTACTAAAAATAAAGTAAAATTGCAACATCATGAAAAATAATACTACTTTAGATTGTGGTGCAGGTTAGAATGTAGTATATATTATTTTCATCCTTTCTGGCAATAACAATCATATCAGAGTATCATCTATGTTGGAACTTGAGACAGTTATACATGTAACAATAAATTGAGTGGGGTGAAAGAGCTTAGTGCAAGCAGCTTTCATGCTAAAGAGGTACCTATATATTCACTTTTTTAAAATTAGAGCTATTTGAGAGGAATTGAATTATAGGTCTTAAAAAGGTTCAATGATTATTTTGGAGAATTACTATGTGCTTCAGTGTTGGCAACAGTGACCAAATGAGCATTCCTTTACTCAAACCAGACTTTGGATAGCAGCATAATATAAATGCTCACCAAAATTGAGCGATAGTCTGCACAGTGTTCATAACACATTTAAAAAAAAAAAAATACTTTCCCAGGTGTGTTAACACAGATCATTAGTCCTTAAAATAGGACTATGAGTCTGCATGTCTCTAGCCAGACTTCCACTTATGCCACAACACCATTGTGCATATTTCCAATATGTTGTAAGAGGCTCATTTATAGTATTAAATTATCACTTGTATCACTGAACTCGTGTTTTTTGAAGTTGACAATTAGTTGTTTTTAAAACATGTCTCCCTACACATATCAAAATAGTCCCATCTCAAAGAAAAAGGGATGTTTGTCAATTTAGTGGGTTTAAAATTGTTTGAAGTTATCTCTCACAAAAAATTTCTAAGTTGAAAACTTTAGTGGATTTTTTTTTTTTAATCGTATCACCCCGAGCAAGGCGGTAATGCCACTGATGTGCATAGGGCTACGTAATAGTGAAAAGATTGGAAAAGAGAAAGCCGGAAACCACATCCTAAAGAGGGAACAAGGGGTGAGCCTCTTAACCTGTTCAATAGACATGGGTGGAGTGTGAACCGGGCAATAGATAGATAAAAAAATCATAGGATTTCAGCATTAAAAAAATGAAAATGATCGGTTAGTTTTATATCTCTGCATCCTTACAACTGGAGGCACATGCAAAATAAAAAAAAATATATACTCTGTTCATTTTGTGCAAAACTATTGCCTTTGACACATTTCTATTGCTAAATGAGTGAATGAACATAACCAGCTGAAACCCATTTTAAATCACTGATTTCATCAGTGGGTACTACAGTTGAAATCTTTCTCTTACATTTTCTTTAATGATGTATTTTAAAATTGAATAACAAAATTCTATTTTGTTCAAACTTTCACACTCAAATCACTTTTGCCTCAGCTGTTGTTTTTATGCATTTAAAAAAAATTCTTAAATAGAATTCATATTATAAAATAGAAAAATAAATATATAAACTGGATTTGTTCTTAGTGCTTTAAATTTCACATTCATGTTTGTCTGTAAAAGAAATTAAAATATATATATTTTTTTTTAACAAGTGTTCATTTAATGATCATTCATTTAATTTACATTCATGACTGACAATATTTTCTTTAATTATTGAGATTAAATTGAAAATTTATTTACAGCTTCTTTTCAAAAAAGAAGCTGTATACATTTCATGAAAAATAAAATAAAAAATGAACTGGATATACACTTAGTGTCAGGATTATTTGCCCCTGACCCAATATTTGTATATTTTCTAAACAAATGTGAATATTTGCAAGTACTTACTGAATTTGCCATATAATTTATTCTGTATTTAGTTTGGAATAATGTGAGAATTTTTTAGGAGACTTGATCCTTTATATTAATAGTTGTAGATTTTTTTTAAAAATTGGTGCAGTTCAAAATTATTCACCTCTCTTTATCAAAATTATGAAATAATATTACTCTATGCCAATTGTGATTTATTTATTTATTTATTTATTTTTTTTTTTTTACATTTAATACAAACACCCTTTGAAAGTGAAATAGTATTGACCCAAGTTTGTAATGTTATAGAAGGTTCTGAAGAAGGCAATATTTGATTGCCATATACTGTAATAACTCATTTGTTCTGCAACCATCACAAGGACTGCTGAATTTGACAAGAAGCTTTGAATGAAGATAAATGTCTACAAACAAGTATGTTGATGCATATACAGCATAATCCAAGTATTTTAATATTCCTAGATCAACAATTTGGGGCAAGACTCATTTTGCTGAAAATAAATTAAGGACTGGCATTAAAGTTAATTCCTGAGAGAATGAAAAGGAAAATTGTTCAATGTCTCAAAGAATCCTAACAGTGAAGGACATTGTCAGTTATGCACAAATAGCAGAGTTGAATATATTGATGAAGACAGTCACTAGATGCCTCCACTGAGTAGGACTTCAAGCTTGTCATCCAAATAAAACACCCTTGCTAAAAGACATTTAGAACATTGGAGTGAATATTGGACCTCTGTTTTATGGTTAGATGAAACTAAACTAGAATTATTTGGTCACATAAAAATATGGTATGTATGGAAGAAATCAGATGAAGCTCAAAAACCAAAAAATACCCTCCCTACAGGTTAGCATGGTGGTAGGGGTATTATGGTTTGAAAATGTTTCCCTGCTTCTGGACCAGAACTAGTGAGAGCACAGGTTATGGATAAAGAGAAGTATTTGTGTATTCTTAAAAATAATATAAAACAAAATGCACAAAAGCTGTTTTGGGGACATCACTAGATGTTCCAACATGACTGACTGAAAATTTTTACAAAATACATGACAGCAAAATTAAGGTAAGGTATTGGCATACCCCAACTGACTTAAACTCCATTGAAAATTTATGGGTCTATTTAAAGAAAAAAGTAAGACAGAAATCAGTTGAATTTGGAGAAACTAGAAGCTATTTTCAGGGGAGAATGGTACAAAATAACTCTCAGTGTGTATAGTGATCTTGTAAGGAACGATCAAAAATGATTAAAGGTAATAATTAAGAATAAGTATTATACAGTTGATTATTGAAGCAAGAGGCTCAATAATTTTGTCCTATATTAAATATATGTTTTTTTATATTGTTTGACTAAAACAATAAAAATTCTGTTGTTGGCATAACTGCACATTCTTTCAAATCTATTTCATTTGTCAAAAAATACATTTGAAATTTCCATGAAAATTTAAGTGGTTACCAATTTATTCATAATTGAGGGTGGGGGTTAAATAATTCTAACACTAATGGTTTTAAGTTTCACTTTGGTGTATGGGTTCATAAAAAATTGAAATGTAATTAGATAATTTTCAAATTGCAATCAGTTTAATTTTTCTCTTTTCTTTAATTTTTAATGATTATTTGTTTACTAATTCTGGGGATTAGGTCCTATTTTGGAGGTTAAATGAAATTGTTACATTTTCTTTAAAAAATGGATATATTTTATGGTTCTTTAACTTTTGCAAACATGCATTAGCTTTTCCTAATGTTTTTTCTCTTAATGTGTTATCATAACTGTTTTGGACAATAATAAGGATAACTTTTTTTTTTTTTGTTTTAGTTCTTTCTATGCTAAGGACTCCTATCAGGAAGATTAAAAAAATGTACATTTAATCTTCTGTTCAATGGATGATGAACTATGTGCCCTAAAAAGTACTTTTCTTTTAAGTAGAAATAAACTAAATTCCTTGCAATGTATGTTGATAAAGTTAAAAACTGTGATAAAGGGAAGGAAGAAATATCACTCACTTTTTGGAGGTACCTAATTTAAACTTATTAAATTTTTTAATCCTTTTGGTTAAAAATCTTGTTTTTCTTGCATCAGCAGTTGACCAAAGGTTAGTATGGGAAATTTAGCATCTTTTTGCGGTAAAAAACACATTGCTTTACAAAACTGAAATAATTGTCACATTTTAATAATATAATTATTTTGTAAATGTTTTTGTTTTTTCTTTTTACATCTGTTACTCCAACTTGCTTAATTTTGTGAAATTAAAATTCTACCCTCTTCATATTAGTTGAAAGCAGGACTACGTAGAGAATTTAATCATCAATTTATTTTGTCAAACAGAACACTTTTTCTTTTCTTTTCTTTTTTTTTTTTTTAAATCATTTCACCCCAAGCAAGGCATTCTACTGCCACTATTGCGCAGGGGGTTACATAGGGGAAAGTGATGAGAAAGAATGGTTAGATATAGGAAATGGCAGCAGGAGGGTGATAGATGGGTAAGGATACCGAGGATGAGGGTTGGGTAGATGGGAAGAGTGTTTGAGAGAATGGATGCCAGTTAGTGTGTAGGTATCTATTGACCTTACATTTAAACTCCTGGAGATTGTAGCTGTCGGAAGCAAGTCTCATCATTAGATAGAAGAATGCAAAGAATTATGGTAAAAGTTTTGGTCCTTAGCTTTTTAATATCAGAAAAAGAAGAAAACACAAACTATTTTTCTTTTCTAGGTGAGAATAAATCAATTTTTATCCTTTTTAAGTGAAAAAGTAAAACCAGCAAACAAAATGTTATACACATACACACTTATTGAGATTAATATGAGTTTTTTTTTTGTTTTAAGTGAAAAATAAAATACTTCTCTATGAACATCAGACCATTGACTTATGAAAATAAAAACGTGCAAAGTAGAAAATTCAATATTTGCTTTGATATAAGTAAGAGCTAGTTTTTAAAATAAAATAAAAAAATGTTTCAGTTAAATGCCCCCGCATAATCAATAACACAATACGATGACTAGATCATAAATAAATTAATAAATAATTCAGGAAAAAATGGAGGGAGGAGAAAGAAATCAGTTAAACAATCATCTAGAGTCAGGAGCAATGCAATAGCTCTACAAGCCTTTTCTCATTAGGAATTCCAGCTGTTTAGTAGTGTGTCTGTCTTTTTGTTGTTTTTGTTTACCAAAAATCTGATCTGTGACCTAAAATAAAAATTGCAATAAAACTATCTAATTATTTAATTAGAAAAGCTTTTAACTGCTTTTATAAAAACACTATTGTCTTAAAAAAATTGTGGCTAAAGCTTCCATAGAACAACTTTAGATAAATATCAAGCTGTCAAACATGTCAACAGATTAAACAAACAGCTACTGCTGTGTGAAAAATGCATATCTGCAATATTTTAAACTTAAAGTAAATAATATTTGTTTTAAATTAGCTAATATTCTTCAAATAAAGTTTCAGAAAACTATATTTTTTCTTAAAACAAATTACATTGTGATGGTCGACTATTAAAAAATATTGGCTATTTTTAGGAAAAAAAATCCTTTCCAGTCAATTTAAATTTTGAAATACAGCAAAGTAGTTTGCTTATTGGAAATTATAAATTTAATTTATTAACATAAAGCTTTTACTTTAGTTTCAATGTCAAGAAAGATTTTTGATTTTTAAAAAAGTCATTCTAAACCTTAGGTATCGTTTTCTGTAGTGGTATCTAGTTTAAAGCTTTAAAATCAACAACTGTTCGAAAGATTGGCCAATGATTATTTTCCTCAAACAAATTACTAAGTTTTATAGTCACTATTGTGACTTTTTGATTTGTTAAGAATTGCATAATCTCAAAAAAGTTTCCAAAATTAGATACATGCTTGAGAAAAATTAGTTCTTTTCTTTGAAATAGAACTATTTTATTGAATTCCTCATCCTAAAATTATTAGTTTCAAAGTTCAGGCATGTACCTCCCAATAGATACATTTTATGGAAAATTCAGGATGATGGTATTTGAACTGTTTTTGTTCAATTGTCAAATTGTATGCAACTACCCGGCCGGTCGCTGTTGGTTTTGATCCAGATAGCTGGTCGTAAATTGACTCTGTCATGGTGATCTCCCTTGTCCCATGTTGTGTTGATTAATCACAAGGTAGTCATGTGAGTTCTCCACTAGCTGTCTCTCTGCTGAACTAAACCAAACCGGGAAGCGTGCACACAATTGAGTAATAAAAGAAAGAAATAAAGCACCAAGAAAAATAAGTGGACCGACATCTAAAGTGTTGTAAAATAACGTCTTTATATACAGAATATACATGTAAATTCATCATATGTTTTTTATTCTTATTATTCCTTAAACTACCTGAGTGAAACCGGGCTAAACTGCTAGTTTTACTGTGAATATGTATTATTGGCAATTTCATTTTTTTTATACTTTCATAGTGTTTTGTTTTTGTTTGGGGGTACACTATTTGCCCATAGCTGGGACCCTAACAGGCACTACCACTTTGGGTTAGTGTGGACCAGCGAACAAGAGGTAGTTGCATGCTCCTCAAAACCCTCAATTTCCTGATCACAAGCCTTGATACTGAATGTATCCATCAGCTGAATGAAGGAAAAGGGTACTGAGTATGACAGGCAGCTGCTGAAGTTTGTAGTTGGGAACATAACAAAATATGCATAGTAACCCAAATGGACAGGTAAAAAATAATGTTAATTCCTCATTTAAGATTCCAACTTCACTAAGAATATAGGTGATAAATACCATCCTGTGATACATAATTCTTTGCTTCTTTCCCAAACTAAAATTTTATTTTTGATAGATCTAAAAAAAAAAAAATATTTTGGTAGTTCAATTATCACAATTTTTTTTATTTCAGTATTACAAAAATAAAAAAATAAACTAACATATCAAAACAGCCAGAAGTACAATTATAACAATATTTTGTGCGGAACAGAGGTGATTAATTTTATAAATTAATTATTAACAATAACTGAAATATCTTCTAATTACTATTATAGATCAAAGGAAAACGTACTAAAAGACATTTTTCTTTATTCTCCAAATAGGAGCAAAGGAAAAGAAAACAAAAAAGAGATAACAAATGGTATTCCTCTGTTGTTATTTTAAACTGGAGAAAGGAGAGAAAGAAGAAGAAGAAAGAAAAGACTTAGATTTGTTTTAATGTCAGGAAGTGTCATGAACAATAGACACTGGCTTCGGCCCACCCATGAAGGCTAATAATTGTCATTCTAAACCTAAACGAAAAAGATTAATTCAATTGTTGTTTTTTGCTG
Source organism: Ascarosepion bandense (assembly GCA_037127315.1). NCBI lineage: Eukaryota > Metazoa > Mollusca > Cephalopoda > Sepiida > Sepiidae > Ascarosepion > Ascarosepion bandense. Next base: position 1,011,385 of record JBBBDQ010000139.1, on the reverse strand, counting down.
GGCATTAGTAATAGCCGAAAAGAAATTTTACTTTTTATTATTGTATCCAATTTCTTGCTAGCGTGAATTGCAAAAAGAATTAAGATAACAAATATCTGATTCCGAGTTGAAGTAACTAAGAGAAGAGACATTTAGCTTGACATCAAGCAAGTAAGAAGAGTAGAGCAGATAATGACAATATTTTCTGTCACCTAAAAATGTCGGTGACTCAGAAATGGATATTAAAAACTCAGGTGCAGAAAATTCTTATCTAAGTAACAATGTCAATATACCCTTGTCAGCTTGTTTTGGGCAAAGATAGTTCAAAAAGGTGAATAGCGATTGTTTAAGAAAAAATAAAATCCCTGAAATTGTTTCATGAGAAAGAAAATTCGCCAGTTAAGTCCAGCCCAGAAAAGGGGTATGGGAAGATGACATCATAAGACTGAGAGGAATCTCATTGGTCCTGTGAACCAGCGCCGAAAGGGAAAGATGATTAACGGTTGACGTCATGGAAAGAAGACTAATCTCATTGGGTAAACCAAAGACACCAACGAGTAGCAACTAACCTCAGCATTCTATTAGTTGCCAAGATGAGGAGTTAGACACCCAGCGTCTGCCAGTCTCACACCATGGCAGGGGCATAAATACAGGGTCCTGAGGGACTAAAAATCAGTTGGCGTTTGAGCTCAAGTCAGCAGCGGTTCAAGGCAGTTCGCAATTAGTTGGAGTTACCAGCCCAGAGATGTAACGATGAAGATAGGTACCAACTGCAGAGACTGCCGGCCAACCAGAGTTAAAGACAGACAAGAAGAGAATTTGCAGACAAAGTTTTGAGATCGCCAACTGAATGTAATTTTCAGTTGGAGTTGAGTTGCAGCTCGAGTGGCAGAGAGTTCAAGTTCCCGGTCCAGAGATGTAATGACAAAGAGATAATTGCCACACAGTTGGGTGCCAACCATAGAAAATCGCTGCCTGCCAAAGACAGTTCCCAGCTGAAGAAGTAAAGCGACAGAGAGATGATGGCCATGCCGTTGGGTGCCAACTGTAGAGAAGCCTGTCGCCAATCAACCAACCAGAGTTAAGAGACAGACACGAGACTTTGCAGACAAAGTTTGAAATGAAGAGTTTTTGGTGAGTGATCCAACTCAGAACAAGAAATCCACCTTGATTCTGAAGACGAACCACACCAACCTACCCACAACCTAGCACTTCGGCAATTTCCACAACATTCCGGAAAACAAGCATCAAGTTGACTGGACTGACAATGAACTTAAAACTCTGTTTGGACCAGCAAGCTGCAGCCAGCCAGATTTTTCGTTATTGCTTAGGAGAATAATTTGATTTACTTAAGAGACTTCCGTTTTGCTACCAGTTCGATAGAAGCAGGGATTGGGAATTATCCAAGAGACTATTGTGTATATTCTGTATATAAAGACATTATTTTACAACACTTTAGATGTCGGTTCACTTATTTTTCTTGGTGCTTTCTTTCTTTTATTACTCAATTGTGTGCATGCTTCCCGGTTTGGTTTAGTTCGGTAGAGAGACAGCTAGTGGAGAACTCACATGACTACCTTGTGATTAATCAACACAACGTGGAACACTGTGACAGTTGATTTATGACCAGCTATCTGGATCAAAACCAACAGCGACCGGTTGGGTAGTGGCATATACAGATCATCCAAAAATCATGATAAATGTTTGTACTCTCAATGAGACTCCTTGCCCAGAGCATGTATTCGGACTAGAGTTCATCCCAGATCTCAAGTGGAACTGGTATATACAATCCATTTTTTTAAAATAATGGAAAAATGTTTGGTTCTTTGTGCCACTCCAAAAAGTACTGGACTCCTCCTGCCATGCTCTATCTTTACAAGAGTCAGATCAGATCAAAATCATATCTGGACTTAAACTATTCAATCCTTCACTTTTCCAGTCTTGATAGTTCAAAAGCATTTACATCACTTTATCAACCCTGTAGCTCTTTTTCACACACTGTTGCTGGGCTATCACTACTCCATTCCTATTTCCATGACAAATTGTTCAGGCAAACATCCATACCATCTATACAGGGAGGAATCATCTTCATTTCCTTTGTAAGAAGGAAGTTCCATTCAGACAACTTCTTTTGGGAACCTCTACTTTGTGGAATGAGAGAGAGAGAGAATGCTTCCCTTATCACTGCAATCTTAATCTCTTCAAATCTGGTGTCAACTGTTATCTATCTTGCATATCCTTATAATCTGCATAAAACAGATTATATCCATAAAACAGCCTCTGTTAGTAACCTTCTATCTTCAGTGGCTCTTGTGCTTTTTTATTGGATGCAAATTTAGTTATAAAAAGAAAGAAGTCTATTGAAAATGTTGTCAGTACTTAACTTGTACACTGATTCCTCCATTATTTTATTCTTCAGTGTTGTTTCTCTATTATTTAATTTCACAGGATCTGATGTCCATCTTTCCTCTTTCTTTTTTTTTTCTTCCTTCATTTTTCATTTATTATTAACCATGCTATTTATTCCAATATCTTTCCTTGGACTACAACCTTTCTATGTCCCTTCACCCTTACCTTTAAAGAACAGTTGATCTAGACATCGTATTCCTTGCCACAACTGCATGGGATGGAATGATTTTAGTTCTTGCTCATGTTTCCTTCAAAGTGAAGCTTGGTTTAGATTTAACTGCCTTTGTTTAATTAACCAGATCATCTGAAACTCTTCAGGTGCACATTTATATGTTAGAAAATACTGTAGTAGATTTTTTAACAGTCCTAAGCTGTTCTGTTTCTATTTGTGGAAGCTAGTATTATGCTTTCAGGGTAGTTGCTACCTTGAAGAGTTTATAATAGTGTTTATCCTGTTGGTATCTGTCTGGATCATCACTTATGAGTATAAAAAGATGTAAGAAGCATCAAGAAAGGTATCTTAAATACTTTTCTTGATGCTATATCAGTCAGTTAAATGCCATGCGCGATACACGCTTGGGCGATCATGTCTCGAAAGAGACATGACTGACTGGGCAGAAGATTATCCCGCAGTAGGTTGCCATTGCTTTCTGCGGTAGACTGGTTGCCGACCAAGGCTATAGAACCCAATCTGTCCTATTATTTAACCCATAACTGGAGGGAATAGACGGATTAATACCTTTCCCAAGGTATTTGCGCGTAAGTGAATGCAAGGAATTCAACTAGAATTCAAACTCGGTTCTCCGATTTCGAGTTCCGAGCCGATATCCACTGCGCCACAACGCACATCCATGATGCTATATAGATAGTGGGAATTGAAGTTCAGGTATTGTTTTGTGAATGGTAGTTTGATGTGCCTTGACACCATACTCTATGCAATACATCCAGAATAACCAATTGATCTGTTTCTTTTTTATTGTGAAAACTATGGAAGTTCTTATTGAGTTCAATTCAAATTACAGCAGTGGTTGCACATGTTTTTGATGTAGCCAGAGTATAAAGATGTCATCTGCATGTCTAAGGCACACAACATCCCTATAGCAATTTTCTTGAAGTTCCATGAATATGTTTGCTATTATTAGAGATAATGGTGATATCACAACTAAACCTTCTTTCTGTCAGTATATGTTAAAACCCAATTAGAAGTATGTTTGCATACAGAAAACAAAGTCAGCATCTACATCTTTGTGTCATGCCCCTGTTTCTGGGCTTTAGTGGAATACTGTTTTTGTTAATGTACATATATAACTTAATGTAATGTTGGATCACCTGTCTGTATGCATTTACCATGAGGTAACTTTTTTTTTTTTTTTTTTTTTTTTCAGGATCTGTAACAGCTCCCTTTTGGTTTTCAGACTTTCTTACCTTGTAGCTATCATTCTAAGTTGTCTAGTCAATTTTTCCCAGTATGATGATTTTGTTATCACATTTGTTTTTGTCTTATTAAACAATTGTCTTTAAGTTGTTTTTTTTTTTTTTTTTTTTGGCATTCTATTGTTTGGTTTTAATTCCAATATCTATTTTTGTAAGAAAATAATTTTATAAGCTTGTTAATATACTTTTTTGTGTGTGTGTGTTTACATTATGATACATTTCGAAGCAGAGGTGGTTGTTTATAAAAAATCAAAAGTTGTGTATATCAGGCTTGATTTAATATTGATTAGACCTTGGAATCATTTGTGGTCAAGCGGTCTTTTGTTGTTGTTAGGAGTTGCAGCTTTGAATCCTGCCGAATGACACATTTTTGCAACAAAAATTTCTTGTAAATAATCAGGTTGGTAGAAATATATATATATGCTGTTTAATTAAAAACACAATATATACTTAAATGATACTTAAAGTATAGATTTAAAAAATAATGTTCAAACAAATAAATTAAATATTTCTCTTTATTTTACAGTTAAATTTGTTTCATAGTATAATGCTATGAGCAAGACCAATTTGGTATTGAATCTTGTGCATTGATGCTGCTACTTACACATGCACTAGTCACTGTGTTCTTATAAATGTGTATGTGAGGAAAAGTTTGAGGTACACATTATAGATAAAATAATGAAATATTGATGATTATAATTCTAATAAACATCCTTAGTGGGATTAATATTTGAACAAATGAATTTTGGTTGCTTTTGTTTATGATGTGAATAAACATTCAAATATATGAAATTATTAAAAATAAAATATTTATTTCTAGCAGTTATGTTTTGGGAATTTACTCTCATCATTTATATCTTCAAATCCTATGCATGAGGTAAATAACTAGCTTTATTTAAGTGAAGTGAAAGTATTTTTACTTGAACTGTTTCTTTGAGTTAATTAATAATTATTTCAAAATCTAATCTATGAAAATAATGAAAATAATAAAAATGAATATTCATCTGTTCACTTGGATTTTTTTTATATGACTTTAATTCTGCTTAATAATTTAGGAGTCAGTTTGTTGTAGCAATGATTGTAATGAAACTAATATTCTTGATTTTTGTTACCAATGTCCATCTAACCTGGTAGATTAAATAGTTTAGTTCAAAATTCCCTGTAGGTAAAACAGATTGACAAGCACCTAAAGATGACTGGAGGGTAGATAGACAAAATGTAAATAAAGATAACTCCTTGGCATAGAACTGTAGCTAAAGTGTTTTCTCAATGTTATACACATGCACTTGTTTTTAGTCACTCATGTACATAAGTATTATCATATTGCAGTTATAGTATTGTTATATTGTGATAACATACATATATCTCATCATACATTCAAATAACACATCACTCAATAAGTTCCAGGCCTGACATATAAATGGCTCCACTAATAAAAAAAATTCATATGATTATATATATATATATATATATATATATATATATATATATGTAGAACACTTGGCATATTAGTCAGGTAAATTCAGATAGACAAACTCAATATAAATTCATTTATTTAATTTAACAGTAATATAATTCAGAAAATTTTTTAGATATTCTACAATTTCACGAGTAATACACATTTCACCACTGATGATGACCTTGCGGCTCGTCAGACCCAACTGATACAACAGTTAATCTTCAAAATATCCCTCAAAACAAACATTATACACAGACACTCACATGTCCCTATTTAGAATAATATATATATATATATATACATACACACACACACACACACACACACTGCAATAGATAAACTGTCTTCAGAATTATTCCAAAAAAAAAAAAAAAATGAAAGCATTGATATCTCATTTTAACAGATATATTTACCAAAATTATACAAAAATATCTTTAAATTCTAAAGAGTAAATTTTTTCAATAATATTCCCACGGCCTCCATACAGTTTTGGAATCTTCTGCAACTTTTCTGGATGGGTCTTTTTGTTTAAATTGGTGAATGCTGCCATAACCTTGACTTTCAGTTCATCTTCGATGTTACAAGGAGTTTTGTGGGTCTCTTGCTCAACACACAATAATTAAGGTGGTTGCAATCTGGAGAGTTAGCTGGCTAGGTATAAGAGGAAAATGTCTGTCAGCCATAACTGGGTTCTCCTGCTTGTGTGGTATAATGCAGAGTCCTATTGCCAGAAATAAGGTCTTTCAGCACCGACCCTTTTGACCCAGAGCAGCACTACCTTCTCAAGGCACTTAGTGTAGGCCTCTATGTTGAGTGTGAGGCCCTGTGGGAAGATGAATGGAAGCCTAATGTTGCTGTCACTAGTGATCGCTCCAAACACGTTTGTAATCAGCCAACTCTTTTTAAATCCTCTGCACTGTCTTCAGATTGATACCCAAACACTTTGTTTCTATTGGAGCTTCTGGCATGAATTCCAAACATTACAACATGCTGTTTATATTTTTCTTGTGGAGTGAATTGCATCATGGTGCTCTATTTCTCACAGTGCCCAACTGACCCTACCATACTGAAACAAAAACAAATATGTATGCGTGAAATTAAAAATATAAATAATTTACCCATTGCACCCTGTATGTGTGTGTGTGTGTGTGTGTGTGTATAATGATATTCTACAGAATTAGTGGATTTGCCATTTCATTGGAACAACAAAAATTAAAATGTTAATACGTTTACTATTCAAATAAATGATTGATGATACTGCATTTTTTAGTTAGTTGTGAAACAAATTGACAATTAAACAGACTGAAAAATAATACTTAACTATTTACTTCTTTGTTTCTGTAGTATTGTATTATTATTATTATTATTATTCAAGACTTATCAATTAAAATTTTATTTCTTCCTCTTAAATTATTAAAATAACCACAAACCTTAAAAATATAATTTGGCTCATATCGCCCGGTTCACACTCCACCCACATCTATTGAACAGGTGAAGAGGCTCATCCCTTGTTCCCTGTTTAGGATGTGGTTTCCAGCTTTCTCTTTTCCAATCTTTTCACTCCCATGTAGCCCCCTGCACATCAGTGGCGTTACCGCCTTGATCGGAGTGATATGATTAAAAAAAAAAAAAAATTTGGATTTGTCACTTTCTGTTTTGCTATGTTGATGTTTGCTTCCATTCTTTTTGCTACATCTCTTGTTTGCTATTTTATTTTTATCTTGAGAAATACAACTGCAAACATCTATTTATTATTTGCATATCATTGTTTTTGTTTTTTAAATATGCAAATTGGTTAATAGTGAACTGTGAAAGACTTCTCTCAGTTCTTCAAGATTGCCTGTAAGTTTTAACTCAGCAAACTGTTTCTCAAACTGTCCTGACCAAACGTATGTAAAATCTTTGTTTTAGTTCTTCAAATAGTTGCACAATCTTGCACTAGAACATGCTTCATAGACCAACTTGTCTATTTACATATATCATGGATGTTTACAACCTCATTTCATTAGTTACACTTTAATCCTTTTTAGCTGTAGATTCTATTGTTTAAAAAGAGATAGTGGTATAAACAGTATTTTTGCCTGTTGTTTTACTGCTTAAACATGTTTAAATGTTCTTCACTTCCCAAAATCTGACCAAACAGATTTTTTGTTTTGTGAATCCCTTAGTTTGGCTGTGGGCTTTTCATTGTCCTCTTGTATCTACTAAGTCCAGCTTAGAATTTTTAAGTCAAAGAATGAGATAACTACACTCACTGCCTATGCAGTATGTATAAATGAGTAAATAGCTGACACAAGGTTAGTCAACACCTAAGGGAGTAGTTAATCTGGTTTTAAGGGGAGAGGAAAGAAAGTAGAAAATAAGTAAAGAAATGAAAACAAATTGCAGAGACTCTCTGGGGAAAAAAACTGATGTGGCTCTAGATTAGTTCCATTTGTGTATTTAAAAATAAGTTTTCACTGAAAATACACATTTTAGTGATTCTGATAATTTTGAATAAAATGCATGTTCTTTTTGATTTTCTTATTTAGAAGAGGGTGGTGATTTTTAATAGAAAACTGACAAGAAAGCAGAGGATAAATAAAATTTTAGTACATAAAGGTTATTTATATTTTAAATTTTTTCAGAGAAAAAAACTAGTTAAACTTTTAGTTTATTCTCTCTACAAATATGAGCTTTAAATGAAATGGTTGAATTTTATCTAGTGAATGGGGTATTTTATTTATTTTTAATTAATTTCTTTGAAAATCCAATATTTTAATCAACTTTTTAAAACAATAAATTGTCTATTTACATTCTTATATATATTATATATGCGCGGTACTTATTTGAAAGCGCTCAATGTCAGTGATAGAGCTGACATACTCATATAGATAGGGGTGAGATTGTGACCCTGGGTTTCACGCTCTTGCGGTCATCAGACAAACTGATTAATTTTTTAAAATATTTGCTATATATAGGGCTGCATATATTGGTGTATTTTTGTGGAAGTGAGAGGAAAATTTGTCGTCATGACAAACACAGACATAAATATACACTTGTACACCCATTGGTGTATGTAGAGACATGCGCGCGCCTGCCCAACGGGGCTCATACAAACATAACTATATGCGAACCGTATTTTTTTTTTTTTTTTTTTTTTTAAATCATTTTGGAATAAATTGTGATAATAGGTATTTATTTTCGTGTCTGCATTTGGAAATTATTTCTGATCTTATGTTTAGTAAGTTCTTTTGTGGGGTATAAGATATAATTGCTACTTTTTCATGTAGGCAAAGTATGCATTTTTTTGTAATGTTGGAGGCAGGTGCTTTTTACAATATTTTCCAGCTTATTGTTGGTGAAATATTTCTGTCTTTTAGATGCAGTATGTATATGGATAGTGTAGTGCTGTAAGATCAGAAATTACCATCATAATAATTACATTTATTCTTATCATTCCACCACCATTACTGCAACTGTTATCATCAACCTCACCCCAAATATCACAAATTACTATTGCTGTATTAGTCCGCAATCATCATTAACGTAAATTACTTCTCTCTTCTGCAGTAAAATTAATACCACCACATAAAAACTAACAAGCATGACAAACTAGAATTTCTACCACCAAAAACAAGCTAAAAACCGACTTTAAAATAACAATACAGCCTTAAATAATTAAAAATAATAGCAATTTTACCTATCATAGTTTCACACAGACCACATCATACGTCCATATGTGTATATGAGAAAATATTGTTCAGAGAACAGAAATCGACAACCGTCTGCACATTGACATCGCTACACTTTTTGAATACACCATTCAAATGCATATTTATGTATGCAAGAGCACACATATAAATATATATACCAAGCCCCATATGGTTCGCATATAGTTATGTTTGTGTGAGCCTCGGTGGGCAGGCACATGTGTGTGTGTCTCTGCATACACCAATGGGTGTACAAGTGTATATCTATGTCTGCATTTGTCACAACAACAAATTTTCCTCCCATTTCCACAAAAATACACCAATATACACAGCCCTACATAGCCAATTTAAAAAAAAAAAAGTTTGTCTGACAACCACAAGAGCATTAAACCCAGGGTCACAAACTCACACATATATATATATATATATGAGTATCGAGGCAGCAAATAATTTTCTAAACATATACTGTTAAATATAAGAGACAATCAATGTCTATTATGTTTAATCATGAGCTGTTCTAAACATTGTATTTTGGCTTTAATTTCAGTTGAAAATAAAGACAAAAATTCTCCAACATTTGGATAATTTTTTATTTGTTTCTAAGCTTTCATCTCACATGAACCATCTTCAGAGAGGTCACCAAGATGGTAACAAAATAACATCCACCATCACTGACGAATTTATTTTATGTTGACATAAAACTCCGCTAGGCAACGGCAATAGTTACCAAAAATAACAAAAGCAGTTCGCAAATTTGCAATGCGGTTCTATGACGTCACACTGCGTGATAGCGCAAAATGACAACAGAACCATGTATTCAAATGCAATGTAATATGTTATGGCCAGATTTAAAAGTGATTTTATTAAGTGTGGGTTGTTTGGATTTAATGTACATGGCCTCCAATATCTGAAGGTTCTTTTTACTATATGTATGAGTAAGGATTATTGTATTATTGACTAAAATCTATCTGATATTACCCACCTGTTTGTTTTTCTGAGAAATGTTGTTTAATTGTACTCTGATCAGAAAGGTGACATGTAAGTCTATAGGAGAGCGTGAATGTAGTAAAACATTAGAACTTAATATTAATAACAAAATCCTATTCCTTGATGTATTCATTGATTCTAGCACACATAGATTTACTACTTCTCTATATAGGAAACCAACTAGCATAAACTCGTGTCTTCTTAATTATAATAGTGAATGCTTCCAACGATATAAGTTAGCTGTTATAAAAAAAATTAATTCAATGCACACAAATGATATCTTCTTCCAAATCTGTATTTTATAAAGAATTACACAACATTAAGCAAACACTTGTCAATAATGGATTTCCTAACTCCGTTATTGATCAACAAATTAAAATGTACCTCAACAAAGTTAATAATAGCTCTAACAATATTGATAATATTAATAATAATGGTGTACATCAAAATAAACATAACATTATTAACTTATACCATTGCGACTAAACACATAATAATTACAAAAAAGACGAAAATCTCTCAAAAACATAATACGTAGAAATGTTAAACCAGTGGATAGTAATAATCAAATTAAACTCATTATATATTATAAAATATTCAAAACAATTGACCTCATAGTCTCTAATAACCCTACAAGCACTAAACTAAATTCTCTACAAAAAACCAATGTAGTGTACCAATTTACATGTCCATTCAGAGATTGTATCTCTGGTACTAATAAAAAACCCAGTACATATATTAGTTTTACTACAACCACGGTCTCCTGTAGACTTACATGTCACCTTTCTGATCAGAGTACAATTAAACAACATTTCTCAGAAAAACAAACAGGTGGGTAATATCAGATAGATTTTAGTCAATAATACAATAATCCTTACTCATACATATAGTAAAAAGAACTTTCAGATATTGGAGGCCATGTACATTAAATCCAAACAACCCACACTTAATAAAATCACTTTTAAATCTGGCCATAACATATTACATTGCATTTGAATACATGGTTCTGTTGTCATTTTGTGCTATCACGCAGTGTGACGTCATAGAACTGCATTGCAAATTTGCGAACTGTGTTTATTTTTGGTAACTATTGCCGTTGCCTAGCGGAGTTTTATGTCAACACAAAATAAAATCGTCGGTGATGGTGGATGTTATTGTGTTACTGTCTTGGTGACCTCTCTGAAGATGGCTCATGTGAGCTGAAAGCTTAGAAACAAATAAATAAAAAATTATCCAAATGTTGGAGAATTTTTGTCATTATTTTCAACTGAAATTAAAGCCAAATTTCAACGTTTAGAACGGCTCATGATTAAACATAATAGACATTCATTGTTTCTTATATTTAACAGTATATGTTTAGAAAATATATATATATATATATAAGGCAACATGTTTGTGTGTCTGTTTGTATGCCCTTTATACAAATATACAATTTTAATCCTATTCTCACCAAACTTCACACAAATATTCTTTAGGCCATCAATCAGGCTACTTATTTTTTCAATCCCCCCCCCCCCATCTGAAATCGATTCCCTGATACCCAATTAGGTCTGATCAGGATTTCAGCCTTTTTATCGTTGTTCTTGATGCAGAATTTGCTCTAACTTGGTAAAATTATAGTTTTTAGTCTCAAATATTAGATTTTCTCAGACTACTATTTTTTCTTGATATTGGAAATCAATAGCCGTGATATTCTATCGAATCTGATCAAAAACTAATATTCAGCTATCAATATGGGCCATTGTCTCTAATTTTACTCCCAATGGGTACAATAACTTTTCATGGACTTACTTAGGTTAATTTATCCTTGGATGACTTATTTGACTTCAATATTGGAAATCGATACCCCAATATCCTATTGGGTCTGATCAAAATCGGGTTTTCAGCCCTTTTATTTTGGTTTTTGCTTTGGGTTTTGCTCTAAGTAGGTATAATTGTAGTTCTTAGTCTCAGAGGACTTATTTAGCCTTCAAAATTCAGTTTGCAACGGAAAACTAATTCATTGCAAACTAATTTGACATTGATACCGGAAATCAAAATTTGACTTACATCCATTCGTTTTTCTTTCAATCTAAAGTTTTACTTTGATTGGAAACAACTATTGCTTTTTAGTCTTTCGTGCCAACTTCCAAAGAGTCTGAGATCCAGGACCATGGATTCATTTTAAAGCTTTCATTACACCCGAGCAACACCAGGATATACTGCTAGTGTGTGTGTATATATATATATATATATATATATATATATATATATAATATGCTATTTTTTCAGTCTTTATACTCTCCAACCCTCTTCAGAGTATTTAAAAATGAACTCTTTATTGAAGAAAATGAACTCTTTATTGAATCCATTTCATTCCACTGTTCATGTCTAGGGATATTTTGTCTTTTTTAACTACTACTCACTTTTTTTAGTAGTGTTTCCACTGAGTCTGTACTAGCCATCTCTAGAATTAAACTCACAATAGCTTAGTGGATTAAAGCAATTGTGAATTCAATTTCTGGGTTGGTTTATACAGACTCACACTCACTGGTAATAGCACAAGCTTTAACTCACTACTTTTTTTTAAAAGTATTGCTATGTAATAGTGATATTCTATATAGGTCAGATAATGTGAGTAAATTTAAAGCACTACTGTATCCTTATAATTTAGTCTGTGTTGAATAGTTTCTTTTTTTTTTACACACCTGTTATACATTTGTGTTGTTTCAAGATATAAAGTATAAAACTTTAAATATACCATATTAATTAGAGAAATATATAAATACAGTTTTTTTTTTTTTTTTTTTATACAAAATAGTTGTATTGACTTCTATTTGTCATGACTAATAAAGGTGATGGTAGCCATTTTGTTATTTCCTGAACAGGTAAAAATGAGAGCCAAGACCATCCATTTTCTTGATTAAGATAGTAGGTATTTACTCAGCTTAACACAATCAAAAGTTTGCTCCCTACACAGAAGTAAGTCTGCTAGCTGAGCTTACTAATCATTATTACATGTCAACAAGATAGGTGATTAAAAGATACAGGAAGAATTGGGCCCAGCAATTTTCAAAGAGGATATTAGTGTTTATCTTCTGAAGCTAATATCATATTGTCACATTCAGTTTGTCCAGTTGTGACAGTAAGAAAAGATTTTACGAAACCAATTTCTTGAAATTAATGTTGTATCTAATATTGTTTATAACATTTTTTTACTATTTCTGATATTTAGTATACACATATTTTTTAATGTTTAATATCCAATTTAAAAAAAAAAATTCTGTAGTGTTTGTTTAGAATTGGCCTCATTGAATAAATTCCAATTTATCCTAAAAGTAGAATTAATATATATATATATATATATATATTTTCTCTTGGACATTTTCAGTTTGCATTTCATCTATAGAAAAAAAAGACTCACATTTGTTTTTGCTAATATCAACTGACAACAATATAGAAAAAAAAACAAAAGAAAATTTAACCTACCTTCAATACTGAAGTCATTCCTTTGAAGAGGTGCATTTCTATAAGGCATTCATAAAAATTTCATAAATACTGTAGTAGTTTTTCTAAACTGTAAAAAAAAATAATCAACTATTTTTTGATTAACTGCATAGAGTACGTGAATCAGATTTATAAGTTTATAAACATTTGCTTTTCTCAGAGTTAGGAATAGTTTGATGTCTATGTGCTTATGTGAATAAAAAATTTAATTTTGAACATGGTTTTCTTTTCTTTCTGTTTAAATAAAGTCCAGTACAAATGAATTGCTTATCAAAGTAAACAATTTCTTTCCACAAAAATATATATCAGCAGCTTAATGTGTTTTTATCAGATAATCTTGCAAGATGGTGTAACATTTTAATATAATATTCTTTTTAATGTTAATTGATTAGTTTTTAGAGAAAACTTCTTTTTAAATTTCTTTTCTGATGTGAATGTAATACTTTTTAGTATCATTAACAAATTTAATTAGTTCTTCTTGAAGATTGCTGCTTGTGCATAGAACAAGACAGAAGAGAAAAAAAAAACAATGCTACAATTTTTCCCCTTTCAAGCTTCAGAATGTTGTCAGTTTACATCTATTATAAAGAATTCGAAGTAGTATTTATTTATTTTTCTGGCATTGCATTAAGTAAGGAGACTGATCTGCTCAACCTTGGTAGAGCATTATACGTGTAAAAATAAATTATGAAAAACATTACATCATAGATCTCTTTGCTAGAAAATAAACAAAGCCTCTTTTGAAGATTGTTAATAAACACATCTTTTGCATCAGAAAAACTGATACAATCACCTTCTCTGAAGATGAAATTACCTTGATCTTCCTAGGAGCAGATGAGGAGGGTTGTTTCCACTGCATGGATTGTCTCTGACTCAAAGGGATGAGCCTAATACTTATTTTGGGTTAAGACTAGATCTATATCAAATAATGCAGTTTTTTCTGTGATAAGATAAACCTGAGGAAGAACAAGGGTACAACAGCTGAAATGTTGTGATAACAACAACAAAGATGAGGACAATAGTCTGAATATAGTGTAAATAATAATTCCTCATTGGATAAGTTCAGACAGGAAGCATCTGGATTGTTGTCCTAGTCTACATATCTTTAATGGACAAAGAATGTAAGAACTTATAAGTGAAGAAAATGATTGTGACCCTGTCATAATATTGTTTGCAGTTTTCATATTAGTAAATTAAGTAAAGAGTACAAAAGTTGAAAAATAAAACATATAAGAAAAATATATCATAGATATCTTTGCTAGAAAATCAACAAAGCTTCTTGTTTAACTTCATTGCTTCATCAAATGTACTACATGTTCATCCAATAAAAGTAGCTCTGTCAGTTTGGGAATAAAACCAAATTAAAAGTGCAGCAAAATATTTTAGTACACATATACAAAACTAGTAAATTTCTAGGTACGGCAGTGGTATCAAAAAAACTTCTTCAAAAGTATTCATGATGTTGAAATTTGGTCTCCTGTCTCCACAAAAAGTAGTTGGTGGGGGTGACAAAATCTTTATAACATTAATTTCTTTACTGGTCATTTGAAATGTTCACAAAAGATCTACTGAAACTAAAAACATAAAGAAACCTTATCTATAAAAATTAACATTCATTTATATTCTAACTTTTTAATGCTCAGCAGCAGAAAATAAAATTTAACACATGGCTATTGTCAGTTTTCAAAAATAGTAGATGGATCAGTAGGCATTAAAAAAAATCCCTTAGCTTGAAATACATTTTCAGTTTTAGTATTTGCTGGAAGAGCTAGAAATGTGGACCATTACATGGCCATTTTGCAGGTCTTTGTTAGTAAGAGGAATACACAAATTTGTAATTTGTAAATTTATAACTTCTTAGAACAGTAATGTTCTAAGAAGTTATAAATTTATTCATTGGCAATATTGTTAATAAAAACAAAAGTTTCAAATATGGAATGATTGAGCATGCAACAGAATGTATTTTTATTAATTAAGATAATATTTTTTTATCAGTTTTTTTTCTTAAGTGGCAATATTTATTTATAAATATAGGTTAAAAAAGATCTCTATCCTACTATCTTGCAAAACTTTTTAAACCTCTGTGCTAATTGAACTTTTATTTTCAACCTTTGATTGGTTCAATAACTACTTTATCATTTGAACTTTAATATGCATTCCTATTTAAAAGCTCAAGATCTTATATATACTTTGGTTTTCATTATGAGTTTAGTTTAAACGGTATCTTGCTAGTCATTTTAAATAAAATCTTTTTCTGAATCAGTGAAATATATAAGGCTGTTACAAATAACTGATATTTTATCAAATATTGAAGAGAACAAGAATTTAAAAATCAGCAAATTCACAATTTTTTTTGTTAACTTTTAGTTACACAAGCTTTTAATTTCTTCCCTTTTTCTTTTTATGCTGAAACTTAAATAAAAAAAAAATTGAAACTGATACTCATTTATCCTTTTTTTTAAAATTTTTTTTTATTTTGGTCATTAGCTTTGGTGTAAACAAATTTAGGTATTAAAATTAATTTTCTTTTTTCTAAATACACAGAAGTATTGGCTACTTTGAATCTCTGCTATTAATATAGAAAGCTGACTTAAGTATTTAAGAAAGCAAGAAGATTTCCAAATTAATACTAGTTTACATGCATTTTGGATTATTTTTATAGAATGAAAAGATATGAGATATCAAGCATATACGTTATTACAAAAAAGTACGAATTGATCCAATATTTCTGTTCTTCATTTAAAGGATGTTTCTAGATGCTGGGAACATAGTATAATTTTATAATTATTGTAATCTGATAAGATAAAATCAAAACCATGATATCCCTTATGTTTATCTGCAGTGTCTATTTGTAATTGCCTGGTTCCCTTATAGGATTACTAAACATATGTATTATAAAAATCTGTCATATCAAAATATCTTGGATAAATTATAAACTAATTTTTTAAATTCAGTGTTTAGAAGATATTTGGAATTTTATTTTTCAATTTTTATTTTATATTATTTTACCTTGAATTAAATTTTACATAAAATGTGGCCAAACTTTTACTAAGCTTAAGCTAAGTTTGATAAAAAATTCAAGCAGTGGGGCAACTTATAAGGTTGAACTTACTATACTTTCAAATTGGTTTGTAAGATGGACTTGTTATAGTCAGTCAGTTAAGTGCCATACGTGATACATGCTTGGGCGATCATGACTTGAAACAGACATAACTGACTGGGCAGAAGATTATCCCGCAGTAGGTTGTCATTGCTTTCTGCGGTAGACTGGTTGCCGACCAAGGCTATAGAACCCAATCTGTCCCGTTATTTAACCCATAACTGGAAGGAATAGACGGATTAATACCTTTCCCAAGGGTATTTGTGTGTAAGTGAATGCAAGGAATTCAACTGGAATTTGAACTCGGTTCTCCGATTTCTCGTTCCGAGCCAATATCCACTGCGCCACAACGCACAACACTACATTGTTATAGTAGGTGCCTAAATATCATGAACATTTAATTGAAAGAAATATCAATATCAAATATCCTCAGTTTAATGCTCTCTTAACTAAGTGTTTTTTTGTCTGTATTCATATGCATAATTGTCAGTGAATAAATTCATTGGAAAGTAATTTTATATTTTTTTCTTTCTTTTTTTTTTTTGTAGATTCTTTGTTAATCTGCAAACTATCTGCAAATTATAAACCCTTCAGATATATGTAATCCTTTTATTCTATACTATTAGAAGAACCTTGTCTTTAATATTAAAGGATGGATAGTTATAGCTATATGACCATCATAAATGATTTTATGCCAGAAATCATCGAGTAATAAATTTTATAAATTGTGATATCATTTATGTATTTCTGAATATCAGTAATTTATCTCTTATATGAAACCTAAGTAAAATAAATAAATCATATGTTTATCTCTTTCTGTCATCCTAAAAACCCAGAAAATTGTAGTTTCTGAAAGAAATGTAGATTCATTGGACATTTTATCATAGGTCTAATTATTTCCTAATTTTTTAAAAGGTTACTTTGCAAAAAACAAAATAAAACTGTTTTTGCTGTGACACTGTAATATTAAAAATATGAATAGGTGACTCTGTAATATTAAAATATTAAAAATACGAATAAGCATTCCTTTTTTCAGTTATTTTTTTCCTATTTATCTATTCTCTTCCATCTTTAATAGCTGTTGTAAAACTTAGTTTTGCTAACAGTACTACCAAGTTACCATTCATTATTTTTCTTTTAAATGATATTACATTTTATTTAGTCACTTTATAAGACAGTCCTAATATTTGTAACTAATATAATTTACTGTTAAGTCTCATATAATTTTCTCTGTTGCATTGATTCACTTCAAATATCAAAATGATGTGTACTATTTTTGAGTGGCACATTACCAACTAAACATTTCAAATTCTGATAGCAATTCAGGTACTTAATATTTAATTGTTAATTGCATTATATAATAATCTACCTATCTAATGATTTTTATTTAGCACATAATTTATTAAAGATTCCTATATTATTTGATTAATTGACAGTTTTCTCTTTATATTTTTTCTAAATCCTTATTGTTACACAAATTTAAATAGAATAAAAAGGCTGCTTTTAATAATAATTATTTTTTTATTCACTTGTGAAACTATAGGAATTACTGGACACTCTATCATTAGTTCATATGAATGAATGAATGAATGAATGAAAAATACATCAACAAGTAAAATAATTAACTTTACCACCACCCAAAACCCTTATTTCTTTCCCAATTATAGCTATTAAAAAACTTTATATAGTAGAAAACAGAAGATATATAAATAAATTACCAACAGACAATCTCATGAATTCATACTCCTTTACTAAAAATTATTCTGAGGCTATACATCTGCTTGAGAGATTTATATTAACTACTAAACAACATATAGCACATAGGTACAAAGCTATATTTTTATAATATTCTATGGGCAATTACTTTCTGTGAGGAAGGGAAGAAAAGAGTTTCATACAGTACTTTTGGAGGGAACTCGGTGATGCTTGGTTAATTGCCCTTGTGTCAAATACGTCCAAAGTCCCCACAATTTAAATACCTGAAGGTTTAACATTCATTAACTGAACACTAATATATTTGTGAGAAGAAAAATGTTCATTGAGAAAATGCATGCTGTTTAGTAGTAAGATTGTTTGTAGAGGAATGTAGGTATCAAAAATGTCTGCAGAAGTTTAGAGTTCGTTTGTGTGGGAGCAGATTTTAAAGGCTTTGTTCCTTCCTCTTTTTAGTAGGTCCCAACAGGTTGAGAGAAGAGGGTAAAACAAATAAACAAATGTATCCATTTAGTTGTTGAGTTGTTCTCTGGGTGGGTTGGCGTGGAGTGAAAAAGATGGAAAGAAAATTGGCAGTGAGGGTCAATGAAACTGGGACTGACTTGTGAGAAAGAAAAGCTTTAGGATCCAATTTTGTGCGTGTGCGATATTACTTTGTGTTTTTTCCCAAATGTTGTAGTCCTTTGAATTTGATTTTGCGGGCGTGCAATTTATTTTGTGTGTTTTATTTAGTTGATGGATTATATAGGATTTGTATCCTATACTTTTCAACCCCTCTACACACACTTTTTTATTTTTATTTTTTAGAATGAAATTTGTTGGAATTGCAGATTACAAAACTTGCAAGCATAAAACTTCCTACTGATAAAGGAAAGAGATTGCTTAAAATTTATAATTTAAAATGACTGGAGCAACATTTGGTATTTCTATGAAGAGTTTATTCATATGCATACATAGAAGTATATTAGGATAAAATAATTTCTTCAGTTTTTGATATAATTTGATTATTGTCCATTGTAAAGAAAACTTTTTCTGCTAATGCACTTTGACAAAACTAGAACATAAATATTTTAAAATGTGTTATATTTTAAATGAAAATTTTTTTCTAGTCGTACAAGATTAGATTTCTGTTAAGATTTATTAAATATATAAAAACTCAACATTTGCATTAATATTTTTAAATATTTCTAATTAAAATTAACTTTCATAAAAATCACATTAAAATAGGCTTAAAAAAGAATAAACTGATATAAATAAATAAAATTTTGTAAAGTCATAATTTAGTGGGTGTGTCAGGAGTTGTATCTATTCATTTGAAAATGTAATTAATAATAATGAAATGTTCTATTTTAATATTATGTTCAGGTGTGTCTCATAGGAAACAAAAAATTAATGTAAATGTATTAATTTAGAAATGTTATTTATTAATTACAGAGTTATTTTCTAATAATTAAAGAATTACAAGAGGACTGAAATAAAGGTTATTAGGGAAAATGGTGATTAATAGTTTCCTTGCTGACTGAGAAAGGTGATTGTCTAATGATGCATAATGTACTGTGTATTTTATTATTCATCTTTAAAATTTATGGAATGGTGTAACTTTTTAATATTAAGAATAGTTAATACATAAAAATGTCATACCTAATATGGCTGTTAAAAGAAATTTAGTCTTAGAAAAAAAGACAGATGCTTTCATTTTTTTTTCTTTGTCATTCTCTTATTTTATTTTTTAAATAACTAAAAAAAATAACTCACTTTTATTGCAAGAATTTGACAAAATATGCTTTCTTTTGATAAATTTCAGACTCACATCAACTGGACAATGGTATTCAAAGGTACAGGTAGACGTTATTATGTGTTGTTTATCTATAGTCACCGTTGTCTGTTTGCTGAATTACCCACTATATAGAAAAGAATAATCACCATAAAATGAACATAATTTTACATAAATTCTGTTTTGTTTCATTCATTTGAACCAATTCAGTTGCCTTTCATTTGATTAAAGCCCCCTCCCAAATGTATTAACTTGACCAAGAAATGAAGCACTCAATTTTCCTATTACTGCTGAGGCTAATTTAAAACTTTACAGACTTATTTTTACTAATTACATAAAGCAAAATACTATTTAAAAAAAAAATTAGCTGTAATTTTAGTAGTAAGGTTACAAATTTGTTACTTGTTCATACTTGAAAAGATGACATAAGTTTTTATATATATATATATATATATATAATTAAGTATATAATACCTTATTCTCCTTTATTTCTAAATCATATTTTTAACCTCAGCACTAATGAGGAAGAAGAAAAAAATGAATAATTATGAGAAAATAAAATTAATATTGGCACACTTTTTTTTTTTTGTTTTTTTTATAAGAATGTGTTTTATGAGATTTTTTTTTAAAATTTAAGACATACCTTCATTGTTTTTGTTTTTGCACTAGTTCATGTGATCTCAGATCATGATCAAATGGTTAAGACAGGTTTTTTTTGTTTTTTTTTTCTTCCTTCAGTAATCTTTACATTAACCCCTGTACATTTTGCATCTTTGGACACAAAATGAAAAGCTATAAAAAGAACAGTAGTCAAAGTTTTCTAATAATGATCTGAGACTGCATCAATGAAAGTGTTTCAAAAGCAAAATAAGTATTTTGAAAATACTGGCTCATAAATATTTTATATCATTTCACAAATACATTATTAAATAATAGTTGCTAATATCACCTTTTAAAGTCAAAGGTGAGTGTTAATTATTTAAAAAGAAAATTTTCAATGTTTACAGTCAAACTGATTATGAGCAAATGCTTGTTTTAGCATGTTTTGGCAAATTTTTTGGAAGTGTATTCAGCATAGATCAGCGTGGCTCTGGGCTAAAACATAGCACATTTGACACTGGCTGTCCAGATTACTGTCCCCTCTTTTCACTCTGTGTATTGGTTTTGTAAACAATGTTTATACATTTTTCATCTATAATTTTTTAATTTCTTAAAGTTGAGTATTTTTCTTTTATTAAATCAGTATTTAAATGTTACCATGTTGTGGAAATGTTAAATATTTTTTTATAACAATCAGGGATTTTTTTAAAAAAATATTAACCATATGAATCACAAAGAATTTTTTGCTTTAAATATTTTCTTAAAACGGCAATAAATTTTTAATAATTATATTACTTGTCACTACCTTGGTGAATATTGAAAAAAATAGCATAAGTTGAAATGATTAAAATTTAATCATTTCAACTTATGCTATTTGTTTTCAAAACAATTCTCTTTTTTTCAAAATCAATTTTTTACTGTTAACATTAGGTGTTGGTCTTTTTGTTATTCCTCAAAACAAAAATTAGAATTTTTCATGTGGTAACATTTTAATATTGACTTTATTTAACCAGTTTTTTCAGTGATTTACTTAATTTACATCCTTTAATGATTTTATTTTTCACTTTTGGAAAGTTTTTAATTATCACTTTAAAAATAAAATAATCTTTTGACCTTTACTTTTGCATTTTCTAGCTTATTTTGTAAATGTTGTTTACATAAACCAACTAATTAAAAAAAACCAATCCTAATGCTTCTTGCTTGGTATCTTATGCTTTTTATTTATCCTAGTCATGGATTGTTTGTATCTAACTAGAAAAAAAAATAATGTATTTTTCTCTCTCTCTCTCTCCTCTAAAACGGTAATATTTTTGGATTTATACTGGATCAAACTGTCAAAGAAATTTTGATTAGTTATAAACAACAGAATGGCACATTTTAATAAGTTTGGTGAGCACAACATCTCTGTCTCTGCTACATAAAAAATAAGATTAACTGGAGAAAGCAAGTTTCATCACACAAGCATCAGATTTCAGTCTGTTATTGCATTTAATCATTTAAATTTTTTGCATCAGTAAAACTTTTATTTTAAAAATATTAAATATATCTTTACTCTCAAAAAATCAAACTCTTTTTCATTTATTTTACCTTAATAAACTGTTATCTGAAATAAGCTTTCCATAGATATTTATAATTACGTCAAAAGACGGATGTGCGTTGTGGTGCAGTGGATAACGACAAATTGGGGTGCCGAGTTCAAATTCCAGTTGAATTTCTTGCATTCACTTACACACAAATACCTTTGGGAAAGGTATTAATCCATCTCTTCCCTTCAGTTATGGGTTAAATAATAGGACAGATTGGGTTCTGTAGCCTTGGCTGGTAACCAGTCTACCGCAGAAAGCAATGACAGTCTACTGTGGGATAATCAGTCATGTCCAGTCAGTCATGTCTCTTTCGAGACACGATTGCCCAAAGCGTGTATCACATATGGCACTTAACGAAATCAAGAGAGAATAAGTTTAATATTATATGGTTTAGTTTTATTTACTCTGATAAATTCATCAGTTTAAAAGATTTAAAATGGTCATTGAAAATTTATTCTTTGGTCAAAAAAAAAAAATAATAATTTTTGAAATTAGAATAAAAAGTATGTTGGTGTTAATTAATGTCTGTTAAAACTTAAAAAAAAGTTTTCTAGACGAAATCAATATCAACTGATTTACTGTTTTTTTAATCCATGAATTATTCAGATTGGTACCATTAACTTTGTTTTCATTACATTTCAGTCAATGTGTTCTCTAGCCTTCTTCAGGAATACATTAAAAAGTAAAACCTTTGTTTACATTCTCTCTCCTTAAAAAAAAAAAATTATAAGAGGTTTTCTGAACCAACTCAAAAAGTACAAATATTGTCAGCATAAATCATTGATGTGAAGGAATAGTGGCAAAAGATTTTAAGTAAAGAGAACTGAAAAATATATCCCAAAATAAAAAGCAACAAAGTTGAAAATACTAATCCAGATAAGGCTTCATCTCAAAACTTTCAAAAATGTTTCTTAGCTCTTAATTGTAAATTTCTTCATATTTCACAAAGGATATCCCTTGATTTTTATGTTACATTGAAACATTCTGTTTTTCACAAACTGGACATAAATCTGATTAAAAAAATCAAATTACTTTTTCACAATTTTTATTTTATTTTTTCAAGTTTATTTTATAGCAGTTCTTTCCCAGAAAAGAAAGAAGTCTCAAATCATCACACATAAAATTCTACATAGTTATATATCAACAAATTCTCTATAATAATTACACTGAAATACAATTGATTACTTGTATTTTTAAAATGGACACCAAAGTAGCTGAAATGCCTTTATTGCATGAAGTTTTTTTTTTCTTGAAATAATTTTTATTTACTTTTTTGTAAGGATGTAGCAAAAAAAACATTTATTTGCTCTATTTGTGAGAATCAAATGAGACTATACTCTTCACTTCTGTTAACTAGTCTGGTTCACTATTAGTTCCAGTACATCTGTATTAAAAAAAATTCATTAACCTTTTTCATGGAAAGTAAAAAAAAAAATAACTATCATTGCTATTTGATTACTTTAATGAAAAATTTTACTTGTTCATTTCATAAGTGGTTGATGAGAGTTCATCATATAAACTTTGCTTTAATATAACTTTAGGTTCACTTTTTAAGACATTCACTAAACTGAAAACAAGAATATATTTTTATGTAGCAGTAATAGAGGTGTTCATCATTAACATGCCTAATTAATAGAGCCTGTATATGACAACATATTTCTGATTTCTACTTTCCAATCTTTACTAACTTTTTAACACTTTTTTGATTATTTTTATGATTTTTCTTTATCTTTCTGTTTTTATTCAATAAGAAGAAAGTTTCAAAACAACTTTTTTTTTCGAATTTTGAAATTAGTTTTTTTTTATTTCAGTAAGATTAAAAAACTTTTAGTAAATCATGTCTAACATAGATGTATATACACTATAGTTATCTGTAGCTAACTATCCACCACACACATTTTAATAACTTGTGTTTCTAGATAGCTGCTATACATATTTGCTAGCAAATTATCCTTGTCTTTATTACCATATTCACAATGTTTCAGCCATTGTGAGCTCCAGCCTTCTTCAGGTGATATTCTTTGAAATTTCAAATTGAACCCTTTATTTATTCCACAGGGGTAGATTGTTCTGATTCCGTGTTTCATATTTCTGTTTCAGTTAATTTTTTTGGAAATACCAGATGCTGTAAGCTTGATGGTCTTAGTATAATGAGAATTCAGCATATAAACTTTTGAATTGTTAATCAGAGAGCCAAATTCCAATGCCAGTTGGGTTCATTATATTTACTTACATGTAAATACCTTTGGAGAGGGGGGTATAAAAGAAAAAAAATTGCAGAAAATCAGTGAGAAAAAAGATAAAATGGAACAAATCAGGAAAATGTTAAATTTGTGTGTCTGAGAGTGTATAACCAGAAATGAATGGATTCAGTAATCTACTAAAAGTTTCAGATCAAATAATTTAAACAGTTGTCAGTTTATCAAATAATGTTTTTTGGTAATGCTATTTTATGCTTTGATAACCATCATATTCCATTCATAAATTTTTGAGTAGTAGATGTAATAAAAGCTTTTGTTCTTGTGCTTATATTCCATTACTTCTGATTTTTCATTTAACAATTTATTCTGCTCTGGTATTGTAATTATGTTCAATTTTTCTTCATGGCACAACATCCACTTTTTCTATTCTTCAAAAATAATGAATACATTTTCTTTCCCGGCCTCTCAAAGTGTTCTTCCACTTTTTTCTGTTCCTATACACCCTTCAATAGTACAGTGGCATTCTTATAGTTATATGCATTAAATAAGGTACTGTGCTTTACTTCCACAGACATTCTGTTGCACCACTGAACACTGATCTCTTGGCAATATTCACAGTTGCCTGATAATAATGTTCTCTACATATTTACCATTCTTAGATTAATTGCTTTTGATGTAATAGTCAATATGTGCACAAATTGCACTCTGGTGTCAGATGTCATTTTACAAGACTGTTATTCAGTTACTATCTGTAAAAAATAAGAATTTTGGGTTATTGTCTGGAAAGTTCAACTAATTCAAATAATTCCTCTTTTTTTTTTTTTTATTATGACAGTGATGGTAGTGTATACCACCATTGTTGTATAAATGCATCAATAAGAAGAATAAAAAAATCATTACATAATAAATATACACAAATATTTATTTTTCAGCATAATCATCTCTTTCCTTCTCAATACATTTAATTTACTAGTAAATATTTATCACATTTGATCAGATATTATACATTAAAATTTCAGATTGAAAACATATTGAACCACTGTTTTGTATATATATATATATATATATATATATATATTGTGTGTATTTTGGCAGCATTTTTTCATTAATGCAGGTTTCATTGAATAATATAGACAAGTTTTGTCTATTAATTTTGTGTAGGATCCGTTAATAAAGATAATTGAATTGAAAATATAAGTCCATCCCTACCGCCACGGTAGGGATGGACTTATATTTTCAATTCAATTATCTTTATTAACGGATCCTACACAAAATTAATAGACAAAACTTGTCTATATTATTCAATGAAACCTGCATTAATATATATATATATATATATATATATATATATATATACACACACACACACACACACACACACAAAACTGTAGTGCAAATTGGGTTAAAAATGATAATTGCTACCAAAATGGAGTTAGCATGAGATATTCACATGATAAGTATTCACTTTATCTTTGTACTTTAAAGTTTGATCAGTTGCTTTATCTTGTGTGGAAAGGTTTTTCAAAATGACGAATGTATTTAATGCCCGTCCTGGTAAGTAGCTATAAAAAGTCATATAATTCATAAGAAGACTTGTAGTTTCCTGAAAGCATAACTTTTCTTCAATAACTATAAGCCTTACCATTTACTTCGCTTTTCTTTCTTTCTTTTTTAGTATTACTTCATTTCACAAAATCTCTTGAGATTGACTTGTAGAAGTTAGTTATTTTGTTTATTGATTGATCTATTGATTTTCAGATAGTACAGATATTTTAATAGATATTGCATTTGTTAAAGAAATCCCTTTAAGATGTTTCTTTCCTTAAGTTTTATTCTTGTAGAATATCCCTTAATTTTGTAATTAACTTTTGGTCTATAAAATCAGTTTTATTAAATATATGTACCTAAAATATTGTTAGATCCATCTGGAAAAATAAATTTTACTTATTTTTTTTCTTTCGATATTAATGTTATTTTTTATGATATGCTCTTTCATATCTGTCTTCTATACACATAGTACACTTTGTGAAGGTCAAAAATGTGGGAACCACAAAATAAAAGAATCACTTCAGTTGTTTGAAAATTATAGGCTTACACTGATTTAAAAAATGTAGGTGGAATATTAATGAATTGTTATTTCAGTCTTGATTTGTAAGTAAAAACTTTGGTTAGGAAGTACTAATTTTAAAGTGAAGCATTCTAGTTGAATCAGCATTCAAATGAGACAGGAAACAGCAAGCCAATAGTCTGCTTATTATAAAAGGTATACATTTGAAAAATAATATAAAATAAGAACATGGACCAGGAAATAAGCTAGAAACCAATGCAATGATTATGTTTATTGAAAAAAAACTACATTCATTTATCATTAAAGGTTTTGTAAGCTTTGATGCCAGAGATTTACATGTTTTACTTATAAAGTACTTATGTTGACTGTTCATTATAGATACCTTCAACAACTAAGTTAAAATGTAGTAGTTTGCCTTTATATGGCATGATATTTGAACTTCCCTGTTTTCATATTGAAAGTTTAAAATATTAATTTTTGATTAATGAAAATCATAATAAAAAATTTAACTTTTTTTTTTTTCCTGAATTTCCCCCACTTAAAAATAGGGAAAAAATAATTGCTCTTATTCAGATGAGTGATGTTTTTGTTCACTTGTTTTCTTTTTTGTAGAAGGCCATAGAATGATTGTTTTTATGGTGTAGGACAACAAAAACAATGAAATGAAGTTTGAATCTCTTTTGGAATGATAATGTGATAATGACTTTTCAAAAATACATTTGCTGTGTATATGACTGAAGTTTTTTTAAATGTGAGATTTTTACAATATAGAACATTGTACACTCATCTACATTTTCTTTGTGGAAACCGAGATCAACAAATATATTCCAGTCTTTTGTTTCTATTTCTTATAAGATCCTTTAAAATCGTAAAACTCACTCTTATCCACATCTTTATAAAGGAGGCAATAGTTATGGCAATATGATTAGGCAAACTATGACAGACAGACTTTCTCTTTTAATAATCATATTAAACTACCAGAAAAATTTAAACATTTTACTTTTTATTATGTAGACAACTTCCCAAACTAAAATAACAATACATTCATATTAAAATGAAATCAGTAAGAAAATAATATTGAAAATATTTCTTCAATTAAAGATTATTTGCATTTATGATTCTGAAAGGTAAACAGGTTTTCAGTTTATTTGATAACTTTTTATTTTTTCATGAAGCTTGCAAGATTCTTTAATAACAACAAAAAGATGACATCTCAACCGACAATAAGTTTGTCAATGTACAAAGCATTGTTTTTCATACCAAGTAGCATGAGCGGGGATCAATAAAGTCCTTTATCTTATACACAATTACAAACTGAAATCTACACAATATAATGTATGTTTTTCATACATCTATTATATTTTGTTATTGTCAACCTTAACTTTTCAGTAAGTGTACTGACTTAACATCTTAGCTTTTCTTAAATGCATTTCTAAAATTGTCATTGGTGTTTATTCTTGGGTGAAAGCAGACATTGAAACTTTCGTGTCATTGTGGAAATACTAATGGAAATTGAAATCGTCTTCTTGGTTCACTTCCACCCTTTCAGCTGCTATAGCCCACAATAATTACTTCTGGTTATCCTAGCAGACACCTCATTTTATCTGCTCATAATGTGTAAGCATGTCATTGTTAAGTCACTGTTCACTGATAGAATGATACTCTATATAGCCTCTCACAAGTTTGGTTCTCATGATAACTGGAAGCTCTGTAAGAGAACATGAGTAAATCCTCAATCCCTCCTCTCTTCAATCAGTTTAAACTATTGTAATTTACTAAGTATTCCAAACTGATATCAGTTTGTACAATGAAAACACATCAAAATAGTGAAATTTCCCTCTGTTTCAACTGCTATTTTGTTTATTTTTAAAACTAGATACAATTACTAACTAAACTCTTTCTAAAAATGCAATTCTTTTTCATGTAATTAGTTTCTATTTTGTCTCTTTAAACTGTCACTATTTCAGTTATGGCCACATGTCTTTCAGCATTTTTGAAGCTAACAATTTCATAGTGTTGTTTTTTTTTTTTTCTTGTTCAAACTTTTTACATAGGTCTTATGATACAATGGATATCAGCTTAGAATAAGAAATTGGAGAGCCGAGTTTGAATTCCAGTTGAATTTGTTGCATTCGCACAAATACCCATGGGAAAGGTATTAATCTGTTGCTTCTACTTCCAGTTATAGGTTAAATAGCAAGATAGATTGGGTTCTATAGTCTTGGTTGGCAACCAGTAGACTGCAGAAAGTAATATCATCCTGCAGGAAAATCTTCTGCCAAATTAGTCATGTCTCTTTCAAGACATGATTGCCCAAGCACTTAATTGTGTCTTCCTACATAGTCCTATCTTAAAGAAAAAAAAGATGCTCATCAATTTGATGGTTTTTAGATAAGGTGTCAAGTTGTTTTTCACAAAAAAATTTCCAAGTTGAAAACTTTAATGGATAAAATACCATAGAAATTCAACACTTAAAAAATGAAAATTGTAGAGCAATATATAATCTTTAATAATCATTTGGTTTCATATCTCTCTATCTATACAACTTGAGGCGCACACTAATTAAAAAGAGTGTACACTGTGTTCATTTAGTTCAAAACTGTTTGGGTTTCAATACATCAGAATTAGTAATAATAGAAAGAACACTTATACTCAGAATCAGGAAAAAACAGCAAAAATTCTTTAGACACATAATGAGGAAGGAGGACTTCAAAAACTTAACCTGCATGAGACATATTTTGAAGGTAAGCGAGATAGGGAAAGGCAGCAAGCCTCTTAGCTGATGAACTGGTGTGAATGGATGACAGGACAGGAACCTTAGCAAAGGAAAAGAAACTGCTAAAGGAGAGGAAGATGTGGAGAACCATGATCGCCCATGTCCCAAAAGGGAATTGCAGTGAATGAACATCATCAGCTGAACTACATTTTATATGCAACTTGTTTCGTGCATGGATATTGTGTAGTTCATATCTTCCTCACATATTTTCTTTAATAATGCATTTTAAAACTAAATTACTTATTCATTGTATTTTGTTCAAATTGTCATGCTCAAATCTTTCACCTCGGTTGTTTTTATTCATTCTGTTAAAAAACATTAAACAAAATTCATACAAAATATATAAATTGGAAATATTTTTACATCTTGAAATTTCGTTCTCACATTTGTCTGTAAAAAAAATAAAGAAAATTTGAAAAATGTTCAATTTTGCTTTTACTGGTCATTCATTTACACTTGTGGCTGGCAATATTTTCTCAAATTCTCTAGTTTTGAGGACCAAGTTGAAAATTTATTTATTATTTTTTAAAAAATGAAACTAGATTTTCTAAAGAATTACATAAAAATTGACTGGATCAATGGTCAAATCTAATAATTAATAATTCCATTAGTATTGTCTTACTTTTTACTTCAAGACTATCTATATGACATAATATTTATAATGATTTTTCACTTGTTTGAAGCTAGAATCTTCGGTTATTCACAATTGAAATTGCTTAACACATGAGACAGAAAAGTGAAGAATTTTACATGGTCATAACTTTGTTGCTAATTGAGTTATCAAAATAAATTGGGTACTACTTTTTCAAGTTTTTTCAAGATTTCTGTGCTCAAATTAAAGATTTTTGGATGTTGAAAATAAAATTTTATTTTGAGATATTTACCTCTTTTGCAAAATACTTTGCATGACTTTGTTTAAGATAAAAAAGTATTACTTTCACTTCTCTTGTGCTAATGGGTATTACTGAATTTATCTATCAAGCTTTTGATAAGAACAGTGAGACTCAGGCTTTTGCTTTAGATATCGCATTGGTGTTTGACAGGTTTGGTATGCTGGCCTTTATCGCAAGTTCAAGGGCTATGGTGTCTCTAGCTGAATATTTGACTTAATTCAACCATTTTTAACAAATCATGTAATGAAAGACATGTTGAACAATCATGCTACTAGATCCTTTCAATGTGGGGATTCCCCCAGGGCTCTATCCCTGGACTTGCATTGTTTTTTTATCTTAATCAATGACCTTCCTGATGTCATCAATTCCTAACTCAGTATCTATGATAATAATGCAGCTATTTACTCCTGTCTTAATAGTAAGTTTGATAAAGTGAAACTGGCAGCTGATCTTGAAAATGACTTTCAGTCAGTTGTCAACTGGAGGCAAGAAATTGCTTGTAAATTTTAATACCTCCAAAATGAAACTTCTATCTTTTAGTCATCAGAGATTTATTTTTTACCATCTATCAACATGACTGATGCTACTCTCCAGGAAAGCAACTCTTTGCATGTTCATGATCTCACATTTCCACTGACATGAAGTGGAATGATTATATTGAATCAATTAATAGGTCCACTGCCAGGGAAATTAGTTATTGTGCCATACCAGACAATTCTCACCAGAATTCTTCTTGCATGTTTATAAATCTACTAATTGTTTGTGCATTGAATATTGCTGTTATAGTTAGTCTAGTGCTCCTGCTACATATTTCAAGATCCTTGGTCCTGATCTGGCATCTTGACTTCAATCACTTTCCCACTGCCATGGCATAGCTTCTTTCTTTTCCAAAAATATTTACATGGTAATTTTCCTGAGCTTTCATCCCTGGTACTTTGACTGCATGCATTTAAGTATACTACCAGACTGGTAACTATTTTTCAATGTTTTACTGTTGAAATAGTGAGATGTGACCATAAGTTCTATTCTGATAATTTCTTCTTTCGTATTTCTTGTCTGTGGAAATATCAGTTTATTTCTTCCACGCCACCTACAGTCATCAGATTTCAATGCAACATCAATCTCCATATTTTGTCTTTCTGAATCCTGTTCTCTTATTGTTCTCTCTCTTCACTAATGACTTCTCATTTTTTTTCACTCTTAATAATCACCTGTGTCTTTGTGATATTATTACCTTACTTGTCGTGAAAAAAATATAAAATCAAATGGTTAGGCTCTATTCAAAAATGACTATCAAAGAAAAGATATGCAACTTGTTATAAAAGCATTAAATTATCCAACTTAAGTTTTGCCATAAATTATTCCTTGGTTGTAATGTGTTTTCAGCAGAAAATTTTCATGTATATTCTCAGTATTGATGTTATTACTTATTATTACTACTGCCAATTAGAGATGACCAGTATCAGTATAGTTAGCACTGGACATCACTTGTTTAGAAATAAAGAGCTGGTGTTGGTAAATGACATTCTAAATTTTATTTTTTCATTTGGAACCTTAAGGTAGTTGTAGAAATTATTTTTTTCATCCCTTTTGCTTACCATGTAACTACATAATTATTTTTTATTTGTCAGCAATGATCCATACTGATATATTGAAGTTTTTATTATTCTGAATTCATATGGCTCTTTGTTTATATCTCTTTGAAACAGTCTTTTTTACTTTTATATTGCATATTTTCATCAGGTAATTTTAAAGTTTTGCTTTTTTAAGATTATCTTTATAATTTTCCATGACAATACTAAAAACATTAAGTACAAAAAGACATCTTTCTCTAGTAGAAAATAACAAGACAATTTTGTTTACTCTAAATTTGCACACAAAAAAAAATTAATGCTTTGCATGTGACTCATAATTGTTGCTAAGAATTTGTTTAATCTTGCAGGAATGAAAAAAAATGTGAAAACAAGTGTTGAAAAACTCTTTGACAGGTAAAAATGGCAAACCTGCATTATAATTGTACCAACTCTTACAAATGCTTTGTTATATTTACAAAACAAGGAATTCTAGGAATGACATAACAACATTTTACAAAAGCAAAATATTTGTAAAATATAAATTAGAAAATGAAACTAATTGATTTTTTTTTTTTGTTCTTTGTAGGTATGCCAACACCAAAGAGATTACGGGACCTGATAAGGGAGATCCGATCAGCCCGTACAGCAGCAGATGAACGTTCTGTAGTGAACAAAGAATGTGCCCAAATTAGAGATTCTTTCAGGGATGAAGATAACACCTACCGGTGTCGAAATGTGGCAAAACTGTTATATATACACATGCTTGGCTACCCAGCACATTTTGGGCAGGTGAGTGATTGAGTTTATTAAATTTTTACAAAAATTTTTAAGACTGTTGTTTGTAATTTTAAAATACATTTATTTTTTTTATTAGTGCAATGATCAGGGGAAAATCTCTTAACTGTGCAAGTTTCATCATTTTTCCTATTTTTTAAATTACATTATGTAGGAAAACTTTAATTTCACTATTTACATCTGTTAGTTGAAAAAATGTCTCTATCAAGCAGATAAAAATATGAGAGGACACACATATAGAAAGCCAAAGAATATATCAGCTGACATTTCATATTAAAACTCATGAAAATGAGGATACGAGTTCCAATAATTGATGGCTTAAAGTCAATACAAATTTTGTTTCTATTTATTAAAAATTTGTCTTTTTTTTCTTTTGTTTTTTCAAAGTTTTGTAAAGTTAAAACAATTAAATCATAATAAATTTTTCTGTTATTTTAGTTTAATATTTTTTAATTGTAATTCTTTTTTTTTTTTAATCATCTCACCCCAAGCAAGGCATTCCACTGCCACTATTGCGCATGGGGCTACATAGGGGAAGGTAAAGAGAAGGAGTGGTTAGACATAGGGAATGTCAGGAGGAAGGTGACAGATGAGTAAGGATAACGAGGATGAGGGTTGGGCAGATGGGGAGAGTGTTTGATAGAATGGGAGCAGGTTAGTGTGTTAGGAGGTGTCTATTGACCTTACATTTAAACTACTGGAGATTGTAGTCGTCGGGGAAGCAATCGTGTGGAAGAGAATTCCACAGTCGGGAAGTGCGAGGAAAGAAACTGTTGGAGTAGAAATTACGGCTGCATTTTATCGGTTTCACTGTAAAAGGGTGGGATCTAGTTGCTAATCTAGTATCTCGTTCAAATTCGTATTTAGGGGGAACCAGTGATCTTAGATCTTTCATCGGAGCAGAAGCCGTGAAAGTATTTATAGAAAAGACACAGGGAAGCCACATTGCGCCAGTGGGAGAGAGACTGCAGGCGGTCTGCCAAGTCAGTATCTATCACATTACAGACCCTCTGAACCTTATCGAGAAGCCCGAGGAGAACAGCAGGGGCACCCGACCAGATATGGCAGCAGTATTCAATGCACGGGCAGATGGTAGATTTATAAATGTGCAGGATAGATTTAGACGGAAAAAAACTTCTGGGCCCTACACAGAGAACCGACTTTCATAGCAGCGGATTTAGCAATGGATTCGATATAGTCATTCCATTTGAGGTCCGCTGAAAGTGTGAGACCAAGGAAGCGTAGTGTTTTACTCTCTGGGAGGCAAGCCTGGTCCATGCTAATGGGAGGTAGGTGAGATTGTCGATGATGGTTAATTGAGAGTAGCTTCGTTTTAGAAGCATTAAAATTTACTAGCCATTTCTTACCCCAGTCCAATATGGATTGGAGGTCTTTTTCAATCTCGGCTGCGAGGTTAGCTTTGACGCCTACACCAGATTTTTGTAGGAGGCGAGAGTAAACTGTGGTGTCATCGGCGTACAAACCTATTTGGGCTCTTATGGAATCAGGGAGATCATTAATGTATATCAGGAAGAGTGTAGGACCTAAGATGGAGCCTTGGGGGACACCTGCGTTTGTATGGTAGTTCTGAGAGGCATGTCCGTTTAATACCACCTTCATTGTGCGGTTAGAGAGGAATGACTGAATTAGTTCAAACAAATGTCCAGTTATACCATAGCTCCGCAGTTTACATAGAAGGCCAGCATGCCAAACTCTGTCGAACGCCTTAGATATATCCAATGCAACGGTTCGGGCTTCACCATTCCTGTCGAGTGCCTGGTATATGTACTCGATGATGGTCGTTAGCATATCAGCAGTAGACCTGTTGAAGCGGAAACCATATTGCTTGTCCGAGAGGAGCCTGTGTGCTGTGAGATGCTGAACCACCTCAGCGTTGATAATGGCTTCGAACACTTTGCCAAAGATCGGAAGAAGGCTGATAGGGTGGTAATTTGCAGGGTCAGAGGGTTCTCCAGTGTTTTTAAATATAGGAACTACAGAAGATTTCCAACAGGCAGGAAAGCAGGAAGCAGATAGGCAGAAGTTGTAGAGCTTAGAAAGGACAGAGGAGAGTTCAGGGGCACATTTCTTTAAGACTATGGTTGGGATTCCGTCACCACCACTCACTTTGTGAGGGTCAAGTTTTAAGATTATCTTAGAGACAAGCGAAGGTGTAATGTGGGCATCATTCAGTTGTCCCTCGGTTCTAGGTGAGAAGTCGGGTGTAAAAACTCCAGATGAGTCCAGACTCGAATTGTTCGAGAATCTGCGGGCAAAGCATTCAGCCTTATCTGCTGGGGAGGTGAGGACCTTAAATTTGTTGATTAGCAGGGGTATTGTGGACTTGCTCTTGTTAAGTACTCTTTTACAGAGTTGCCAGTAGTCTTTAGAGCCGAATTCTTTAGCAGAAAAGTTTTACATCTTTTTTATTTTACAATGATAAAAATACGATATTATTCTTATAAACATACAAGTATCTTCTCATTCAGATTTATTGTAGTTATCAGCTCATATGCTTGCATTGATTTAACTTTGTGGGGTTATTTAATTTATTTAATAATATATTGATATGTGAACCACCACAATTTATCACTTCTTGCAGATCTGCAAGTGCATGGAATTTGAGAACAAATATTTCTTGCTGAAATTTTGTTATCAAATACTTTGTATTCAAGCATGAAGACTGTTTAAAAGGAAGAAAAATTTTTCCAAAATGTAAATGATTTGGAATAATTTCTTGCTTGGCAATATTGGTTGAGCAATTACTGTTTAGATAGATTGGACGTATTAGATCAATAAATAACATAGCCTCTATGTAAAATCTTTTAGGACTCTAAAATCAGTGAAGCAATTGATCAAATATTCAACATGCATAAATAAAAGATCAAGCTTTCTTGGAAAGTGGAACAAAGAAAAATTTTAATTTATCAGATCAGAATTTTGAAAATGAAAATTTTAAAATTTAACTTTGTATTAAACTGTTTTTAATTGCATTGTTGTTAATCAGTGTGTTGAGTTACAAGGAGGTGCTGAAAAGTTTTGACTCCCAAAATCTGACCAAATGAGCAAACATCATTTTTTTTTTAATCCCTTCTTGGTTAGTCTAATAACAGCCTTTCAGCAACTCATACCAGTTTTATTTGTTTAACTGTTGTATCTGATACTTAATGTGTATCTTATGAAGATGCATAAAAATACACTAAGTGTTCATAGAGTATAAATAAGTTTCAAAATAGGCTTGTGTTCAAGTGTTGGTCAGTTAAGTACCATATGTAATACACACTTTGGGCGATCATGTCTCGAAAGAGACATCAAGACATGACTGACTGGGCAGAAAATTATCCCACAGTAGGTTGCCATTGCTTTCTGGAGTAGACTGGTTGCCAGCCAAGGCTATAGAACCCCATCTGTCCTATTATTTAACTCATAACTGGAGGGAAGAGATGGATTAATACCTTTCCCAAGGGGATTTGTGTGTAAGTGAATGCAAAGAATTCAACTGGAATTTGAACTCAGCTCCCTGATTTGTCATTCCAAGTTGATATCCATTGCACCACAATGCACATCATTTTTTATGGCAAAAATTCTATCAATATATTTAATTCAATTTTTAGTGAGTTGCTGGTCACTCATCTAGTTTTTGTTAGAAAGCTATATTTAAATGTGATGTCATTGGATTGACAGTTTATATTCTACTTTGCAAAAGATGCCTATGATGTCAACAAAAATATTTTTGAAAATCTTAATCAAAATTTATATTTTCAACAGGGCAACTGAGCAGAAGTAATGTAACTCTTGATATTCATATTAATAAATAGCACTTTTTTTTTTTAACTTAAAGCAAAGTAATCTTTTTTACCAAGATTACTTTGCTTTTTTAAGATAGCATATGAGAGATTTATTAATATAAGTTGCTCACATTACTTCTGCTCAGATGCCCTCATTACTAAATGGATGCTTAATAGATCAAAACTATTTTTTAATTTGATCATTGTAAGCATATTTTTAAGCTCTAACTTTTAAGTTTTTTTTCAACTAATCTCGTGGAAAGTTAAAACATAACATTATTAATAATTATTGTAGAGTATTATGCATTACCTGTTTACTTTTCATTCAACTGCAATGAAAATATTTGGTTGAATCTATTTTTCAGCTGGAATGTTTAAAGTTGATAGCCTCATCTCGTTTCACTGACAAGCGAATTGGTTATTTGGGAGCAATGTTACTTTTGGATGAAAGACAGGACGTTCACCTTCTGATTACAAACTCATTAAAAAAGTAAGAAAATATTCTTGACATATTTGCTTTTGATGATTTTTGCATTATGTGAACACCAATCATGAATAATTCAAGTAAGTTTGCTCTAATCAATGCAAACAATGCATTACTTTTTCTTGTAGATGTCACGACATCACTGTAGATGTCTGTGTATCAAAAGACCATATTCATATTTAAGTTGTTATGTAAATATCAAATTCACCAGCTTTACTAAAGAAAGAATTCATATATTTGATATGAGGAAAGATTTCTTAAGAGAAATTTGTTAAACAGCTCAAGGATGATTTTGTTTACTATTACTTTTGTTTCCTCATTCTCATTATTTTTTAATGATGTTTAGTAACTAAGTATTTGACAAAAAATGTTTTAGCATCAGTAAAAAAAATAAAAATAAAATGTGACCTATATAGATGTCAGTATACCACAAAATTGTTTCTTGATTTTGAATTTATTGTAAGCACTTGTAAATGTTTTTCTTTATCTAAATAAGTCTAGAATATGTATTAGAAAAATTTAAGTACTACTGATTAATGTTTGGCTAAAAACTACCAAACAACATTACTTTTCACCTTATTGCAGTATGTGAATTGAACTTTACACAGTTAAATAGAAAATTATAAATATAAAAAATTATTTGCACTCTAACAAGGTGAATACAAAAATTAAAATTTCTACCTGCTAAACTAAATTGCAAACCAATGTCAGTATAAAAATAAAGTGAAAAATATAGCATTTGTATTTCATGTAATTGCATGATTTTTATTTAATCATTAAATTATGTACAAAAGTTTTACTACTGAAGAAATAATTAAATTTTGTTTCTACTAAATACTTAAATATTGCTCTTAATTATGATTTCAGTGATCTTACTCATCAGAACCAATATATCCAGAGTCTGGCATTATGTACCTTGGGTTCTGTTTGTTCTACAGAGATGAGCAGAGATTTGGCTGGAGAAGTTGAAAAATTGTTAAAATCTTCAAATGCTTATATAAAGAAAAAGGTAAATAGGTTTTTCATACAACTTAAGGAATAAAATTTACTGGTCAAGTGCATTATAAAAGTTTTGTATTTTCTTCTCTCTAAAATTGTTATAGTATCTTTATTTCTAGATAAACATGCTAATTTAATCTTTTTTTCTTAGATGACTTATATAGATGGATGCAAATGATAAATTGATAGTTATTTTAAGTTAACTATAATTTTATCAAAGATATCAGTTTAAAGAGAAAAAAACTTCTGAATTTTTTTCTGTTTTTCTAGGCAACCCTTTGTGCTTTCCGAATTATCAGAAAAGTTCCAGATTTAATGGAGATGTTCATTCCAGCCACCAGATCTTTACTCAATGAGAAAAATCATGGTGAGTGGCAATATTTTAATTTTTTTTTTACTTGAAGAATTAAGAATTAGTAGTATTTCTTGTGTATGTATGAAAAGATTTCACTTCTGAAAAAAAGATTGCTTTCATGCTTCAGATACATAAAAAGATTCTTAAGCTAATGAATAGAATTCTTTAATAAGATGAAAAAAAATTGTAAAAAATTACTTTTGCTTTAGAAATGCTATTATTCTAATTTAAAATTTTGTTAACTTGAGCATTTACAAAAACTTTTTTTACCAATTTCCCTCTAAAATTAGAAATTACATTCTATTATTATTAGCTATTGTTTATTTTACATCTATTTGTCAGTTAAGTGCTATACATTATACACACTTTGGGTGATCATGTTTCAAAAGACTGACTGGGCAAAAGATTACCCCGTAGTAGGTTGCCATTGCTTTCTGCAGTAGACTGGTTGCCAGCCAAGGCTATAGAACCCAATTTGCCATATTAATTTAACCCACAACTGGAGGGAAGAGACAGATTAATACTTTTCCCAAGGGTATTTGTGCTTAAGTGAATGCAGGGAATTCAACTGGAATTCGAACTCGGCACCCCAATTTGTTGTTCCAGGTTGATATCCACTGCACTACAAAAAATTATTAACTAAGACAACAATTATTTCCATACAATAATTGAT
This sequence comes from Ascarosepion bandense, assembly GCA_037127315.1. Lineage (NCBI taxonomy): Eukaryota > Metazoa > Mollusca > Cephalopoda > Sepiida > Sepiidae > Ascarosepion > Ascarosepion bandense. The sequence continues at coordinate 972,560 of JBBBDQ010000139.1, read as the reverse complement.
CAGAACGTTTTTCAGTCAATATTTTATTCTCATTTTGTTCACTTTCAAGTAGTTGCTTTTTATTCACTTGTCCTATTTTGCTGATTCCAGGAAAATTTTTTGCTCTGGAATATAACAGGCTTATCATTGTTATTTGTTTATATTTGCATCGATGTTTTAACAAAATAAAATGAACATCTTTGTGTAATTAATTTTTCTTGGATTTTTTACCATTATGAAAGATGGAAATTTTGGAGAAAAAATAGTTTCTTATCAAATTACATTCATGCTTACAATTTTTTTTTATCATAATAAAGTAATTCTATGCATTTTTTAAAAATGCTTATTTTTATTAATCAGACAATTATAATGATATTTTTTTTTATTAGAATAGTTTTTTCTATTTACTGTAGAAAGTGGAATTAAATGCTATAAAAGAATAAACAACATTTTTAGTTTTTTTTCTCAAATAGTTACTCTTTTAGGTAATGATTTAATAATTTCTTAAAAAGATATTTTCTATGTAATTTTCTTGTAAATGCTCAAAGGTGCTGTTCCAATATTTTTTTATTAGCTAATCTTATCTTAAGATAACTGAGTTAGCATAAAACACTTTCATTATCTATTGATAATGAGATAATTACTGTTTGCAACCATGTATTAATTTTAAGCTTGAAGATCTTCTCATCCTAAACATGGTTAAAGTTATTGAAATAGATGCTTGGCAGAGATATTGTTAACTCAAAGAATAGGAATAAAAGTTAGAAATACATTACTACTTGTTGTGAGCGCAGTATCTATTGTCTGATTAAATTTGTTGATTTTATGTACAATATATAATGTTTAATGTAATGTTTTTTGTCACCCCTACTGTAAAAGTGCATTTAAAAGCAAATTTCTCTTTTTGGTTCCTTAAATCTAAAATTCAAGTATTTTTTTCAAATTTTGACAACTTTAATACTTTTTGTTTCACAACAATGAATAGTACAATACTTAGAATTAATTTTAAAGAAGTATGATTTCTAAATTGAAAATTTCAAAAGCTTGTATAACAAGGTTTCTATCACTATTATGAAAAATGTCTGTTATTTATAAGTTATTTTGTAAAGTTTTTTTTTATTAATGCTCATTAGTTGTGACTGTTTTTAATTTAACTGAAGATAATTATAGTGTTTGCAAATACAATCTGGAAATATCTGCTTTGAACACCTATATTTCTTTTCATTTAATTATTTTCATGGTTAATTTCTTACTGTGCAGGTGATTATTGTTCATCAAGCAGACCTTCCACAGGTAATGTTCTTTTAAAAAAAAAATTAATGGAATTGGTTTAGAAAGGGGAAAATAACTTTAATTAAAGAATTATCTCTTCCACTTCCATTTTCTGTGGGGGCACTCAATGTAAAACGTTGCAAAGTGTTGAATGAATTCACATGTACAGATAGATTTTTTGCCTCATTTGCCAATGGCAGAAAAATGTTTCACAAGAAATAAGCATGTATCTTTTCAGTTGCCCATAATATTCATTACAATTTATTATTTCTTTTTATATTCTTTGTGTGAACACATTTAATATGGCTGAATGTAAATAAGTTTACCACCTGACTTTTATTATTGTGAATTTATATGTACATGAATGGACTGTATTATATATGATAAAAAATGTAAACTGTTCCTTGAGTTAGTAAACAATACTATTTTTGTAATTTAACCTTTTTATATAGTTATAAAATCTAATAGATCTTTGATAAATTATACAATGTCAACAGTAACAACACAACAGCAGAAAAACTGCAATAATCATTTTGTATATGTAAAGTTTCTGATTGCTGAAAATATTTTTTAAATTGTTTTTTAATAAGAAAAATATTTTAACAATAACAGTCAAATTATTTTTTGATAAGTCCCTGCAATCATACTGGCAAGCACATTGCTGCAAATGAGTGGTGCTCCTTACAGCCTTACAGTTTTCCACTGTTCAGCACAGTTTGGCAGCCATGGAACCTGTTCAGCAAATCATGAACATCTCTATAATTACAGGCACTTATCTATGAGAGGAAACAATATTTAACCAGGTTATGTTCCCCAGCCCATCATGCAACAAAAACAGACAAATATTGCCATTTGTAAAGAATCACTTCCCAAATAAGTAAATTGTCCTGTGTAAATGGGAAGGCACTTATGCAATCTCTTTTCCCAGTCTAGGCTAGCTAATTCAACAAGGAAGGAATATCAGCAAAATTGAAACCTTTTCTAACAATATCATTGAGGATAGTATACCAAGGGAGATTGTCTGTGCTCACACTATACGAGAAGTAATGCAGGAAGTATTGGTTGATTTTAATTCTATAGTGACAATGCAGATGTGTTTGTGGTGCAGTGGATATCAGCTTGGAACAAAAAAATCAGTGAGCCACATTTGAATTCCAGTTGAAGTCATTGCATTCATTTACATGCAAATACCCTTCAGAAAGGTATTAATCTCTCTTCCCTCCAGCCATGGGTTAAATAGCAAGACAGATGGGTTCTATAGCCTTGGTTGGCAACCAGTCTACTGCAGAAAGTAATGGCAACCTACTGCAGGAAAATCTTCCACCTAATTAGTCCTGTCTCTTTCAAGACATTATTGCCCAAGCATGTATCATGAATGGCATTTAACTGACTGACAATGCTAACACTCATATATGTGAAGATAGCAGATGTAAGGCAATATTGCTATATATACAGTTATTATTGAAAGGTACCAGCAGTTGGTAAAGGCATAGCATTCAATCACTCTCTGCCATATGTCTTGAAAGTAGTGCATGTAATGTTGTCTCTTTCATGCTTAGTTGTAGTAAGTGAAATTTTGAAATCAGTCTGACATACATCCAGGTCACCCAAAAATATGACTGTTCCTAAAAAATTGCCCCTTGCGACGCAAAAATCTGGACCATCCTCCCTTACAAGATTTTAATTTTTGAGAGAATTTTTCATCAAATAACCCTAAAAATTAGACCTGGAAAGGTTTTGAGGATAAGGTTAGAAAGACAGGGGAGATAATATTCAGGCAGTTTTTGAACCTAGTAGGTGTTGCTGCATGTTCCCTTCAGGACCAATTTACAAAGCCAAAAAATCAACAACTCTAGAAATCAGAGCTAAAAACTTTTGTTTATTTTTGATACCTATACATAGACCCTTTATAATATACAAACAAACCTTTCATATTTTATTGCTTCATATGAAAAAAAAATCAGCATAAAAATCCTTTATTTTCACATTTTTTCATCAAAAACTCAGATTTTTGACCATTGTCAATGTGTTCTGTTTCAGTTCAAAGATGCTATGAAAAGTGTTTCTCTGAATATCAAAAGACAAGTTTTATCACTCTATTGTAATAATCAACCTTTTGAAAGTAATTCTGGACCATTCGACCTGGCTTTGGAAACTTAAACATACAAATAGTGTTTTTGAATATCGGAAATAATATTCTACAGTATTTTTACAATGTTATTAAGATGCATTCTAAGATATTGCTGTTGAGGGTTTTTCTCAACAACCCAGGAAATATTTTCTCTTTTTGTGTATTAACTGACTCTTTTTGGATAATTGTGATAAAAACCACAAAATTTTACCTGCAGCACTTTCTTTTGTTCATGTTATATACTAATACTTTTATCTCATTCTTTTACAAAAATTAGTGGTGGGAGTTTCCTAGACAGGTTGTAATCAATAAGTCTTCCCACCACAAACAGCACATTTTCTCAAATTTGATGGTAGGAGTTTCCTGGAGAGGTTGTAATCAATTTGTGTCCTTAACACAAATGTCATATTTCTAAACATTTTCACAATTTTTACAAAATTAATTGCAGGAAATAAACCCATATTTTCCTGAATCTATAACAATTTTCCTTTAAAACTAACTATATTATACTGTTATTGGACATAAAAGCTGCCTTGTAAGATTATTTCACAAAAATTACTGCAAAAAGACACCAAGACCTTAGAATGCATCTTAAGCTAACACTTGATAATGTTTTGAGGGGACATCAATTAAACATATGCTTGTATGAGTTGAAATTAAATTTTTGAGTGAATCTGTCATTATTTTTCTTAATATAACTGATTTATGAGATTATTAGATGAATTTAATTTGAACAGAGCATGTTTTTTAGGTGTTTCTCTATTAGTGACATTTTCCATGTATTAAAACTTCTTTTGTGAAATCTGTATCATCATAAATTACTTGAAATTTTTTCGATCAATTGGCTTTCTTTGTAACCTGAAATAAGGAAAATACATAAAAAATGACTTACAAATGGTTAATTATTACACCAGAGTGATAAAACTTGTCTTTTGATATTCAGAGAAACGCTTTCTATAAGAGTTTTAAACTGAAACAGAACCCATTGATAATGGTTGAAAATCCCGATTTTTTTTTTTTTTTTTTTTTTTTTTTTTTTTTTTTTTATGAAAAAATGCATAAATAAAAGAATTTTTCTACTGATTTTGTTTATTTTTTTTCATATGAAGCAATACAATACAAAAAGTCTTGTTTGGATATTATGAAGGGTCTATCTATTGCTGACAAAAATAAACACCAGAGTTTTTAGCTCTAACCTCTGGATTTTTTTTTCTTCAAAAATTGGTCCTTAAGGGAACATGCGGCAACACTGACTAGGTTCAAAAGGTGCCTGAATATTATCTGCACTGTCTTTCTAAGTATGATTTTTGGATTCCTTGCTCTCAAAACCTTTCCAGGTTCAATTTTTAGAGCTATTGGATGAAAACGTCTCTCAAAAATTAAAATCTGGTGGTCCAGAGGGTGGTCCATATTTTTGTGTCACGAGGAGCAATTTTTGAGACCTGGACTTATTTTTGGGCCATCTGGAAAAATGAGTTTAACTTCCCTGGATCTGTACTTTTGGATTTCTTCCTAACTTTGATGTATCTAACTAGAGTCGAAAGGAGAAAAAATTCTGAGGAGAGTGGTGTCAGGGCCTGGATGATATGTTATAGAATTTTCCTGTAGAGAAACTTGTTAATGAATGGCCAGAGAGTGACATTGATCAGAGACTGTAGTGAGAATACATCCTATTGAACAGAAAGAGAAGCTTATTACCAGCTAATGTTGCATAAGATTTGAGCTTCAATCTATTTGGTAGATCAGTTAGGTGACTATTTTCTACATAACATGGAGCACTATAAGATTTTACAACACCTTTGGAAGCAAAAATCACCCCTTGTAAGCATCAATCAGGTATAATAATCAGTTGATCATGTTCTTCAGTCTTATGGTTGGCCTTGACTCAAACACAGTTTGTGGAAAGATAGAAGTAAGATTAAGTACAAAATGGGTCACTATCAACATTGATCACACCAGGTTAAAAAAAAACAGATACAATTGAATGAATCGTATGCACAATAAGATCAGCTGGTTCACCAGGGCTGGGTCATCAATATATCAAATGCCAACAACTACATAATATCATCAATGCTGAGCATAAATAGAAGCAGTCCGGGAGGTTGTTTAGTAACTTCAACTCAATGTCTGTTGAGTTTGACATGGAAGTACAAGGTGAAAAGCTTTGTTTTTATGGTTTCATTGTTCAACATTTTAGCAATTAAGTTTCTGAGTTATTACACAATTTTAAAAACTCTAAAAACATATATATCTGAAAAAATATTAAAAAATGGAAAATTATCAGAGATACCTTTGAGCATGGATATGGTTTCACAGCCATTTTAGCACTTGAGGTTAATGTTGAAATATATTTACAGAATATCTGTATATCTGGTTATCCCATAAATAATGTTCAAATTTAGATCTAGGAAAATATTGAAAATAATTGTTTATACCTCTGTTTTAAGAGCTAGCACTTCAAGATTGTTTTGTAAACTCAGGAATAAGTGGTAACCAATTGGAGCAAAATACGGATTTTTTTCACAACCAAGGTTATCATTCTTTTTTGATATGATCTTTGCTGTATAGGACTCGCACATTACTGCCATGGAACAAAACACTTTTCAGTTTGACAAACTAGGCTTCTTTTCTTGAATGAAAAGAAGCCTAGCAGTGTTAATACTATAATTGTTGACAATAAATATCAGCTGTGATCATAACATTGAGTGGTAGCAACTCAGCAGGCCACACTAAGACAATTCTATCAAACACTTAATATTTTCCTTGGATAGAGATTCATTTTGGCCCATTCTTTAACCTGTTTGTCTCAAAATAATTATTTGCTTTGCTTTATATTCATTTAAAATATTAATCTTTATATCACCAGTCATTGATTTGTCCAAAAATGATGAACTGTTTTCATGATAATTTTTGCCTTATAGTTAGCCTCTGTCAAATCAGGGGGAAATATTTTCCAAGTTTAGAAAACTTTTCAACTTGTTTCAGATGGTGACAAACCAATAAAAAACATTAGATAACAGTTTTTGAGTTAATTCTTCAAATGTAACGGCATTATTTCTATTGAGTTCAGTTTGAATTCCAGCCGAGTTCATTACATTTACTTAGACACAAATGCCCTTGGGGAAGATATAAATCCATCTTCTCTCATCAGCTATGAATTATATAGTATAACTTGTATCTGGAAAAATCATTGTTGTTCTAAAAAAAAAAAAAAAAACAAATTGTAAATGCAGCATTCACTAAAAAAAAAGTTAAGAGTATATAATTTACTTTCTTCATTCTTTTAAATGAGGTAAGTGATAAGTCATCAATCTGGCAAACTTCCAAATGCATATAATTTGAATGCCTACCCATCAGATGTATAATTTCTAAGAAAATATAACTTTTAGAAAACAAAAAAAAAAATTCTCTGAAACATCAAAGAAAAGACCTCTATTAATTAATACAAAGTTGTTATAAACTCAGTTTAGATATCATAATTTTAAGAATATTTTTATAAATTTTTAATCCAAGAATGTCAAAGCATAGAAATGCTCAATTCATTATATCAAGAATATTATGATTATTTGTTCACTCAAACTATTCTAAACTAAAACTTTATTTGCAGCATATCAGTCAGTTAAGTGCCATACGTGATACACACTTGGGCGATCATGTCTCGAAAGAGACATGACTGACTGGGCATATGATTATCCCGCAGTAGGTTGCCATTGCTTTCTGCGGTAGACTGGTTGCCGACCAAGGCTATAGAACCCAATCTGTCCTGCTATTTAACCCATAACTGGAAGGAAGAGACAGATTAATACCTTTCCCAAGGGTATTTGCACGTAAGTGAATACAATGGATTCAACTGGAATTCGAACTTGGCTCCCTGGTTTCTCGTTCCAAGCCGATATCCACTGTACCACAACGCACACTTCTTATAAATAAGGGTACTTGCAAATCATCTTTTTAAATATATTTATGCTTTCAGTTAATTTATTTAAATTTGTTTATGAAAATGAGAAAGAAGCTCCTTATATAAAGTGTGTGGAAAGGATAATAGTTCCTATTGTACCTTTCCGTCATGAAAAACAAAACCACCAGTGTTCTTTGTACAGTTGCATGTCATATTTATTTTAGATATTAGATATTGTTTTTTTTTTAAATTGTATTAAATATGTAATTCTAGGGTTTACTTTTATCTCATTAGTTGTTTTAATAGCATTTTGATTGTTCTGTCACAATTAAAGACAGATTAAATTTCTGGGACATGTAATAAGAGAACATAGAAAATTTAGGACACCTACATTTTGGACATATAGAAGACAAGCAGAGGAGAGATTGACTAAACTACTTAAAAGTTTGTGTGGATGGATAGCAGAACATGGAAAAACAGATGTTAAAGTGTTCAAAATTATTTAGACAGAAAACTATGGCTAGCTATGATTGACTACATTCTGAAAGAAATTAGTACATAAGAGAAGAAAAATATTGCCTTAATAAAATTAAGTTTGTTTTGAAACTTTCTTACTAATATGTATCCATTATATATAATTATCTATTGAGCAAATATATTGTATAATAGTTTAATATTTCTTTATGATTCCCACTTAACAGGTATCTCAAACTGCCCTAATTTACAGTGTAAATAAGTTAAAATAGTGAAATTTATTTCAGTTTCAACTGCTGTTAATGTAAAGAAAATTTAATCTTTTCTTTTTAGAAAGATACAATTCTTTTTCATATGTGATGATTAGATTTTCATTCCATGTCTCTTTAAACTATGTCACTTTCAACAATGCATGTTTTTTCACATTTTCGAAGCTGACAATTTCCTAGCTGTGTTTTTCAAATTTATTACATTCTGAATCCCTGTCTCCCTACCCCTTAAATAAAGATGCCCACTCTTCACTTAGTGGTATTAAGGTTTGAAATTCTTTCACAAAAAATTTCAAAGTTGAAAACTCAATTTGAATGAAATACCAGAGAAATTCAACACTTAAAAAAATTAACACCTATTGTAGTGCAATAAAACTAACTTTTATAAAAAATGAAAATTAACTGGATATGTTTTAGCTTAACTTTGGCACATATTTATAAAATATTGAAATGTAATTAATGTTCAAAATGAAATTGTTTCATTTTTTTCTATTTCTTTGTTTTTTGTCTTTAATGATTCTAGGGATTAGTAAACATTAGGCTTTAATGATACTGGAGGGAAAAGTTTTCAGAACTTCAAGTCCTTCAGCCAACAGATAGCCATCAAGGTCTTTAGTTTTTTCAGTAACTACCTCTCCATCAGTGGTCTGTTTTATTGTGGCGTCTGTTAAAGCTGTGTGTTTCCTTATTTCTGCCTTCTGTATACTTCGAAAATTATTTAGAAATCCAAATAATTTTACATGGATTTTAATTTGTTCAAATCTACACTCCATGGATTGAATAGCTTGATCTAGCAGTAAGTTGAAGCACTGACTTCTGTATTCTGCTTTTTGGACTATCTAAAGATTGATCTTTCATTTCATATGAAAACGGTCCCAGATATGACAGTAAACTGCATCCAGCAGCAAGGCCTCTGATTAGTAGGTTGTAAGGGGCATGGAACGACCTCTTAATTGATATTGTTCCCAGGTCCTCCCTGACCCAGAGTGGTAGCACCTGTTAGGGTCCCAGCTATTGGCAAATAGTTAACCCCCACAAACTGGGGTCAAAACACTAAGAAAGTATAAAAATAGACTTTTATAGAAATATATACATTTTTGAAGGAAAAAAAAATTATTACCAGCAATACATTTTTGAATACAAAACTACAAGACATCTTCAGTTTTTTAAAATAAAAATAAAAAATTTTGTCAAAATCTGCCTAAATCAACCTTTTCACTATAACTGAACATTAAAAAAGAAATACGTTAAAACCCTACCTTTTTGGCATTAAATAACCCACAGAGGTTGATATGCTGTTAAACAAAACTCGAACTCATATGAAAACATTTTCTTCCTTCTACATAGATTTTTTTTCTTGAAATTGTCTAAACTCCAATGATAATTCAACGGCTTCAGTCAATTCATTTGCACCTACTAGAACATCATTAAAACCTTCCTCTCTATATAATGATAATAATTTTTCAAATGACTCTATGCCTTAATCAATGTTCTTTGTTTTACCTTGTAGTTCCTGGCTTACATAGTTAACTCTAAGAAGTACTTCATAACAAAATATCAAAGAAACTAAAATTTATAGTCTTTTATCTGATTTGCTAAAGATTCAGCTTCTGTTTTTCTTTGGGCTCATCAATTATCTCTGATACTTCCACTAATGCATCATATACTTCTCCAACCTGATAACAAATAGCTTTAACACTGTCAATCCAACACTTTCACCTTGTATTGTTCAAGTGTTTAACTGAAAATCCAGATACAAGTTTTTTTTTTCTACCCACCTTTTTGTTGATGCTGAAAACAATATGTACATTGTTTGCAGAATCAAAAAGAATGTTATATCTTCTGGACAACACTTGGCTACATCTCTAAGTAAAAGGTTATCATAGTCATGCTTGTACTCTAAATGTGTGATTTTTTTTTTTTCTTTTTTTCTGTTGCAACTGTTGTCAGAGACTTGGCTACAAATGTTTTGCACTTCTATATTAATTTCTTCAGTGTATATAATAATGTTTTATATAAATCTTCTCCTGTGCTGCTTTCATCTTGTATAAAACTTTAGGAAATGTTCATAAACACCTGAAGGAGCCAAGTTACTTCAGACACATACCTGATCGTTAGACATTTATTCTTGGTGATTCAGGTGTGCAGTCTAAAATAATAGTGTAGTACTTACCTGATTTTATGCATTTCAGTATCTCATTTAGCTATGATTTTTAGTAGTTCATTCTGAGTATATTTTCCTAAATAATGATTATGATTTTCATTGGTTTTGATTTTTTTGCAAATGTGTATCAAGAACAGGTCAAACTTTCCAAGCAGCTCCATAAGACCTAATTTCCATTGTGCACATTCCCATTACCAATATTTTCTTCTGTTCTTCCAAATGCTAAATTTATCTCAGCAAGAAAGTTCACTATTGCTACTAACCTTTTAAATACTTGCTGCTAGTGCTTTGCATGTTCATGAACAATTTTTTCATGCTCTTTGTTAATTGTTTTTCCACTACAAAGTCTTTGGTGTAACTCCCAGAAACTCCAGGTGGCTTCCAAATGGTTCTTTGAATTTTCGTAACTTTGTACGATTAGATCAGTTGTTGAATCCACTTGTTGATAATGCACTGGTTGTTTTCTTACTAAAAAGTTTGCAATAAAAACAATAAATTCTGTCAGCAAACTGAGAGTATATAATCCATTTATATGCTTCAAAGCCTATAAAAATATTATGATAAATTCACTGGTATGCTCACAAATACTCCAAGCAGTTTTTACTAAAAGAAATTAAAATGATTAAAAAAAATGATAGTTTTTATGAAAATGGGTGCAAGAAAAATATTCACTGAAGAGGTAGCTGCTTTTTATTTATACTCTGAGTTATTAACTTCCATGTGAAATGATGTTGGTTTATCTGCTGTAGAATTCTTGAAAGTACTTTAATGATGTATAAGCCTTTTTTTAAAAAAAAAAGTCTGCATTGTGGGAAAGAGCATCTGGGTACAAAAATGGAATCCTAAAAATCTGAAATATGACATGAATAGAACTTTTTATGAATGAAGAATATTATCTTCTGTTCCTCCAAAAAGATGCAGTGATTTGTTAGATTAAGAAGTTATGTAATTTAACTATGGAACATTGCATATTGGTAGTTCATTGAAAAAAAATTCTTGGGATTTTATCTTTTTTATTTAGTAGTATTATGAAGCAATTTTGAGATTGTTATATATCTTTTAATGTTCCCAATTCATAACAAGCCTTAGAATTCAGAAAAGTCTCTTAACTTTTATTACAATTCTTTATTTGTAGGTACATTTTTCATAGTGAGCCCTTAACTTTCAGCTCAATCCACAAGTATAATCTAATATTTCAATGCTCTAAGCATGCTAAGTTGACTCAACTCTTATCACTTACAACTTACTAAATAGTTTTGGTATCAAATAACCTATTTTGAAGATAGTATTTATCTACAAAATAGCTTTGCAATTTATATTGTCTGAAAAAAAAATACAGCAACATTTATTCATTATTACTGAAATATTAAATTTTATTCATAATTTGTTCAAGCAACATTTATGCACTTATACTGCATCTAAAATTACAATAGAACAACTTTATAGGCTGGCTGCTTTTCATATAAATTAATGTCAAATGAAGTTATTAAGCTCAATTACTATTACATTTTGTGCAATAGAGCAAAATAACTTTTATTTTGTATCTTATTAGATATAAAATGCATTAATAAATTTTACATATTACTAGGTTATTGGCAAAATTATTTAGGAAAGTATTTACTAAATAAACTTAGAGAACTGGAATACTATCATCTTTTATATCAGTATTTTGAGAGTTCAAATGCATCAATTACCTCATCCATTATTGTGTATGAAAAGTTCAAAATTCTTAAATAAGTAATAATCACTAAGAAAGATAGCAGGTGAATATGGAGGTAAAATTTCATAATTCAGGCTATGCAGTTTTAGACAGTTGATTGAGAAGTGTGTGGCCATATAGCAAAATTGGGCTAACTCTATTCACAAGTCAAGGATTTTTTTTGATTTTTTTTTCAATTTTTTTGTGTTTACACTTCAAAGTGGTGTGTTTTTTGTTAATTTTTATTTAATCTCCTGCAAAACAAACTTATCCAGTTTCTTTACTTTTTCAATTGCTTTCAAGTTCTGATGTAAGTTTTCAGACTGTAGTTCTCAGATTTTGATCAACCAGAGCATTCAATTAATCATGCCTGATAACCGATTATGGCCTTTCCACTAAGTTTATTTTCAACAAAACTTCTGAAACCATCTCTGTACAGTTCTAATTTCAACAATACCATTACCAAAGGCCACCTTTATATTCTGAAATGTTTCAGAGGCAGAATGACTTAGTTTGTACTCATATAGTATATTACTTGACATTGTTTCATCCTAATCATTTTCATAGGATTCATGAGTAACAATATATTGAAAGAAAAGTTATCTAGAAAGAAAGAGTCAGGAGTAAGTCAAGATTTTTCATATACTAAAGAGACAACCAGATTAGATGACTGGATCAACACCCAACTAAAAATATCATTTTATGTATGACAGCCTAACATAAACACTGATGAGAGAATTCAAATTTGAGTTAAAATGTTCTTTATTTTTAGTTTATTAAACACAATTTGTAAACTAATTTTTTTCATTATATCAAACAAATTAATAGACTATAAATGAAAAAAAATTAAGTTTGCATTGAAATTATTGAGTACTTTCCAGAATTATGTTAAAATACTGATATAATTTAAGTTAATTTGTGTAAATAAAAACCAAGAAAAATAAAAATTTTGTTTACAGCATTATGAATTTTATAAAATGGGACTTTTAGGGATGCAATTTTATGCAGAAATTTTTCTCTTGTATAAGATTGTGATTATGGCACTTAAACATTTTTCAAAGATATTTTTTTTTAATCATTATCAGTGCTTTACAATTTCTATGAGTAATTCATGAAATAACAATTGAAATCAGTAGTAAAACCTGATGCTAACATTTTTTTTCTGCTTTGAAGAGTGAATATTTGGCTAATTAATGTTGTAAGTATAGTTTTTATAAATTTTAGCAATAACCGTTTTTTTTTTGTTTTTTTTTAGTATAGTAGAATAAGTTTATAAAGAAGCAGATTGAGTATTTTTTTATAGTTTTTAATTTCTAGTTTTATTTATTTAATTTTGATTTTACTGAAGTTCTTAATGATATAAACAATTATAATATTCATATTAAAATGATTTAGTTGTTTGTTTATGAACAAAGTAATACTTGCTTAGGCATTACTTGTTTCTATAGAATAACATTTTAAAAATGAATGGTTTGCAATTAAAAGATTTTAAAAATGTTTGTGTACAATGATTACATTTAAAATACTTTATATGTATGTTAAAAAGTTTTGCTAAATTCAGTTATCAAGCTTTATCTGTTTAATTTTTCGAATAAATTATTCTGAATAAATGTCCAAAGTTCATATTTTTGTTCAAGTACTTTCAACCTTCTCGGTCATTATCAAGAACTGAATTTAAAACTTGTTTAGATGAATTCTTGTTGCCCAAATATACTTTCTATATAACTTTGCAAATTTTAACTATACATATAAATTTGTAACCTAGGTTTTTGTACTATGTACAAAGCAAAATATTGAACATTCAATACTTGTCACAAAATGGCCAGGTAGTTTCAAGTTTGTTTCTCATAAGTCCATGATTTACAAATATAATTTGATAGATATTCATCAGTAAAAATTTCTTTTTATATTGACTCAGATTTTGACTTCTACCTTAGATTTGTCATGCATATCAAAATTTATAACCATTGTATATGAGATACTTCTTGACAGTACAGAAAATACATTGTTTTGCTTTCATTCAATTTTCTTTCAAGGTGACTTTTTGATAACATGCTTAAAATTGGAACAACTCTCAATGAAGATTTAAACCTCACTTGATTGTCTATTGTTCTATCAAAAAGTTCAATTTACCAAACCATTTATTCTTTTTTTTTTTTTTTTACTTAACCTTTATCACTTACTGTTTATTAATTTTCCTTTTATAATAACCTAGCAGTTTCTGACAGGGCTTGGCAGTAAAACAAAGGCAGAAGGCAATGATTTTTTGTTTCTTTGAAACAGTGATTATTTTTAAACTTTATGGTGCACTTTATCAAATATGATATAGTACTTTTAACACATCACTCAATAAGTCCCAGGCCTAACATATAGATGACACCACTAATAAAAAAACCCATATGATTTTTATGAAGTACTAACCTTTAAATGACACGTGACAAAATTTGGGCACAATCAGATTATTTTACAAATTACAGTTATTTAAGTGAAGCTACTGTTGCAAATTTTCAAAACAATGGAAAAGTGGACAGCAGCAGGTGAAAGCCGTCAAAAGCGACCAATGACACAAACATCAGCAAGCAAGGTTTTAGCACCCCCGTATTTTGGGATATGCAAGGTACTTTTGTTCATCAATTACCTTGAGAAAGGAAGAACCATCAATAGCTAATATCATATAGCATTATTGGTATGTTTGAAGGAAGAAATTACCAAAAACAGTCACAATTGAAGAAGAAAAAAGTGACAAGACAACACACCATGTCACAAGTTGATTGCAATGATGGCAGAACTACATGAATTGTACTTCAAATTGCTTCTGCATCCACCCTATTCTCCAGATCTGGCCCTCGGCAACTACTTGCTGTTTGCAGACCTCAAAAGAAATGCACCAGGGAGAGAGATTTGGCTTCAATGAAGAAGTGATATTGGAAACTGAGGCATATTTTGATGTCAAAGGCAAAAATTTCATCGAATTGTTAGAGAAGCGTTGGAATCGGTTACCTTAGGAGACTATGTTGATGAATAAAGTTGAATTTTGCCTAAAAGTTGTTTTATTAGTTAGGCCTGGAATTTATTGAGTGATATGTTAATTGCTGTGTGACACTTTGGAGACTGGTTGTCATATACATCTCTTAGCAAGAGTTCTTTTGACTTTATATTCAGATTTAGTGACTTACTCAAAATTATCAAACTGGTTTATATATGTTGATATGCATGTATGTACACACATGTATGTTTGTATATATGTCTATGTATACATATGTATGTCTGTATATCAGTAGATACACGCCATATTTGCCAGCCTATCGCACATGTTTTATGAAGTTTATATTTGAACAATTTATCCATAATTGACTGAGGTTTTAAAATTGATACTGTTTAATTTTTTTCTTTTCTGGGAACAAAAGTACATCTTGTATTATTAATACCCAAATGTGATTTAGAGAAAGGCAATTCTTATTAGTTAATTACACTTGGATTAATTCACTTTTATCTAGAAAAGCAGGTATTACCCACAAAAATAAATATATATGTATGTTTTAGGTTCGCTATATAGAATGGATTTAGCAAAGAAACTGAAAGAATAATTGAATCTAAAAATGTGAGTGAGAAAAAGTTCTGAAAATAGTTTTTCATGATATTAATTTTGTATTTGAGATTATATATGATGCATACCTGATGATATGCATGTGTGATATCTATATACATATATGAATATACACATACAGCAAGTGTGTGTGTAAATATATTTGAACATTATTTTTAATAGTTACTCATATCTGAGTAGGTACTCTGTTTTTAATAAAAGTATCTATGAAAAATAATGTTCAAATAAATTAAAAATATATTGGTTGTTAATCCATTTTTTAATCTCCTGAACTTGTCTGTTTACATTCGATTACATTGAGATACACTTTCAGAAAAGAGCTGAACATTACAAGGAGTCAGAAACTTGTTTATAAGGCTTGATTCAGGTTTGTTTAGACTGTGAAATCATTTGTGGTCTGGCAGTCTAAGATGCATCAGATCAATTGATGGCTTCCCCTGTGTTTTAGGGGCCACAGGTTCAAATCCTGCCAAATGACATATTTTTCTAACAAAATTTCTCAAAAATGTTCAGGCCAGTAGATATATAGATACTCTGTTTTTAATTAAAAAGTACATCTACTCAAGTATAAGTATCCATTAATAATGTTCAAACAAATAAATTAAAAATATCTTGGTTGTTAATCCATTTTGTAAATCTCTGGAACTTTCTGTAATATATAAACAAATTGGGAAAAGTTTACATGTAACAAATTTCATTTTTTGGGGCTTCATCAAACTGTTTATGCTTACGTTGATGTAGCTACACATTCACACGAAAGAGAAACACTGGCAATTTTAAATTTAAACTTTTTAAATATTTTTGGGGAATATAATTTAACTGATTTCATTTAGTCTTTTTTTCTTTTAATAAGAGTAGCCTTTTTTAAATTAAATTTGTGATCAGTTTTGTTATGGTAAGTGATGCATTTGATGTGTTGCTTTGTTAATGGTCACTTTTGTGTTCATATTTCCTGTGTGTTCAAGCTCCTCGACAAGGTGTAATGGCTAGCAAGCTTATTTTGCTAGAACAATTATAGCTAAGTAGTGAGTTTGGTCCTCATTGGGTACCCTTTCGATCTTGTGCCACTTCTAAGCTATGCATGCATACCATGCATGCTCTAGCTTATTATTTTGTTTTGTATTAAGTCTTTTTTAGTTTTAGATGTTTTCGTGACATTTTATGTTGAGTTTAAATAATTTCTTTTCAATTGTACTTGTGATAAAGTTAGCGGGTAGAACAATATATATTTTTTTAGTTTTTTGGGTTTGTCAGGAAGAACTACTTTTCTATTTTTAAATATTTAATGAGCCTTTTGACTTACATTGATCATGCAATGATTAGTGTATTGGTGGAGCTTGAAAGTAATTTCAATGTATTTCTTCTCTTTATGTAAATACTGTGAACTGCAAATTCTGATTGCTTTTAAGTAGAATCTGATTATTCTGAATTCTATTTTATGATGAAAACAGAAATTTATAATATCATTTTTGTTGGTTAATTTTCTTTGGACACTAAGTTTTAAGCTACTACTAACATGGTGTAGTATGATATCTAGGAAAGGTAAAGTATGTTTTGTTTCCATTTTATATATAAAACCTATTGTATATTCAACTTTGTTTACTTTATTTACAAGATCAAGTAAATCAGTACTATTGGAATATCCTAATAGAGCATCATCAATATATCAGAACTATGTTGATTAGGTAAAATATTTTAGAAAAGGACCAGATTTGAGAAGTGCTAAGAAAATATATGCCATTACTCCACTTAGGAATGATCCCATTGGTAATCCAAATTTTTCTTTATAAAGATTATTGCTAAATGTGATATTGCATTGAATGATGATGAGACAGAAGCTATTGTTATGGAAAGGTTTATTTTTTTGTTAGATGTTGTTTTTTTTTTTTAATAAAGATTTTAGCATTTATCAAACAGGATGTTGGTGTAAATAAAAACACATATAATGAAAAGGTTAATTTACTACTCCATGATACCAGCACATATGAAAAAATAAACGAACAGAAAATTACTGAAGCTTAAAAATGCAATTCGGCAATTGATTAAAGATTTAAAACAAATCATTATACAGACTATCACACTAGAATACCCAAATTTTACAGTCTCTCAAAAACCACAAAATGGGCATTCCAATGCACCCCATTATTTCAGGTATTGATAATGCTCCCCACAAACTGGCAAAAGCCATAACAAAAATTTTAATTCCATCACATTAAAAAATCAGACAACTTAGTTGAAAAACTAAGGGAAACAAATCTGACTGACAAAATCATAGCCAGTCTAGATATGAAATCCAGTTGATAAATGTTTAATTTTTTTTTAATTTAAAATTCCCAGCATTGCTCATTCACGTGCAAAGGTAGTCACATCAACGCAAAATTAAACTTAGTCAGATGTAGTCCTGAAGGTTGAAATGTGTTACTCTTTTTTTTTTTTTTCCATTTTGACATACTTCTTTCTCCAAATATTGTTCATGATATATAAAAAAAATTATATATCCTTATTCCCCTGCTACACACACACACACACACACACACACACTTTCTTTAGATACCTGAACATATTTCAGATAACTGTTCCCTCTGGTAACAAATTATAGCTATTTATTCACTCATTTAATTTAATCCTTATCTTTTCTCCTCATTTATTCATTATTTATATAATATATATATGTGTTTGTGTGTGTGTGTGTATGCGCCTTAGTATTCATATCACCTGAAATTTGAAATGGCACGTATGTTTTCTTCTTCCAGGCTTACCTGCTCGTACAAGTGATGGGTATACCCCATGTAACAGGCATGCTGGGAGATGGGCGAGGACTGTATCTTGCAACGGCATGTGCCACACTAATATTATCCCTCCCCACTATCTGACCACTAGTAGCTCCTTTTCTACCCATTTGGACCTCTTATGTTTTCCTACCTCCCAGCTGCCCTTTTGCACACTTAGCACTACACTTTTAAGATCTGAAAGAAAAAATCTCTCAGTTGTTGTCTTGTTTGTCTTTAGGATGTATTGAATTTTATGCACTTTTTAGATTTTAAGTATGTCATAGTTTGAGAAGAAGCACTCTGGTTGTCTAAATTGATAATTTTTCAGAAATAGGAACATCAAAATTACTTTTTCATTTAACTAAAATGCTATAAACTTCCTAAATTTCTGTTGAAAGACTTTGTTTTTTATGTCAGAATTTTAAAATGGTCAAAATTAAATGTAATTTTGATAAGGCTTAAAATATCTAGTGTGTGTATAGTCATCTGTAAAGAGTCTTGTTTCGCTGTACCACAGCTCATCACTATGGCTAGACATCCAATTGCTAGCTAGGATTGAAACTCGACCAATTTGATATCAGTCCAGAGATTTTACCTCTAAGCTATCAGCATGTTTGTGGGGGTGTGTGCATATGCATATATATATATATATATATATATATATATTCTAGAATATGTATGGTTAATATTTTAAGTATATTTACAATTCAAAATAACATATTACTTTGAGCATAGCTCCTAATCTTTTTCAGCTGACAGGCATGACTTCTTCACTACCTCTTCACATAAATTATCATAAGAGCTTTTTTCAGGTCTGACACACACGTATGAGATACGTGAAAACATCACTGTCCAATTTGGACCATATTGAGAGTCCATAGGATTAATATCAGGGTATGATGGAAACCAAATTAAATTTGTCAAAAAATCTACAGAAACATAACTTGAACTGGTTCTACACCAAATTGGCTGTGTTTGCAGGAACTCCATCTTGAATGAAGTGACTTTCAAATGTGGTTGACAGCCATGGCAACAGATTTCTCCCCAACATTTGCTAGTAACTGCCATTCACTTTCACTCCTCCTTCAATGAACACCAAAGGTGATTTTTGAACCCTTAGAAGCAGTAGTTGCTCAAACTATGACATCATTTGGTTTCTGACACCTGTAGTTATGTTTCCTTATAAAGTCACATATACCCAATCATTTTGATAGTTGACCACTGCCTCCATGATGAAAACCATCTTGTCTAACCAAACAAAGATTTTGTCTACAGTATGCTGCATCTCTCAATATTTTCTTCTCTCACCAAGCCAATTTTGCTTGAAGGCACTTGAAAGCAGTTGTTATTGAATCTTGTTTGATTTTAGCCCTAAATCCTATTTCTCTTGTTGACAGCTTCAATGGCTCTCTCAGTATGAACTGAATGGTTTCTTTTTGGAATTAGATTTAGTGAGGTTGTTTGCTTCTCTTGAAACAGTTTTTCTGCAAACTTTCAACTCTTTTTATCACTTCACAATTCTTGATACCAGCCATTTTCAATGTGACAAATTGATCACATTTTATTTGAGCCATCATAGTTAATTAAACTGTGAACAATAAAAGAATCTTTATCAAGATTTGGAACTGTTTTTATGAATAGATATGTTTCGATTTTGTTTCAGTAATGGGTAAATTTTTATGTTTAAATATTTATGCTGCTCTTGGTAGTACATTGAACATAAACATTGCAATATATTTTTTAAATAAACTCACATTAGATTTTCAATCTTCATTATTGGTTGGCAGGTTTACAAACTGAAAGTAATGTTTTATTAAATCAATTTTTTTTTCTCAAGTAAACATACTTTGTGAAAATGAATATTTTTTGTTTTGTTTCTTATGTATAAACATAAGCTTTTGAAATTTAGAAAAAACAAAAATGCCACGAATTTTATTCTTATCATGATCAGGTTTTCCAAAAGTTATCAACCATTTCAAAATGTTAAATATTTCCAAATAATTCTAAACATCTGGACAGGATTTGCTTCTGTAGTAAAATATCTATTATAACATTTTAAATATATATTTTCATTAATTTAAAGGAATCTTTTAGAAGTGCTTTTCATAATATAATCTTTGAAAATATTGTCAGCTTAACTTTCTATCAGAAGGCAGAGATAGAATTATTTTATGCACTTTAATTTTCAGAATGAAATTTAAATTTGAAATTTTTATTAAATCTATAAAAAACATTTTTCATACATTAGAGGTGATGCTCTCAAACTATGACCTAAGTATTGTTTCCTTTCTTCAGAACAATTAGATTTTGTTAATAGCCTATGTTTCTTGTTCAAACAATTATTTCTCTAGAGTCTGTAAGTATGTTATATAATTCAGTATGTGTGTAAATGCAGTATTTTGTGTAAATTTGGCTCTTTTTTCTTAATAAAAATGCCCCTAAGTCATTTACTTATGAATAAAATATTTGTGTGTGAGAGAAAATAAGATTTGGAAAACTTTTTGTTTTCCAAGCTCCATACTTTCCTTGTTTAATTGTACATTGTCACCTGAAAATATTGGAGAATTGTTTGACTGAAATTGCAAAGATGAAAATGTTGGAATGAAGAAGAAAACTCTTTAATAACAGTAAAAATTTCTTTTATCTGGATTCATTTTTTATCTTAGTATTCAGAATTGAAATATTTTTTTAGTCTTGATTGAAACAAGTAGCTTAAAATGTAAATGATAGATATATAAGGTAAAAAAACATTTTCAAATCTGAGTAATATGAATTGATGACCTAATTTGAACTACAAAAAATGATTTCCTAAATCCATCTAAAATACAGGTTTATTTTTATATTTTGGCAATAATTTACACTTTTGCCTACATATATTTTGCATGATTTAATGAATACTGACAATATATCTATCAGTAAGTATAATAAATACTTTCAGAAACATAAATTAATATTTATAAGATAGTTTAATTTGTAATAAGTGTAGATAAGAATACATCTTTAGTCTAGAAAATATACAAACTAGTAAAAAAGAATTTTTTCATAAATTATTTGAATTAGCTTCTTTGTTTTAATCAAAATGTTTAACCCTGTGCCCTCTACAGTAGTCTTCAGATGTATCTTGTGGCTGGTAACTTACAAATTTTCAACCAGAACTTTTATTAGGGAATTATGTTATTTCATTTTACAAACAGATGCAGAGTACACTGAGACATTGTGATTGAAATAAAGATGCCTATCTGAATGATTGATGGACTAACTATACCTAATCTCAGAAAGTATAACCCAATGAGCAAGAAATCTGATTCAAAGTTGAAATAATGATTGATAAAGATCTTGTTTTGAAAGAATATTTTCATCACTTGTCTGAATTATTTTTTAAAGAGATTGAATAATGTAAATACATGCTTCAAAGATTAGCACAATTTATTTACATGTGGAAAGCATTTTTTTTCTTCCAGGTTAGAGAAAATAAGGTTTCCTCTGAAAATTACTTTCTCTCCTTTTTAACAAATACATTCATATCTTTTAATCTAGATAAAATTAAAGGGTCTATTTGAAATTTTGTGACTACTTGATCAGTTTTTGTGGAAAACACTAATATTGTTGATAGTCTTTTAATTTTACTAAGAACTTCTGAAATAGGTACAAAGGGTTAATGATATAAATTATAAACAAGAGATTGAGCAGTTGAAAAATGTGATCATAATGTCTCGATGTATATGATTTATATGTTATTCATTCATCATTAGTTAATTATATATTTTTTTTAAATACTAAAATGTTACATATACAGAAATTTTAAGCAAGAATTAGTGTGAAAAAAAAAACATGGAAGTTGTTAAAAATAGCAAATGTTGATTGGGGATCCATATTAAATGTATCAAATTCATGAATTGCAGGTGTCCCCAAAATAGTTCATTATTAACTACTGGTTTCCTCAGTATTGTAGCTTTAGTTTGTATTTAGGAATGACCTCTAGTTTTGTTTTTTAGCACTAGATTCTGGAATCTATAAATAGTTAAAAAAAATAAATAAATAATCACTGAAAAATGTTGAGTTGTTTATCTGGCCTAATTACGATACATTTACGAAATTTGAAAATCATCTCTGTAACATTAGTTTTGATGCACAAATTATATATTTTGTTTTTTATATTTCAACTTGAGTGCATTTTTTTTTCTTTTGTAACTGATATTTAAATATTTTCTATGCTTATGTTTCAAAAAACAGAAAAATATTCTTTTCCAAATATGATAAATACAACAAAAATGAGATTAGTCCTCTAAAGAAATTATTGAATTAAGCATGACATTTTCATTTCAGTAAACTTACTTTGCATTGTGATCTTAAAATATTCTCCCTTTTCCTCTATAATTATAGATAATATTAATCACAGTATTACTTACAGTTAGTATTGATATAATCCCAATTTTATTCTAAATTCATAAGAATTACGAGTTTCATTAAAAAACTCACACTGTCTTGTTAATAGTCGTCACTTCTACATACACAATTCATATATTAAATGTATGAATCTAGACATTTAATTACATATGTAACAAAGCATTTTTGTGAACCATGTTAAAGAAACATGTAAAGTATTAATATTTCTTTATCAATAGTCTTGTATGAATCTAGACATTTAATTACATATGTAACAAAGCATTTTTGTGAACCATGTTAAAGAAACATGTAAAGTATTAATATTTCTTTATCAATAGTCTTGTAATGCATTCTTGCAATATTAATAGTTACAATATTAGTAAAAAATCACTTGTATTATCCAAATTTGTTTTAACTAAATACAGCAGCTTTTGCAACTTAGAAATTTAAATTTGTTAAAATACATTTTAACTTCTATGAACTTTGATATGGTTATCACTTTTTATAAATTATATATCACAAAATTTTTAAACAAAAATTCAGTAGCATTTATTAAAATTCTCTGTCTTTATGTATAAAGTTTAATATAATATTTTCATGTTGGCTAATTAGAATAGAGATTGCAATGTATTGATGATATCCATTTGAGTAATTCATGGGATTAAATCTTCAGTATGTTTTCTTGTGAATCAGATTAATATTCTTATTTTCATCTCCTCATTGCTAAATGTTATGCCTCGCTAAAATTCATATAGTAGTTATTAGTTTTGGTCACATTGGCTTTGTTTCACAATTTTCTTTTTTTTTTTCTCACATGTTCATGTTACCTTTGTAATTTAATGTGATAATTGTTAAAATTTGTTAAAGTAACTTTACAATAACACATCACTCAATAAATCTCAAGCTTAACTAGTAACTATAACTTACTATAACTAATAACTAAATAATAATTAGCTTTTCCTGGAACATTCTTTTGAGGTCTGCAAACAGCCAGTAATTGCTGATCTAGAGAATAGGATGCTTACAGAAGCAATTCGATGTGAAATTCATGTAGTTTTGCCATTGTTGCAATCAACTTGTGACACTTTTTCTTCTTTCTTTATAGACGCTTTTTGGTGATTTCTCCAAACACACCAATAATGCTATATAATATTTGCTATTGATGGTTCTTCTTTTCTCAAGGTATTCAATGAACAAAATTCCTTGCTCATCCCAAAATACAGGGTCCAAAACCTTGCCTGCTGATGTTTGCATCTTTAGTCGCATTGGACAGCTTTCATCTGCTGCTGTCCACTCAGCTGACTCTTATTTTGACTTTAGAGTGAAGTGTTGGATCTATCTTTCATCCATTATCACATATTTACACAAAAACTTCTCCTTGTTGCATTGAAACAGTTGCAAACAATGCTCTGAATCATTGACCCATTGTTGTTTTTGATCAATTGTGAGCAAGCACATTACCCACTTTGAACACAGCTTTCTCATTGACAAATGCTCATGCAAAATGATGAATACACTGCCTTCTGATATGTTCAACTCCTCTGCTATCTCATGCAACTTCAATTTATGACTGGCCAAAACAAGTTTGGGGATTTTTTTTTGACATTTTCCAGGACAACTGCTAATTTTGGGTGATCTGAACATTCAGCATCAATTGTGTCTGTATGGCCACATTTAAAGTCAGCTTACCACCACTTAACTGTTTACAATGGAGCAGAGTCTGAATAACATTTAAAAGCATTTGTTTTGCTTGAACAGTATTTTTCTCTCATCAGAAAGCAATTCTTTATCAACACTAGAAATTCAGATTTTTCCATTGTTTTGAAAATTTGCAACAGTAGCTTCACTTAAATAACTGTAATTTGTAAACTAATAATCCGATTGTGCCCAAGTTTTGTCATGTGCCATTTAAAGGTTAGTACATCATAAAAATCATATGGGTCTTTTATTAGTAATGCCATCTATATGTTAAGTCCAAGATTTGTTGAGTGAGGTGTTAGATATTACCAGATCACAGTTTTAAAAATTAAAACCAATTTACATTAACAGTAACACAAAACTAACAGGATAATTTGGGAAATTAAACTATTAAATGTATCCAGGCCCGGGACTTATTGAGTGATGTGTTAATTCATATTCTATGAATTATTTATAAAAAAACATTTTTTTATACTTTTGATCTAATTTCTAGTAGTTTTAATATTTAATCTTAAGGAGGATGTCATTTTTCTAATATGTAATATAAAAATTACATATTAGAAAAATTATATCCTTAAGATTAAATATTAATCATTGAAATCTGTTATTTATTGACAGAAAAATCTTCTTGGACACTAATGCATTTTTTGTTACTTCAAGCATTATTTTTAATAAATATGTGTTTGAAATATCCACTAAAATAACATTTCAAGTAATAAAAAAATTTGGTCTAAAAATAAATCCATCAATTTTTAGAAAAACACTAATGTATACATACATAAATTGCAAGGTTTTTGCTGTACATATCAGTTATAAAGTTTTCATGTGACATGTTTACCATTTAAGAATTCATTGGACTAAAGTGATTATGTTGCTACTTCTATAACTGCTAAGGAAGGTGAAATCTTGTAACAACCTGAACGTAAATTCACTGAGGATGCCCTAATGATTAAAGCACTTTATATACATTTTTGTTTATGTAAATTGCTTTCTCTTTTAATTAAAGTAAGATTTATTAAATTAAAATTATGACCAGATTCATTACAGTAAACATCTGATGGATTTAGTGTTGTTTTGTAAAATATTCCAAATATCCCTTTTCTGTTCATATAATCTTTTATTTAAATACCTTGAGTTTTCTCTTGTGTATTCCATGTAACAATTGTTGTATAAATTTTAACTTATTTTGTTTTGTATTAAGTCTTTTATTGTCATAGAAGTAATTGTAACACATTTTATGTTGAGCTTAAATTCTTTTCAATTGTAGTTGTAATAGTTGGTGGGTAGAATAATATATTTTGATTTGTTGGAATGGTTCACTCTTCTACTTTGAAATATTTTATGAGCCTTTTGTTTTGCATTGAATATGAATTAAGATATTAAAGGACCTTAAGTATTTTCAATGTATTTCTCTATTCATGTAAATATTGAGGGCTACAAATTCTGAATGCACTTAAAGATTGTATTGAATTTTATTTTTTATGGTGAGAATAGAAAATCATTACGGATCATTACTGTGTAACATAATATCTAGGAATCATAAAATGTGTGTTTCTGCTTCATAATTCTATCATATGTTTATTATCCAGGCCAAGTAAAGTAATTTTGTCATGATATATTAGAGTATCATCAATATATCAAAAATGTTTAGGTCAAATATTTTGGAAAGAAGCCAGATTCAAGAAATTCTAAGAAAATGCATATCAAAACCCCACTTAAACATCAGTTTAGTCCAATAAGTTTCTAAAGGACTAAATGTATCACACATAATCTTTTTCTACTTTGTCATAGATTTGCATAAAAGTGTCCTTGATACATAAAACATCATTTTCATATATCAGTTTTAAACAAACATTTTTACTATGTTAACTGATAAGTCAGAATATTCGCATCTTTAAAAATAATGTTTAGTACATAGCATCCAACATTCTTGAAAAAATATTAGGCAGTTTTAATTTTAAAATTGCATAATCTTTAGAGTATTTAAAATATAAAAAAAATACTATACTATAATTATATTGATAATTGCATGTAGATGCGTAAATCATTTGCTAGGAGTTAGCAAATTCCATACATTTTTATTTAACAAATAAAATTTTGGAAAGTAAACAAAATCATGATTTTAGATTTTCTTCACAGTGATTATAATGCAGTTTATTATTAAAATTAAAATACAATTAACAGTACAATTAAACAAGTAAAAGCAAAATACATTCAGTAAATTAATATTTGGATGCTTATCAAAGCATTTATACAAAAAAGAAACTTTGAAAAAAATCAGTTCAGTATCAAGTTGCCTTTATTTCTTTTTTTTATACTGTATTTGTAGAGCTAAAGACCTTAACATATTTGTTTAAATTGTTCAAATAGTGTGCCAAGCTACTAATTTCTTATTCTAGTATTTACAGTAAGAGGCTGGCAAGCACTGACTGGCTTGACCTGAACAGATTAGTTGGAATGTTATTGTTGTGTTTGTAAAACTTTTTTTTTTTTCAACTGCTGGAAAAGTTTATATAAGTTATTATAAAATTATATACAGATATTTTTTTCAGCTAATTGGAAGATTTATATAGGTTGATTAAAAAAAGTTGTATACTGGTAATTATAAATGATATATTATTACAAAGTTATTGCTATTGCAATCTAATAAATTCACTCCAATACAGAATTTACATTTCTCTGTTATAATTATTACCTATTGAGAAAATAACCAATTTTCTTTTATAACATTATACTCTTAAACTCAACAAACCATTTTTTAAAAAAATTGTAAAAATAATAACAATATAAACTTATCCCCCTAAAGTTATTTGTCAAATGGTCAAGATGTACATTTGATCATTATATCCAATTTGAAATCTTAATAGGAATTTGTATTTTACTGATTTAAAAAAAAAAAAAATTAGAAGGATAACAAACCTCAAGGGACCAATTCAAATTATACCTTATTCTAATTTTCTGAAGAACAGTTTATTTATTTATAGTAACATATAACTTAAAGGTAGATTTTGTTGTACAAATTTATATTGGCTTATTCATATAATATGCTCCTCTATTTTTAGGTAAAATCTGCATGAACCTTTGTTAGAAGTCACTGTTGTCGTTGTTTGAATTATTCATTGGAGTAGCAATGTACTTCCCTAAGATCTTAACTAAAATTTAAATATATTCCAAAACAGCTATTTTCTTTTTTTCTTAATCATTGTTTATTATTACTCATTTCAAATAATGAACCATATTGCATGATGATTTAATGCTCATTGCTCTTCTACAAATATATTTCTGCTTATAATAAAACTGATGAAAATACAGACAAGATGTTGCTCACATATTTGTTTGTTAGTGTAAAAGAAAACCTACTTCTACTGGTATTACAATATGATTCATTTAAGAATTAACAAGCAAAAAATGTACTAATTTCAAGTCATTTTATTTCAGAAAATATAAAGGCAAAGTGATTGCATCAAGTTTAACTAAATGATAATAATTAAGTTTAAAAGGTTTGGTATTAAACTCAAATGTCTTATCAATCATCTGTTATTTTTAGGTATGTTACAAATAAAAAATTACAATGCCCAACAAATTTTAGAAAATGGCTTTCATTATTCATTGTTTATGTATTTAACCCTCAAATGGTAATTTGACATCAGAAAAACAAATATCATAGATAAAAAATTAAAGATTTTTTCATAATTTGAATTGGACTAAATTCTTTTGAATTCATTCAACTCATTATTTACACAATATACATATATTTTAGGCAGTACATTGCTACCTGACTTGAAATGTTGTGATCTCTGCTTGCTACCTTCAATATTGCTTTATCACTTTTATATTGTAAGTGTACAGGTGTGTACATGCAAGTAAGCACCAATTAAACTTTATAGTGATATAGAATGCCCACATTGCTAATTATATTTTTACTTGCTGATATCAAATGTTGATTAATGTTTACACTAGAATTTTTTACAGTGAAAATTTCTCTTTTAGGTTTCAAAATGTTTGTATTTACTTGTAATAAAACTTCAAAAACCCCACAAAAAATAGAATTATTGAGATTTTATTAATTTTGGCACAATTTTTCTTGTTTTACATATTTTAAGCTCTTTATTTTTTTTAATTAGTGTTGAATGCTACATTAAGCAAAATACACTTTTTATACTATTTTATTAAAAGATAGTGAACAAATACTGCACTTGACATTAAAATGATAAAAAAAGAACTTTTTCTGTGCAGTTACTTATTAGCTGCAAAGAAGTTCTTGTGTGTGTAAAATTTACAATTTTGCTAATGTAAAACCAGTCCTATTATTATCTAATCAAATGAAACAATCTGGTTTCAAAAGAACAAAGTTTTATTATTAAAGACTAAGTAGCAGTTTCTTATAAATTTGGTTTGTTAATTATTTCTTCTGATTCATGTA
Source organism: Ascarosepion bandense (assembly GCA_037127315.1). NCBI lineage: Eukaryota > Metazoa > Mollusca > Cephalopoda > Sepiida > Sepiidae > Ascarosepion > Ascarosepion bandense. The sequence goes on along the minus strand of JBBBDQ010000139.1, from coordinate 943,789 downwards.
ATACATTATCAGTATCAATAGTTAATTTCTTGATATATTTATAAAAGTCAGATTTTATACACTTTCAAAATACTTGGTAAGTTATTCCCATTAATTTTTATTTGTTACTAGGAGTTATATTAATAGTGTTAATACATTATAGATATTTTAATATCTATAAAATATGAATCTCCATTAGATCATTTTTTTTTCTTTTGGAGGCATGTTGAAATATTAGCCTTCTCAACAAGGTATCACTGTCTCCTCCTCTGTGCCATTGAATTCTCTTGTGGAGACTGTTATTGTTTCTGTAGCAAGGAGGTTTTATAAGGAATGATGTTGGCAGTCTCATGTCCAGCTGATTTTTTTTATTTAGTCCTTTTTCTCCTAGGCTTGTTGCTAACCAAGGCTAGATAGCCTAGTCTAACCTGTTATTTAACCCATAGCTAGGGAGAAGAGATAACAATATACTCTGTCTCAAAGGTGTGAATGTAACAAACATGTCTAGTATTTGAGCTCAGCACATTGATTTTACTTTTCATACTAATAACTTCTAAGCAACATGCTTATCACTCTCTAACATGTTAAAATAACAAATGTGATTAGTCTTAGAATTCCAGAACGCCTGTAATGTTATATCCATTGAACCTTAAAATATATTAATCAATGTAAAAAAAAAAAAATGGGAGAATGTTAACATGCAAAAATAAATTTTTAATTTGTATTTTCTCTATTTATCAAAATTGCATAAAAAAATTCTAAATCTGAAAAGAAAAAGAAACATGTTAGCATATGGCTAACATGTTTCTTTTTCTTTTCATTTTTTACTGTCACTTGAATAAGCAGAAATTTCATAAATAACTTGTCAGTCCAACACTGATTATAGGTTATATTATAATTATAGCAGCTTGTATTTTGTTTGGCATTATTTTGAGTTATTCATATTTATTTAGACAGTATCCTAAAATGTTTCTGAAAGTTATAAAATTTTAAACATTTTAGAGTGTGTGTGTGTGTGTGTGTGTGTGTGTATATATATATATATATATAGGTACTAAAATGTTCATGTGGGCCTTAATATTTTATTTTGATAGGTTCTCTGTTGCTAAGTATTAATACTACTCAAAGCTCTGGCTAGCAAATATAGGCATTATCAACAAATGCTGTGTACATTAAGAATACTCAGTTAAGTGCCATACATGAAACATGCTTGGGCGATCATGTCTTGAAAGAGACATGACTGACTGAGCAGAAGATTATCCCGCAGTAGGTTGCCATTGCTTTCTGCGGTAGATTGGTTGCCAGCCAAGGCTATAGAACCCAATCTGTCCTGTTATTTAACCCATAACTGGAAGGAAGAGACGAATTAATACCTTTCCCAAGGGTATTTGCGCGTAAGTGAATGCAATGAATTCAGCTGGAATTTGAACTCGTCTCCCCGATTTCTCGTTCCGAGCCAATATTTACTGCACCACAAGTCACATCTCTTAAGAATACTACTTGATCAAAAACAGTATTCTTGTTAATTATAGAAAAATAAGTTCTTTGTAATACTTTGTCTCTTAATATATTGGTCACATTAATTATTCAAATTTTGGGTTTATATTATCCTAAATTAATGTTTAAACAAGCAAGATGAATCAAACAACTGGGATTTAAAAATAAGCCAAGTAGATTATTTATGTATGTGATTAAAAAGAAATCTACTTTTATGAAAATTATTCAAGTTATGAAAAAATTATGTTCCTTTTAAGTATGATTTCTATAAAACTGAAGTGTGCAAATTACATTAATTTTTTATTTTTGCACTGTCACTGAGATTTACAAATCTCTTTCTTAGCTTTACCAGTCACTCTCTTTTAGTTATATAATTAAAAAGAATTATATTGTTGTTTCTTACTGCAGGATACTAAAATTTAAAATTGTCTGTCCTAACTGTTAAAATGGACAATTTTAGGTTGAGGCACAATGTTCATGAAACTTAAGTAGCATTGTACTGTAGAGGACAATGATATAATTCTTTTTAAAATGTGTGTGTTTATATATATATATATATATATATGTGTGTGTGTCATTTTACAGCAAGACCTGTACTTTTACTCCTAACACTCATTGTGTACTATATATATATATATATATATATATATATATATATATTTATAGCACACAGATTTTTAGCTGCAGATATTCAATAATTTTTTTTTTAATCCATATAAAAGCTATTAGTGAAAGACTATGTTAATACAGAAATGTTTTCTGCAGGATATACCTTTTTTAAAGAGCTTCAACATGTTTGAGTGAACTAACTTGCACATTGGCAGTATCTATTCAAGTTGGGAAGCAATTTACTTGTTGATTTTATCATATTGAATATAGCATATTCTTTCTAATTGTGATCATATATATTTAAGGTAGTGGATGGCAGTTGTGGATATTTTTACTTTCTTTTTATTGATGTTCTTCAATGATTTTATTTTAAGTCTTTTCATGTACATACTTTCAAATATGTGTATTTGTAGATTATGCAGTTACAAAAAAGTTTTATTGATACTGTTGAAATGACTTGACTAATATTTTAATGTTTCATAACACTGAAAGTATGAAGGGAAAATTAGTTTTTCTCAAAAACTATAAATAAATATTAAAATTGTCTCTATAGATTTGTGATAACTGAAATTTCCATTACAATTAGTTTCCATGCTCTCTGCTAAGCTCATTAGGCAAAATACTTATAGGGTTATATTATGCAGGAAGAAAGTTTTGATAGTGACACATGTGGTCAAACATGGATCTCCAGGCAACATATGTATCTGTTGAATGGATTGTTCTACTGAAATCACATGACCATAAATATTAATATATAAAACACTCAGACAGAAGTCTGAGTGTGTTCTGGTGTTCCAGTATACTCTGGGTATTCAGTATTCTGTGTTCTGGTTTTCCTGATGTTCTACAGCATTATTGTGCATTATTTGAAGCATTCAGTAATACATTGACTTTACTCAAAGATACTAAAATATAGCTCGCTAACACATCACTCAATGAGTCTCAAGCGTAACATATAGATGACGCCACTACTAAAAAATCCATATGATTTTTATGAAGTATTAACCTTCAAATGACACGTGATAAAATTTTGGCCTAGTCAGATTATTAGTTTACAAATTACAGTTATTTAAGTGAAGCTACTGTTGCAAATTTTCAAAATAATGGAAAAATCTGAATTTGTAGTGTTGATAAAGCATTGCTTTCTGATGGGAGAAAAATACTGTTCAAGCAAAGCAATGGCTTGATAAGTTATTCAGACTGCTTTGTCAGAAACAATGGTTAAGAGGTTTAACTGAAATCAATTATACTTCAAATGTTGGCATTGCAAAAGCAACAGCAAGAACTACAATTACAAAAACAAGATCAACATGAATGACAATTTCAGACACAAAAACAACTGTTTTTTGAATTGTTGGTTGAGAAAAGGCAGAGGAAAAAAATGCCTAACTCATTCACTCCACTCACTATTTGAGATTTCATTAGCAAGTTTTTATACAATCTGGATGAAGGAATAACTTTTCAGATGTATTTCAGAAGATATGTAAGAATCTTCAACAAGGATTGTGCGCAGTGGAATAATGAGGAGAAAGTTCAACTATTATTGAGAAAATTGTTTCCTGCTGAACATGAAAAATATATAAACTTTATTTTACTGAAAAATCCAAGCAAAATAAGTTTTAGAAAAACTTATAGGGATATTATCATTTTTGAAGATAGAATCTCATTGTTTAGTGCATGTGGAATTATTTAAATCTGGTAAAATGTGACAATAACGATTTTGTCATGTATGCAGGAGTTGTCAATCAACAATGTGAGAAGTTCACATTAAGTGAATTAATTCAGAGCTTAACTTTAAATGAGGATGAAGAAACAAGATCCTGGTTTCTGTCTAAACTAGAAATGGATTCAGATTTAACTCTCCAAAAAAATAACTGAAACGTGTAAGCATATGGCAAATTTAAAAATTGACACCACAAGGATTGGGGAGTGAGATATTTTGCAAATATGCACTGTCAGATCATCTGGGGCGACGGGGATGTTTTGCAACTCCTAACAAAACAGTAAAAAATATGATAAAAACACCAGAATACCTAATATTTCTCACAGTTGCAGTCGTAAACATTATAAGTAATTGTTTCTTTAGAAACAAAAAAATGTTACCATTGCAGAAAATTAAGACATGATAGTACCTGTTGTAAATAAAAAAAATGAAAGAGAAACAAAAAGTAAAGGCAATAAGCGAAAACAAAAAATTAGCCAGACTCCAAACGAAAAAGAGAAAATTTGTTTTTATCAAGATTAATTTTTTTTTAATCATATCACCTCGTGCAAGGCAGTAACGCCACTGATGTGCAGGGGGCTACATAAGAGTGAAAAGATTGGAAATGAGAAAGCCAGTTCGATAGTATGTTCGGTATTACTATAATTAATGAAAACTTGGAGAAAACTGGGTAAACATAGTTTGTTGACATTGAGAGAAGTGGTTCATAGGGTTTCAGGGAAGAAGTTAAATTTCTTAGCTGAGTTCACCTGTAATAGTTCTTTCATTGGAAAGACCAAAAAAAGCAGTGGTATTTCTTTTAGTACAACATCAGATTTATTACCAAATAAGTTCAAAGATGTGACTGCAGAAATTCTTTTGAAAACTTTAAGCTGTACTATTGTCAACACTCAGGACAAGGATCCCATACCTTCTGAAATAAACCAGGGCAACATAATTACAGCAATAATATTTGCTCAGCACCTAGTACACTTGTGAGCCAGGGTTAACAAAGTGAGTCATCGCCCCTACAGAGTATCAACCTTGGCTCATATAACAGCTCTCCAACTGAAACTTTTTTTATATTAGAAAATTTTCAGCTGACTTCCTTTTGGACAATGGGATTCAATTCACATCTAGTAAATTCAAGTTATTCTGTAAGTCTCTAGTCAACATATTATAATGCTCCCATATCATTCAAGATAGAACAGACAAGCGGAACGCTTTGTTGATATGTTTCAAAAGGTCTCTTAAAAAATTAAAGAGGGAGGTATCTGGTGAGAAAACTACTCAGTCAAACAGCTGATGCCTTGTCTCAGTTTCATTTAAAAAAAGAATAAGAACTACAATGGAATTTTTAAGTGTGAAACCAGCACTAAAAAATACAGATTCCAGAGTATAGACTCGAAGGAATCTGCTCAAAAAATGGAGGTGTTATGTAGGCAGAAAGTGTTAATACAGACACATGTGGTTGAACGCAGATCTCCAGGCAACAAGTGTATCTGTTGATTTATTCTACTGGGATCACATGGCCATAAATATTAATATATAAAACACTCAGGTTTCAGTCTGAGTGTGTTCTGGTGTTCCAGTGTATTCTGGGTATTCCAGTGTTCCACACCATTATTGTGCATTATTTTAAGGACTCATTAGTATATTGACTTTACATGAAGATACTGAAATATAACTTGCTAATAGCAAGTTACTAAAAGTTCCCTTCATATTAACATTACAAAACCAACATTATAGACGTGAGTAAAGAAAATAACATTCATGCTAACATTTATAACAGGTTAAACAAAGTTGTGAAGTCAGAATCAGAACCTAAATATTTGCTAATTTTAACTACATTATAAAAACCTGATAGAAACCAAGATGTTATCTTAATTCTTACACTGCCAAAGTCATCTGAAATTGACAAAAAAGAAAAAAAAAGCAATTCAGTTAGCAAAATCAACTTTAAAGTTTGAAAAAATATTTATCTTTCTATTACAAGAGACTTAACATGTGTAAATTATCATAAAATATTATAACTGTGTTGACATAAATTTTAAAAAATAAACTTATGATTCATGTGGTGGTGGTTTTATTATTTGAATAGATTCTATGAAATGATATTTTGCTGTTCAAATGTATTGATTATTATTATGCAACTCTTCAACTACTTTAAACCTGGCCAGTAATGACCAAATATATTACCTCTATATCAGTCCTAGTCAACCAATGATATCACCCTCTGACCTGAGTTGGTTCTCAAGTTCCTTCAGGCCACTGTGTTTATCATCTAGCTGACTCCTCACTTATCAATGCGTCATTTGTTTTGCTGCTGGCATAATATTGGTGTTATGGTTCCACTCAAATTAGCTGGCATTTGTCTGTTCATGACCATCCACACCTCTACTGCATTGTGTTTTTTAACCTCAGAGAGTGAGATCACTGATGAAGCAAATTTGGAATTGAGGGCTGGTCCAGCAGCTGGGAGTTACACAACAAAAAAGTCTTCTTTGAAATAAAAAAAATTAACTCTGGTTAAAAATGTATGATTTGGTTTGGTTTGGTTTACAGCTGTTTTTACCCTTTCCACTTAAAAATCAAATGACACTGGGGATCACGTTCAGAGACTGCAGCTCATGTTGGTTATAACTTAAATTTCTAAGTTCTGGTTTTCTGTGATCTTTTATCTGCTGCTTCAAAGTCCCCTTAATTTTTTTCTATCTTCTGGGCTGGAACAAAAGGTCTCGGCAAACGATGTAGACTCCAGTAACAGTAATGTGGAAACTCTCCCAGTGTCTCCCGGTCTCTTCTTTCTTCTCTGTTCCAAAATCTCCAGCTTATATGAAGTTCTGCATCTGCAAGTGGCTAGAGATTAGCCAGGGTTTGGATTTGGTTGAAATTTACTCTTTATCTAAAATTCCATATTCTCAAAATATCTTTTTACTCAAGTGGTTTTCCAAATTTGGGGTTGTTCAATGGTCAGAGAAGTCAAGCCACTTCTTTTTCTCTTTTCTTTTTTTTTTCTTTTTTCTTTTTTTTTTTTTTTAACTCAAACTCCCTTTATGTCTCATCTCATACTACCACTCCATATTGGTGGCGTTAATCTCTTTTCCTTCTCCCACCTTCTCAGCAGCTAACCTCAGCCCACTTCTTGCAATTATTCAACTTTCAAAATGACATAGTGAAAATGATTTTTCAGTCGTCAGCTTTGTCACATGCTGTGATCTCTCCATTAACTAGACCACTTAAAAGAAAAGCAAAGTAAATTATTTTCACTTCTCAAATAAAAGTTTATCTTTTTTTCTGCATATGCATTTTTTTTTTTTTTTTTTTTTAACAGCTTGTTTGTCCATGGTCACTTCAAAACAAATTCAATTTTCCTTATCACTTGTATTCAAGGAAATCCGAATTTAATGTTTGGGTATAAAATTTTTCTCTAGACAAATTATAAGGAACAAATGCTTCAGACTGACCTCACTTTCTGTAGGAGGTAGTGCTTTTCTGGGTGGCTGATTCAAAACAGATCTCTTTTCCCTGGCCCCTTTTTTCCATAATGTTATTCTAGCAACCATTGGGTTTTCTTTATCAACAATATATTCTTGGCAGGAAATTTATATTTTTCTTAACTCTCCAATCCATATTCTTGCAATTTCAACAATTATCATCCAGTTAGTACACTCTTTCCTCTTCTTTCTTTCTTTCTTTCTAGTTTGATCAATCTCCAGCAATCACAATTGTCACAGTTACCTATTCATAGGTAATAAGTTATGTAGCCGAATGTTAATGCAATGATTTAAGAATGCTGTTATATAGGCATGAAAACTATTATAATGTTGAACATTCCTGAGTTACAAATTTTTCATTATGCTATATCAAGATGTAGCATTTGTTAGCCTCCCTTGGTATGTATTAGTTAAAGCAATTACTTTCTATGGGTTATGTAAGTAAAACTCAAGAGATTCTTTATAAGATTTTGTTTAGCCCAAGATGACATATATTGGAATCAATATTGTATATGCTCATATTAACACATTGGTTCCCAGCCCTCATTTACCTTGTTGTCCTAAGGTCCCAAGACTATATCTTAAATCCTGTTATAAAAAATGAAGAAAACAATGAGTGCAAAGGAAGCTCATAAAAAAAGTAAATTTATTTTGCACTGAATGTGAAGATAACCTTCTCTTTGCCTTCAGTGTTCCATCAATAAGAGACAGGTAAAATAAATTTTTCTTTTACATCTTTTCAAGAAATCAAATATTAGGAATATGTTTGTTTTTGTTTTAAATTCTAATTAAGAATGTGATTTCTATTGGATTCTAATCTTTATTTTAATTTAACATTTTTATTTGTAAGCATTAAGTTTCCTAAGTAAATAACTGTTACTTCTTTTTTTAACTTTGTTTTGCCAATTAAATTTTTTATTGGCTCAGTTTTTTAGTTTACCTGAATGCATGGTACACAGAAGTGTATGTAAATATTTTTAAAAAAAACTGATCCCAAAAAACAACAGTAGAAATTCCAAAAAGAAACCAAAATAAAAGACAAAAAAAAAAGTTATGAAAGAGAAAAACAAGTTTTCAGTCTGCATACCTATGTGAAGTTTAAACAAGATATCTTGTTTACTTATTAATCAAAAACTTGAACCTTATAATTTATTCTGCTTCCATTAAGAGATGAAGCTGAATATACTAAATATAAAAGTGAATATACTTTATGTAAAAATATTTTTCATGCTTTATTTCTTTATTAATTAATATATACTGTTTATATACATAAATATTTTCCTGTTTTGATTCACATTTGACACTTTTTTTTTTTTACCTTAAGATTTTCTAAATTATTCTTTGCTGTTTTGGGGACTTTTTTAGTTGCATATTTTCAACAATTCATTTAGTTAATTTTCATTTTAGATATGGATGGATGAGTGTGAATTTGATTTTAAATACAAATTATATGTTTTCAGGAGTATTATTGACAGCAGTCTGCCTAATCACAGAAATGTGTGAAAAAAGTCCAGATACATTGCTACATTTTAGGAAGGTAAGTACATCTGACTCATTCTATATAAAACTTTTTTATGCCTTTGAATTTTTTTTCTTTTAACATTTGCTGGTGTTGAATGCTTTTATATTGTACTGTTCAATAAAATACATTGATTAATAATGTAAAAATCAGAGATATTACTAAGTGAAACTTAAGTATTTCTGAAATCTGTCACTAATATTAATGTGTGGATTAGAGTTGATAAAAAACAAAGAAATTGGTTTGTTCATTGGATTCTGATTATCCAGAATTCATTGAGACCATAAATTTTGAGCAGTTTATTTTTAAATGAATTTGCATAAAAAGAACAAACTATTCTATATGCAGTGCCTCTTCAGAACATGGACAATCATGGCTCTCTACAACTTCTTATTCTTTATAACTCTCAGTAAAGTTTGTCTTTCCACCATCCCTCCTAGTTCCTGGGATATGCAGATGTAACAAATAGCAGCTTGGAATGAGAAATTGGAGAGCCAGGTTTGTTGCATTCACTTATGCACAAGTATCCTGGGAAATGTATCAGTTTATTCCTCTCCAGCTATGGGTCAAATAGGAGTTGTATCTGTAAAAATCATTGTTATAGTCAAAAACAATTGTTAATGCAATATCCGCTCACTCAAAAAAAATTCTTACAATCTAAAATGTTTAGGCTTTAAATAATTCACAAATGATTGATAAATTGTTAACAAAAGCAATCAGTACCAGGTCATGTTCTGCTAGCCATTTACATAAGTTTGTTAGGTAGGTTACTTGCTGTTTCCCTCTGTCCCTCAAGATGTTCTATAAGTGCCATATTCTCCAAGCTCTCTTTCTTCATTATATATCTTAGAAATTTCAACTGTCTCTCTCTGATTCTAATTATGTTTTCTTTTTATTTTCATTTTTCTTAAAACTTCCCTATTACTTATATGTTCAGTCTATGTATTCCCAGCATCCTTCTGTAGAACCACATTTCTACTGCCTCAAGTCTCATCTTTATCTGTGAGAAGATTCACTGCCATAGGGGAGGACTGATATTACATAACAGTTCACAACTTTTTCCTTTGTTTCTAATGAAATTTCTCTGTTTCTTATACTTTGCTTCACTTTTAGAAGGCACCTTTTACTATTCCAATACACCTTCAAATTTAGGTGTCACATTTTATTTCCTCTGTTAAAACACTTCCCAGATATTTAAATTTTTGTACTTTCTTGATTTTAGCATCTCCAATATGTATTCACGTCTTGGGCTGTTCCTCTTGCTGACAATCGTACATTCTGTCTTTTTACAATTGACAGTCCTTTATTCCCGCTTTTCATTACTACCTTTGCTAGGAGTTTTTGCAGTTTCTTTTTTATGTCTGCTATCAACATTGTGCCATTTGCATATCCTATATTGTTAAAATTATGTCTGGCAATAAATCCTGCTAGGACTTCTGGTTCTATCAGGATTGCCTTGCTGTAAAGGTTGAATAAGTCTGGTGGGAAGACTTTCTCTTTTTGTGTATTTAGTGAATTAATTTTCTATCTGTATACAGCTGGCTTACCCCCAGTATCTGTTCTGGACTATTTTAATATCTTTCTCAAATAAATCAAGGTTTCCCAGCAAGTCAAACAGCTGCGAACTTGCTTATCAAATGCTTTTGCATAATCCGTATATATATATATATATATATCCTTCTTCATTTGTATTGCTTTTTTCTGATATAAATATTGCATTCTTTCTTTTATCGTCTTTAATTACACCACACTGTTTTTGTTTTATTTTTGCTCTAATTCTGCTATGCACTCTATTCATCAGAATTCTGGTTATAAGTCTTATGTGGCTCATTAGGCTGTTTGTTTGATGGAATTTGCCTTCATTCTTACTTGCTACTTTTAATTCTGTTCTTGCTCATTTGGTTTTACTAAGTACTTGTTCATTGAAAACAATGTTTCATTTTATTGGTATCCACTAGTTGTGTAACTTATATAAATATTTTGTAAAATTCTTTATCTTACCTTTCTCTTTAAAAATATTAAACATCAGCAGTAATTCTTTTGTGATTGAAGAGAAAAATAAAAATACAATTTACTGCTCAGTACAGTAAGTGAGCTCACAGCCTTCAGTCAACCAGATAGAGATTTAATAGAGATGTGACCTCTATTGATATAAGATCACCCAATGGAGATCTATAAAAGCCAATGTTTTTTTTGTTTTTTTTCCTCTCTCTAGCCACTGGTTTTGCCTGTTGCCCGGAGAACCTTTGTTATTCAGGATTAACCCCACTATTTTTGCCAGTTGTTCAATTGCTGAGAGGGTTAAGTGGAAGAGAAGAAAGAAGACTATTACTTAATTTAAACTACAATTTTTCAAATGAATAGTTTTTAAGTTTTCAGTAAATTCTGTTATGAAATCCACTTTTCAACATAAGTAGTATTATTCATTGAAATTTTGGTATATACTTATGTAGGTATTTTTACCAAAATACAAGATTTATATGATAAAGGTCAAAATGATATACAATTTTTTACTGTTAAAATTAACTTGTATATTTTTAAAAGTAAACAGCAAGAAGTTTATCAGATATATGTTAGTTGAAAGCCCATGATGGCTAAAGGCTATATTTTTCAACTGTCCTTTTTTAGTAGGAAGCATTTTTGTTCAATGCTGTAGAATCAAACTTAATCATATTTTCAAAACAATCAATTTATTTTTTAGGGTTGATTTTTAAATCACAGTAATCATATTAACTTAATGTATTAAAGTTTTATTTATTTATTTTTTACGGCAGTAATTTATTAGATAGTACTAAAGTATAGTGACCCAGCTAAGGTTTAAGTAGCAGACTAGACTTGGTTCTCAAATTTTGGTTGCCAATCAGTCTAAGAGAAGGAAAACTCAATTCAAAACTGTAGAAAAGGCAATATGAAATCACTCCATTTTCTTTCTTACAAATTTGTGGCAATTCAGACAGGAATTTATGAAGAGTCAGGATTATCTGTAATTATTCTTAGATAATTGTTAATGTGAATTTGGCTTCTATTTTTTTTTTTTTCCTGTGTTTTTATTTTGTCACCTAATGTCTTATATTCAATAAAAATTTCCAAGTTTTTTTATTTTTCTTCTTCCATTCTTTTATTATTGTTTTTTTTCTAGGTTCAAACAAGAATATCCTTAAATTTATGCTCAAGAATGGTTCTGAGCCAAAAGTCTTTCTCTCACAGCACCTTTTTATCTTGTTATTTCTTATCTAATAATTATTTACAATTTACATGGATTTTTAGGCACTTTGATATGGTACTGAAACGTTTTCAGTGTATCCAAGAAGCCCTTTAAAGAAAAATTCTGATGTTTGATTATTTGGTTAGATAAGTGAGCTGAGCTCAAAAACTTATCAGCAACTGCTTGTATTTTAAATCTACCTTGAGAAACATAGATTTTACACTTAAGATGTATAAAGCTTCTTTCGATTGTAATAATCATGTCGTACCTCCTGATTCTTGTCAATCATTGTAACTCTGTCCCTCTTAGCAATTCAGATTGTGCTGGAGTATCTGACTTCTTTTGCATCATCTATTAAACTGTAACTTATTATTCCCAAAACATCTTTCTGTTACTAGTGTAATGATTGAGATTTATTTTGTGATTTTCTTCACGACACCCCTTGGAGTGAAATTTTTAACCTTCTTATTGAGAAGTATGCCACTGAGGTTTTTTCTGAGTAAAAACCATCATCAATGCTTTCGTGCCTTTGCAGAAATACAAGGTGAAATCCTTTCTTCAGTTCACACTTGTTTCTTTAGCTACTATAGCCAATATAACTTACTTTTTCTTGCTGTACAAATGTGAATCAGAACAGACTCCTCTTTTGTGTCTGATCATAAGAATCATAAATATGTCCTCAAAAAGGTTGTCTTTCTTTGCTGATAAAATGAAGCACTGTATAGCCTCTAAAAAGTTTTGTCCTTGTGGCTGCTAGCAGCTTTGTAATATTGTATTAAATTTTAAAGTGAATACCACCTCTCTTCACTCAGTTTCAGGTGTTATCATCTTCTGCTAGTAAAGCAAAATGTTTTGCTTCTAATTTGCTTTCAATTCTATTTTTGAATCAGCAAATGTATCTTTTTCAAACTTTCCTCTTAGAACTGAGTCTTTACTGTATAATATGCATATTATAACTATCTATTTTCTGCTATTATCTCTAAACTGGATTCCCACAAAGTATGTGGACTTGATAGTATCCTTATAATAGTCCTTAAGAAATATGCTTCTGAACTGGCTCCTGTTTTCTCTAAACTCTACAATAAATGACCTTTCTACTTCTTGCTTTCCTGCTTGTTGGAAATCCTCATCTGTAGTTCTAGTCCTTAAGAACTATCTGATTCTTCTGCCTATTAGTGTTTTATCTCTCTTTGTTAAAGTACTAGAGGTGCGTTGTGGTGCAGTGGATATCGACTTGGAACGACAACTCGGGGAGCCGAGTTCGAATTCCAGATGAAATTACTTGCATTCATTTACGCACAATTACCCTTGGGAAAGGTATTAATCTGTCTCTTCCCTCCAGTTATGGGTTAAATAATAGGACAGATTGGGTTCTATAACCTTGGTCAGCAACCAGTCTACCGCAGAAAGCAATGGCAACCTACTGCAGGATAATCTTCTGCCCAGTCAGTCATGTCTCTTTTGAGGCATGATCGCCCAAAGCGTGTATCACGTATGGCACTTTAACTGACTGACTAGAGGCTCTAGAATGGTGAAGCTTGGGCTGTTGCTTTGGATATCTCAAAGCTTTTTGACAGGGTTTAGGATGCTGATCTTCACAAATTGAAAGGTTATGGTATTTCTGGATAAATTTTTCATCTGATTCAATCTTTATCAAATCATGAAATGAAAGTTGTTAAACAATCTTTTAGGGTTATATGCTTGGATGTATGTTATTCCTAATTTTCATCAACAACTTTCCTGATGTCATTGGATTTTAACTTGGCATCTAAGCTGATGACACAACTATTTATTCCTGTCTTAATTGGTTTGATAAAGTTAAATTGGCAACTGATGTAAAAATGATCTACAATCTGTTAAATAGAGCAAGAAATGGCTTGTTAATTTTAACACATCCAAAATGAAACTGCTCTCTTTTAATCATCTTAGTGAATTTTTCTATCTTCCATCAACGTGGCTGACTTTAGGAGAGCAACTTTTTTGTTTCTTCTTGATCTCATATTTTCCACTGACATGAAATGGAACAATTATATTGAATCAATTGCCAGGTCAGTTGCTAGAAAAGTTGGTTCTCTGGATCATGCTAGATAATTCTTATCATCTGAATCCTTCTTGCATGTTTATAAATTCATCATTCATTCATGCATTGAATATTGCTACCACATCTGGTCTGGTGCTTCTGCTGTGTATTTAGAGAGTCTTGATGAAATTCGTACATCTGCAATGTTATCAGTCTTGACATGGTATCTCAGCTTCAGTCACTTTCCATTGCCATAATATACTTTCCTTTGTGTGTAGTTTTTTCTATAAATATTGTCATGGTAATTGTTCTGATGAGCTTTTCTTGATGGTGCCTAGAGCCTAAGAATTTAAATGCAGTACTAAATTGACAGCTAGGGCTCATCAATTTACAGTTGAAATGGCTAGATGTAACTAAGTTCTATACTAAGTTTCTTCTCTCACACTTCTTGCTTATAAAACTATCTTCTGGCTTCTTGATTTCCAGTCAGTTTTGATCTTCAAAAATTTAAATGCATTATATTTTGTCTTCTTAATTCTAATTCTTATTGTTCTCTCTCTTTAATAATATTTTTCTTTTTTTTGTTTTTCGTATTCTTTCACACTCTTTCATTTTAGTGGCTTCATTGCTATGCTTGGGGGTGAACCAAATGAAAAAAGTAACTGATGTAATGACTGAAATTCATAAAATCATTAATAAAGCATGACAAACTTCAATTAAACTTCCTAAATTCTTAATTGTTCTTTATTTCAAGTGTACAGGCATAAAAAGATATTTCTCAGTTCTTCTGGCATACATTTTAGTTGTATGCATTTGCTAAAACATACGTGTATGATAATCTTACCTTATGACTTGCATCTTGCTTTTATTTGCTTTGCATGATTTTTGTCAATTCATATACGTATAAAGTATTTCAGAAGTCTAGCATTACACTGACTGACAGATGCTTCACAAATATTTTATCAATTTCATACATTGCTAAATAATTTCTTGCTGAGTATAGTATTTGAGCCTTTTTGTAACATTTTCCTAATGGTTACCTAGAATTCTTCAGCCAGGAGGGACAACAGAATAGTGATACATATTTACTTTTAAATATTAATCTTTTCTTTTTCTTAAAGAGTCATATAAAAATTTTAGCATTAAAGAAATTTTTAAAACTGTCTTGCATAATATTCTTAATTTATTCTCTGTCTGCTGAAAAAATAATTTTTTTCTTAATATAAAAATTTCTTAGTACTGTCATTTCTTGGTAATTGATTCATAACAAAGACTTATTAAAATTGTGGTCTTTTATATTAAATAATCTTGATCTCTTTAAGTTAGGATCAAACAATATCTAGATGTATGAACACATCTTCATAATATTCATTTTTTACTTTCTCCTTCCCTTTTCCTTAAAGCAGTTACATTAAGTAACTCTCTACTTTGAGTGGCACTTAGGCTTTGTATTGAGTGAACTAACAGTGTAAAAAAAAAAACTTCAATGTTCTTTATGCCATTATTCACTAAATGACTTGTATATATTAACAATGAATTTGTTTATAATTGAAAAATAAATATGGATTGTATTCAGAGTAAGATATATATTTGAACAATGAATTGATACTGCAAAATGTTATAATTGCCTTAATAAGACAGATGTCACAATTTTAATACTAAGTGGGTGGGTTCTAAGGTACCTTTCAGCCAAACCTTAGAGAAAAAATCCTTTTTATTTATAACTGGAAGAGCAAAAACAATTTAAGAGGACTAAATGGGAGAATACAACTGGCACACACAATATAAAATCGTTTCAATCAAAGTATGTAAACCAATTCAAGTTGTAAAGTTAAAACTGAATAAAATGAACAAACCTGACAAAAGTGCCAGAAGTTGGTCAAGAGGAAGAAAAAGATATTCTCCCAAAAGAAGAGAACAGTCAAAGTTCTCCTTTTATCGTCAAAGAGTTGGTTTTCTCAACTTGATAGTGACAATCTTTAATAAATGCCGAGATTGTGTTCACAGTATAATCTGAAACCAATTCCCTTTGTATTGACCAGAACAAGAAAGATTTTGAATCAAGTGTTGTCCAATGACAGAATCCAATACCAACTGTGTTGCTCATGTTGAACCACATAAGTTGCCATGTCTTATCCAGGTTAGAATATGTTAGTTGATTCTTGTACCCAAGCATAAGCCAGTTTGCTCCACATAATCGGCATCACACCAACATTTAAAATAAACTACAAAACTATTAGAAATGGGTGAACCTTACACTTCTCAAAAGAGGGGAAAATGCCTCTAGTAGAGAAAACAAATCTCAATTTAGTGACCCAATAATGCTCAGAAATGTAAGAGACTATCTGGTCAGCCATTTGTTTCAATCCAAAATAGGACATTTGTCAGGACCATACATGGAGGAGAGTTGAATTTTGAAATTTTATGCAAAAAAAAAAAAATGACATATGAACATCCTCAGGATAGCCATTATCCAAAAGGATATGTTCTACTTACATTGCTTGCTCTTTCTCTTCCAACCCAACAGGGAAACAAATCATTAATGCATGATGTACTGATTTATTGATAAGATTGATTTTCCTATTTCTTGGTACAAAATGTTAAAGAAGATAAACAACAACCAGTTGTAAGTATAGTGAACAGGATATTTATTTGACCAAATGCTGTGTGCGACTGGTCTCTAAGAGAATGTCATCCAGAATGCCCCTTGTGGCCTCCCCTCTTCCTCATGTTCCCCTCGCGGCTCCTCTCAGGTTCAAGGGAAGACAACCGGTCTTCCAAACTTGTGGGATAGACTGTGTTAGATGTTAACACTTCCCCTCTTTTCTTTCTTGTGCTGAGGATATATTTTTTTTTGGTAGGAGCGTCCTGATGCTATCTGTTGAAAAAAAAAACAAAGAAAAAGATTAACAAAATTATATGTCTGGAAACTCTGAAGTTAAATAGAGGATCCTTTGGGTTCAGTTGTGAATCCAAGAATTTTGAAGGAAGGAACCCCCTTTTTAGTTAAGGCATCTGCAATTTGTTTTTTAGTAGGTATCCATGAGATATCTGCAATTTCTCCTCTGTCAACCATTTCTCTGAGGATAGCCATCTCAATTCAAAGTCTTTTATCAAGAATTTGTGTAGTGGAATGCACTGCATCATACAAACAGGAATTGTCTGTTTTGCATGTTATTTTTATTTTGGTAGGATGGTCTTCCAGCTGCAACAAATCTAATATTAATTTTCTGTAATATAAGCAGGCCTCAGTCAGATCAACCATGGCCAGGGTTTCTGTACCGAGAGTGCTCTTAACAATTCTTTTTATCCATTTGGATTGCCAGGCTATGAGCATGTATTGGTTATTGTCACCTACCAAAAATATTATATAGCCCCCTTGGGATCCACCATCAGTCAGGTTAGTGAAGGATGCATCACTGAATCCTATAATTTGCAGAAGATTAGGGTTACCTAGGTCTGGAATGTGAATTTGCGATTTCTCTTTTTTTGTCTTTTTTACAGTTTGATTGATTTGTTTTATGCAGTTAACATTTTCTTGTTTGAGTATCGAACTTAGTGTGCTGACGTCAAAGCTGAGGTCAGGTCTTGTTTGGGTGGCCAGCCAATTAAGCTGGCCTATTAACTGTCTAACCTCGGTGATCTCAGTTGGTGATATCTTATCTTCCAGTCTTCTGCCATTCTGCAGAGGGAAGTTTCTTTACATATTCGTCCTGCCCAATCCTGATGTTTTTATCTGATTGTTTTATTTCTAGTCCAATATATTGGAACTTAGCGACTTCTTCAGATTTAACTTTAAAGAGGGTGCGAAGATTGTTAATGACTTGTTCTTCAAAGGCCTCTGATCCAGCAAAACAGAAATCATCAACATGGGTAGCAATTATGCCATTTAGCTTGTTCTTAAAGTGCCATGTGAAGATGGCTTGGTCATACTTTGAAGGTATGGCCCCTAGATTGATCAGTTCCTCCCTAAGTGTTAAGTACCAGGATTGAGAGGCACCTCTTAGACCATAAACACATTTGGATAATTTCCAGATGTAACCAGCAGGTACATTGGCTTCCTTAGTGGGAAGAAGAAAGATTGGACGATCTAACTGCTTGCTCTGTAAAAATGCAGTTTTGATGTCCATGGACCTGCATATCCAGCCAAATGATGCCATGATTCCTAAGATCATTCATAGGCTTTCTTTAGAACATGTTGGGGAATCATTTCTAACACTGCAGGCGTCCTTATCTTGGAAGCCTTTTGCAACAAGCCTGGCCTTGGGAATTTGTTCGCCATTGATTTCCTTGTTTGTGTAGACCCACCTTGTGCATATTTTTGGTTGGCCCTGGTCTAGCACTTGTGTGTAGACTTGATGTTCAGCCCAATTTTGGAGTTCTCTCCTCCTTGCTTGGTCAAGATTGTCATTAGAGGAGACAGTCATCACATCTACTTCATTAGTTGGGTCTTTGGCTTCATTGGTTGGGTTTTGGACTTCTTTATTTGTTTCCCATTCCAAGACACCATGCTCAAAATCCAGCCAGAATGGATCCCCTTCCTCCATGGCAACATTCATCAAATATTTATTTTTTCCAGTGGCTTTTCCAGCTCTGCTGATCACATTTAAGTTCCTCCATTCCTGGTCTTCATCATTTGTCAATTTGCATTTTATGATTTGGCCTGGTTTGGGCAGCTGAACAGATTTTATGGCCATTTTTGATGGTTTGTCACTGGTATCAGCTTGAGTCTGCTCAGGATGGTCATCGGTGTCACTCTCACTATATACTGGGACAAGCCCTTTTGTGACTTCATTATACTGGTTCTGTGGCTTTGTTATGTCATTTGTGTCATGGTCTTTTGGAGTATTTTCAGGTGTTTTGGGATAGAAAATTAGGTGTGAGGGATGAACTCTAACGTATGTGCCTCCATGTTTTACTAGCACTTGTTTGTGTTCCCAGCCTATAACAGCACCAGGACCAAGCCATCTATCGGATTCATTTCTCTTATAAAGGACAAGATCACCATTTTTATATGAATCTGGTATGCTAGTCCTGACCTGATGACAAAGGGCACATCTTAATTTTTCAGAGGCTTCACACTCTATGAACCCTTTTCTTGCAGCATGCATGGCAATGAGGTTGTCTGCGACAATTTCGCTGGTACTGATGCCTTCTAGTGCAGGAAGTTGATTATTCAAAAGGGAAGGCAGGTTAGGATTTCTTCCAAAAACCAGCTGGTTAGGACTGTAGCCATGTGAGTTGTGAAGTGTATTCTTTGCATTGACAGCCCATGATAGTGCAATTTAAAAATTGCACTTAGCGTCTTCTAAAGTTTTCTTGACCATTTCTCCCAGAACACCATTGTGCCTTTCATTTAATCCATTACTCCAAGGAGATTGGGCGGCGGTGGTGCGTACTATAATGTTCAAATTTTGGGACATGTCCCGAAAAAATTGGTTGTCAAATTTCCTGCCATTATCAGTAAGCACCAAAATATGCAACCCAGTGTTTAAAAATGGCAGTAAGGATATCAGAGCTTTCCTTACTAGGTAGCCTGACACCAACGCTATATCTGGTGGCATGATTGACCAAGTGTAGTACTTTGTGACCATTGATTTCTTTTATGTCCATAGCTACAGTCTGGTTGAAATGGGTCCCTAAAAAAAATCCAACAACAGGTGGGGGTGCAGTTTTTTTATATCTAATACAGGTCTGACAAGCAAGGGGAAGTTCCATTAAAATATCCATAAACTCAGCGTCCTTTAAACCAGAACTTTTAACGAGGTCACATAATTTTTTTGCACTAGGATGGCTAAATTGTTTATGTAGTTTGGTGGCGATTTTTAATTTTTCCGCCTTGCTCTTTTTTTTAAATATTGTTTAAAAATAAAATATACCGTAACTTACCCCAGTCCGGTGGAGGTCTCAATATAGGGATGTGGTAATGGCCCGACGTGGTGCAGAGTAACTTAATTTTCTTACCAAACATCTCCGCTGTATCATTATTGAAGTTAAGGTATGTCTGGGCCCTTTTCATTGCTGCTTTGCTTAATAACAGAGGGATATCAGCTTCAACAATGTCAGTTATTATTTTTACATCTATTTTTGCAATGACGCAGGGTAGAGTTACCTTTTTTAGTGATTTTAATTTCACTCCATCCCCAAATTTAAAGGTTTTTGTCCCTTTTTGGGTGGGAATATTTTTTCGTGTGTCCTCGGACAAAGTTTCAAGGAACAAATCGAACCACTTCTTTCCGCGTACGGTAGAGGTTGCCCCCAGAATCCAATATGGCAGAATTAATTGTCTCTCCGAGTAAAGTATCGGGCTCCTTGTGGTTTAGCAAAACAAGGTTCGTGACTTTTACACAAGTTTCAACGATATTATTATCTGTATGGTAATAATCGTTTTGGTGTTCATTTAATAATACCATATTCTCGGTGGTTCGCCTCCTATTATAATCATTGTTTTGCTTGCAGTAGGGGCAGTCGTTTGCATAATGGAATTTGCATCCACAAATGTAGCAAGTAGTGATCTGACCATTGAAGTTTTTTTTATTTGAATTTCGGGGGTTACCGAGTGTAAAATTCCATGGTTTCCCTCTGTTGATGTTGCTGCTGCTAGAACTGCTATTACTGAACTTGTTAGAAGGGAAGGGATGTCTATTGTTGACAAAATGTCGACCAAAAAGAACGTCATTTTCCTCTGACTGGTGATAGTAGGTTGGGTCCATTTCTTTTTTGATAGAAATATGTTGCTGTGAGGGCTTGGCAGAGGTTGAATTCCCATGCGTAACTTTTTTTAACTGTTATGCCATATCCGATAGAGGGAGATTTGGAATTGTTGCTCTTATTAATCTCTCTATTTCGGGACTCATGTTGACAGATTTCAGGGCACAATAGGCCAAAACAGGTTCAGGTAATATTATCTGGAATTCTCTGAGTTTAGCCAAGTGTCGGTCGAATTGGATTAGATAGTTATTAATGGAGGTGTTTGTGTCTCAATGGTAATTTTCAAAGTTCTCATAGCAAACAAATGCGGACTGTTTTTTGTCTGCGAGGAATAGGGAATCTAGTTTTCTGAGAAGTAATTCCATTCCATTCTCAGAATTCAGTGATGAAATTTCCATTTCCAGAACAGCGGCACGTGCTTGACCCGCAGGGGACAAAAATACTGCTGGCGCTTGCCGTGCAGGTGGAATATTTGTTGCTAACTGCCATAACTGAATCTCCCGTTTCCATGAATCATAAAATTCCGGGTTTAAAGGCGGTGGTTCAAACAGTTTAGAACTCATTCCGTTGCCATAGACATTGGTCTCTGCTACCAATGTTAAAAAAGATAAACAACAACCAGTTGTAAGTATAGTGAACAGGATATTTATTTGACCAAATGCTGTGTGCGACTGGTCTCTAAGAGAATGTCATCCAGAATGCCCCTTGTGGCCTCCCCTCTTCCTCATGTTCCCCTCGCGGCCCCTCTCAGGTTCAAGGGAAGACAACCGGTCTTCCAAACTTGTGGGATAGACTGTGTTGGAGGTTAACACAAAAGATTTCTAATCAGTATACAATCTAAAGATAGGTTTATGATATACACTAGTAATAAAATAAACCTGTTGTCAAATCTTTGAACAAGCACACCAAGTAAATATAGAGAATTTATTCTCCTTCTCCATCATAAACTTTAAAGAAGGATGCAACTGCTCAAGTTGATCAAGAAAATCAACTGCTTCTTGTTCATCACAAAGCAAAGATCTTATCAGCATACCAATAATGCATAGTGGGTCTATGAGCATTTTCAAAAAGCCAATCTTCATAAAAGCCCACAAAAATATTTGCCAAAACTAGACTTAAAGTGCTGCCCATTGCAACACCATCAATCTGACAATGCATAATATTGTAGAAAATAAATTCAACACCCTCAGTAGCAATTAACATCAATTCCTTAAAAATATCATCAGAAAACCTTATGAAGACATTGACACAAATGTCAATAGTTTCCAAAAGAGGTAAATTAGTAAATAAATATTGGAAAAAAATTTGGAAGTTGATGCCTGTAATTGCTAATTTTTACAAAATGATAATACTAGAAACAAAAAAGGTAGCAATTTGAAAGTGTATTATCAAGAAATTTCTCCTGTTAAGGAACAAGTGACACCAAGTCTGATATGAAGGTTAACAATGTAAATAAAGACAGCAAAGGAAATAAACAACAAAAATGCTCTGTTGATATAAACAAGAGAAACTTTATTTATAATGTAAACAACTGAAAATTCATAAACGAATGAAATGTACTAATGGTTGGTTTAAGTATCATTTAACATCAAATATGTAAATAAAACAATTTTTTATACTTACTAGTGGAATGAAAAGAATATCTCAGCTATTTTTACTAAAGCTGTTGTTAATTTAAAAATGTTTCATGTGACCACTAGGGGTCTTTATAAAAGGTTTTATATTTAACACTTTCAAATCTTAGTTTACTCTGTCAGATATGTAAAAATCATAACTTTGGCTCGCACAAGAAGTTGCTTTAAAAGGTAAAACAGCTTTCATTGCAAAATGTCTATGGTTATCACAGTATTATATTGGCATGAAGAATCTTTCACTCTGTTCTATAGATGTCAGTTGGTATGGAGATGTTAATGACACCAGCTGTTGTTCAATGAATCTTTTTGATTTGAGGGAGGAAAAGATGATGACATCAAACTCCTTTCTGACTAAAGGCACAAACCAAAGGCCCCGGCCTCAACCCAAAATACCTATTCATAAGGCATGAACTAGCATCTTCTAAATGTGGCTAAACTTGAACAAGTCAATTTGCATATGTATGTGAAGAACCTCTATGGACAAAATAAACTGATCAGTTATTTTTTCTTTCATTTTCCCATTAGTATATAAAAAAAAATTATTACTAAAGCAGACAATAATACACATCTATGATAAAAAAAAATCATTAAATTAGCAGACGTTTTGATGTTTGGATACATTTTTTTTTTTCATTTTAAAATACAGTGTATATACAAAATAAGTCTACATACAAAAAATTAAAATGTTTTTTCTTTTAATTTACAACATAAACTAACAAAAGACACTAAATCCAGAGTCAGAATCAACATCTAATTTCTGGATTGCTTAGCAAAACAAAAAAAAAAAATCAAGAATGCAATTACTTGAATAATGTGATGAAACCGGTTCCGAAATTTCAACCAAACATACACAAAGTTCATGTTGTGCAAGGCCAATCATAGACAAGATTGGTCATAGAAGTTCTTCATCCATGTGGATTTGGGACAACCCATACATATGAGATCTTTGAGAACCTTTAGATCTAACCCTATCAGATTCAGATTTGAACAGAAAATTACATTTCAACAAATTTAAAAATGCACCTTCTTGATTCAATATTTTTTTTTTTTTGTTTTTTTGTTTTTTTTGTTTTGTATGGTCATAAGTCCACCGGACCAACCTTATGGAATTTAGTGTTCTGCAAAACAACCTCCTTTCTGTTGATCTAATCTTGCCTATCATGAATAACCACACACGAATCGTTATCAGGTTTAGTGACAAATATGTTTTTGTTATACTTAATAAACTTAACTGCTTGAAAATGAGTAGAACACCACAGGTAATCATCCCTATTAATTAGGGAGTTAACATATCTATGAAAAATCAAGTAACTTACACATCGATACTTGTAGTAGAAGTATGCTGTTTGAGCTGTGAAGCAAGTAGCTCAAGCTCTGAGAGAACATTCTCCTTATCAACTCTAGATGGAGGAATACAATATTCCAATCCCCCTAGATATCACCAGTTTCTCAGTGTCAGTAAAAGGCACACTAGACAAATAGGTAATATGCTTAGTCAGGTCTAAAGAAATAAGTGTATTTAAAAATCTTTGCCACTTTGCAAGGTCATGACTCTCTCCATATATACTACCAAATGAAAGATAACTGGAAAATTGTAGGCAGTCAAAAAGGGATAATGATCTTATAACAGATCTCCATACCAAACAACACTTTTCAGGACAACTTGGAAATCTTGTGCTTCTCCAAAGTCAAATTAAATTTAACTTTGGATTTAGACAAATTATGTCTAATAAATACAGCAATACAGTCAATAAGAAAACACTCAAGAAAATATTTTGATAGGCACAAAGATCTGTTTGTCAAGTTTAATCAATTTTATTTTAACTTTACAAATTGTATTAGTTTACATACTTTGATTGAAATGATTTTATATTTTAATCATTTGCCAGTTGTATCCTCTTATTTAGTCCTCTTAAATTGTAATATGGGAATAGATGTTTTGTAATAGATATAAAAATAGTGTTGTTGTTTTGTTTTTTGTTTTTTTTCATTTTTTCTTGTTTTTGTTTTTTCATTTTTAAAGTTTTTTTTTTAATAATTTCCAATTTAGTTAAAATTGAATTTTGATTCATTTACATAAGATTGACATTCTGATTTTTAGGATTATATTTGATTATAGTTTCTAAGTTAAACAAGATCTGGTATCATCAAAATAACTCTTTAATTACTATATAACTACTGAATATTGTAGGCATATCTTAAAATTTAAAAAAAATACCCAGTTTTCATTTTCTTGAGGTTAACAAATTCAAGGAGTTTGAAAAGCTTAAATGTTTTATTTATTTAAAATAATGAACATTAGAAAACATAATCTACTGAAATCCTATAAAGCAATAATTAAAAACATTAAAAGTTGATAGAATTTTAAAAGGAAATTAAATAAAAGATACTTTCTTATTTTTCATTTTAATTTTTCGAAATATTTTACTTCTGCAGATATATGTATATAATAAGAATAATAAGATTGTTTACACCTATAAAAATTTCCAGTAAATTACTGAAGAATAACATTTTTAAGGTGAGCAGATTTTGTTTAAAAATAAGCCATTAAGAGTAAATAAATAAATATATAAATAAAGTTCAAAGACTTGTCTCCTAAAAATGATTTTTGTGAAAGTAAATCCACAATTTGGGGGCATTTTAAATCAATTTAATAAATTAAATTTTTAAATATTAAACATTTTCATTTATATAAAAGAGAAAAATGCATATTCTGTATTTATTGCCATTTAAATTTTTTAAGAAATTTAAAGTAGAAAAATTATTGAATCTTTGTATTTGAATTGATAAAATATAATTTTAATTTGTAATCATTTTAATATTGTTTATTAAAGAATAAAATAGAAAATGCTTACTTTTTTCTATTTGTGCAGGTAAATGTTTTGTATTGTTTTTCATTATTAATGAAGTATGAATTAATCTAACAGAACCCAGATTTTGAACAGTTTACTATGATAATGATACTTTTTCATGTTTGACATAATGACAGCTTTGTTTAAAAACATTAAGTTTTACAGTAGTGTACACACACACACACACTATTGGTAAATTAGTAATTTCTGTTGAATATTGTTCATAATGAAAAATATTCCTAACTATTGGTTTCTTCAGACAAACATTTTTTATATGATTTTCTTGACACATTGTTGTGTCCTGGTTTCACACCAGTACAAATTCTTTTTCAGATAATATTGTCTAACCCATCTGTTTCCTACAAAGTTGTTGAGACATTCTTCAGTAGAATTTTAAATGACACTCATTTTCATTCTTGCCAAATAAATATATGGTAGGATCTCAAGGGTTATAAAATTGAACTGAAGCCTGAAATATCAGTTTGAAAATACAATCATAAAGATACTAAGCAATTTTTAAATCTTTCTTACTGTAATCAGACTATCCTCTTCTCCAAGATAATTTTAGAAAAGTTCAGGTGATTAAAACATCTTTTTGTTTTTGTAATTGAAAAAAAAAAAATGGAAAATTTTCAGATTAAATCATCAATTTTTTTTTTATTATTTAAGTTAAATTTAAAAATAACTCTACGTCCAGGTTTAAAATTATTTGAGGGCATACGAAATTACTTGTTTGAATATAAAGTTTTCTTTTATTCAGTTCTTATGTCAAGATTACTCTATTCTCTCTACCATTACCTATACCTGGTAATTTGGCAATGGGCAAATGTTGGAATCTCTATTATATATATGCATTGTAGATTTTACAAGCACTAAATTAACTTTTTACAAAATGATTTTCAGTTTTCTTAATATGTCCTTCCTTTATAATAATTTATGATTACAAGTTTTAACTATTTGTCATAATTTAAAATGGAATTTCTTCATTTTCAGTTCTCTTTGTTATCCTTTGATTTTAACCTACAATTGATCAGGTAGAGGTAAAAAAAATAAACAAGCCAGATTAGAAATAATTTTGTAACATATCAAAAAAATGTTAGATCTTGTTTTTAATATGCAATCATAACTTAAATTTCTTACCTATTCTCTGAATTTCTCTTCTCATTATAAATTGAAGCTAATTAGGATTATTTTACTTTCATTTCACCACTATATAATAAATTAATTCCTTCACACTCTGTCACCATAAAACAGGCCAGTTCTTTTCTATGTACATTGGCTTCATATGTAACAATATACAATCTATTTAATAGAGAAATATAAATCTGCAGAACAGATAAAATTGAAATAATTTGTAACCCCCTGCATTGTTGCCTTGGGGTGAAATGCTTAAAAAAAAAAAAGAAAAAAAAAACAATTGGGCTTTACCAAGATTGTTCCATGAATTAACTCTGTAAATTTAAAAAAATGTTGGTCTGAAGGAACAGTAAAATAACATTATAAAAATAAAAAAAATATTACCATAAAAAATGTATCTAACATTGTGTAATAAAAGACATTGTTTTCCACTATATGATAAATTTATATATATATTTTTTAACTATTCCTTATTATTTCTTATTCTTTGCCACTGATTTCCATGTTTGTATCATCTTTTATGTGATTTCCTGAAGGATGATTATGAGGTAGGAACTTGGTTAGTTTGTTGGGAATCTTTTTTTTTTTTCTTCTTCTGTTATTTTCATTTAAAAAATATCTGCAGAATCGTGGATTTAGGTTATGCACCTTATGCATAGTATTCTTGTTTTTATTTTATTTTTTTTTATTTTCCTTTTTCCTGAGCATGTCAATTTTTGTCTGTTCTATCTCTGGCTTCAGCTGACTAGTAGTATTGGTGGGGGGGATGATGGATAGCTTTTGGGTTCACATGTATATTTCTCATATTATCAAAAGTGATGGGATACAAAATCTCTTATCTATTAAAAAAAAAAAAAAAAACTTTCTAAATTTTTTTTGTGGTGGTGGTATAAGGTGGTTTTTTGTTTTTTTTTGTTATTTTTATTATTTCCATTTATCACTACCTACTGAATCAAATAAAAAGTAATACATTAAATTTTTAATCAACATAAAATGCTGTATACATTTACTTTATTTTTATTTGAATTGGTTGGCTTCTTATCTGTAAAATGATTTTGTGAATTTTAAAAACACAAATTTATATAAATCTGAAATCTTGTTTATTCAACAAAAGAATTTTTCATTTTAATGCTAAGTTAAAATGTTAAAGGTAAAAATTGTGACTACTTGACTGTAATTGTTTTTATTGTAATTCTTTTTTTATACTAAGAAACAAATAGTAAGAGTTTATTCTACTTTATGACTATTTTTTATTAATATGTTTTATAAAGAGACAAAGTTTTTGTAAATTCTTTCTCAACAATGTTCTTATACTGCTGAGATAGATTTTAAAGCAATCCAAATTCTTGGAATTCTGATTTATAAGGAGCTTCTTATTTCTAAATGATTAGACTATTTGATTATAGCAAAGATGTACAGCATCACTCTCTTTTTTTCATGTGACAAAATGTATGCCTTTCTGTTAAGTCATACAATCACTATACTAAATTGAAACACCTTAAACATTTCTATTTTATGCATTTTTAATCTCTTATATTTATGCAATACATAAGAAAAAAGAAATTATTTCCTGCAAGTATGCACAATTTATCATTTTTCTTTACTATTTTCAAAAATGTAGTAGTTAAACATTTTTCTTTGTGTTTTTAACTGTGCTATGACTTTGCTTACAAGATATGCTGATTTAAAATTTAAGGTTAAGTATATATTTATGATATTCTACCAAGATAAATGCCTGAAATATAATTTAATCTAAAAAGAAACATTTCTAAAAATTTAAATTCTAAATATTTTTCTCTTTTCACATACCAATATTTTTTAGTCACTTAAATTTTACATATTTGAACTTAAGCTTTTTTATAGTTTATACAAAAAAGTGAAATCAACATCCTTGAAATGATACATTGCTGATATGAAAATTAACTTCAAAACAAAATCATGTTCTACATTACTATGAACATTATTCAGTTATCTTTCTTTTCATGTCAATGAATAATTAACCATGTGCAACCATTTAAAATATAGTGCTCTCAATTAAAAACTTAACCTATATGTATGTATGTGTGTGTGTGTATGTATATATATATATATGTATATATATATATATATATATGAGTCATCCGCAGAGAGATCTGTTTCGCTGTATCACAGCTCATCAGTACATTAGACTCCTATTGCTTTTAACCCAGGATTGAAACTCAACTGAATTGGCGTCAGTCAGTCTGCAATTCTAAATTTTTATTAACATCCCATAAAATTTTAGATTGTGAAAACATTACTTTTATCTAATTTGTAGAAATATTTATTCTATCACAATCAAAAACGTATTTGAAATATCAGTTCATGAAATATAATCAATTAGTATGAAACATTGTTAATATTTGAATAGGTGACTATTTGAAGGTTACAATCTTTTTAAGATCATTAACTGAATTTGAAAAAGATAAGAATAATAAAGACTTTGTTTTTTGTTTTTTTTTCTCTTACCACAAGTGGTAGAATAAATTCAATAATTATAATTTATAATTAATCAGGTATATGTAAATAGATCTTAGATATTGTAAAAAAATCTCTTCTCTGTACGTATTTATATTTTAAATAGCACATCACTTTTTAGATGAAGCTCTAAATTTTAGGATGCACAAAGTATTTTGTTCATCAATTACCTTGAGAAAGGAAGAACCATCAATAGTGAATATTATATAGCATTATTGGTGCATTTGATGGAAGAAATCACCAAAAAATGGTCACAAATGAAGAAGAAAAGAGTTATCACAAGTCGATCGCACAACGATGACAAAACTACATGAATTGCATTTCAAATTGCTTCTGCATCCACCCTGTTCTCCAGATCTGGCCTTTTGTGACTACTGGCTGTTTTGCAGATCTCAAAAGAATGCTCCATGGAAAGAAATTTGGTTCCAATGAAGAAGTGATATCAGAAACTGAGGTATATTTTGAGGCCAGACAAATCATTCTACAAAAAAGGCATTGAATTGTTAGAGAAGCATTGGAACCAATGTATCACCCTAAAAGGAGACTATATTGATGAATAAAGTCAATTTTTGTCTAAAAGTTGTTTTATTAGTTTGTGACAGCGTACTGGGGCCATGGCCTGTTGTCCCTTTCATCAGGATCGATCCTGGTCTGAGAACAAGCTGTCAGCCCACACTCGTTGGTCCTTAATAGTGTTGACACAGCAGCTGGTCTTCAGGTTGACCTCTTCAACTGTAATTTCTCTTACCCATGTTGTGATTTTGATCTTAACAGAGTTAAGCTGAAGTATCTCTGAGGTATCTCATCTAAGCTAAACCAAGTTGAATACGTACACACAATTGTGGAAATAAAACAGCACAACGCCTGAATAAATCATTAGATGATATGCATATACAAAAAATAAAATAAAAAAATAATTACAGTTCTATTTTTTCTTTTCTTTTTTCCCAACCCGTTCCTAATAATTGGCTCTGGAACAAAAATTTCAGCTAGTTTCCATAAGATGGGCCAGACTTGGTAACTGGTAAATTCAAACACCGTTGTTTGTACTTTTCGAAAATGATTAGTCAGAGTTTTTCTTCTTTAGCAGATAACTTTGTTTATTATTACTTGAAACTTTGGATGGCAACTTCAAACTCCAACTGAACTGCGTGTGGAACAGCGGCAGCAACTAATTCCGTTTCACTCTATCTCCAACTGCAACTAACTGGGAACTGCTTCTCACTTCATCTCTGAGCAGCGATGGAACAGGAACTAACTTTAGCACCTGTGGGCACTCATATTTATGGTTGTCCCTTTTTACTGGTGTAGTGAGGTCACATAAGGGGTTTTATGCAAATATCCTAAAATTCAATCAGTCCTCTTTCTCTGCTTCACGCTTCCAATTCTAGAAGATTCTCCCTCCTCATTGGGAGGAGCTATTACATGACATCAATCTCTCTCAGGGAAATTTAGAATTTTTAATTTCCCCAACCATTAACAATTGGGTTTTCCTTCTCTCAACATGATCAATTTAACATTTGACCTTCTAATCGTCTTGGCTGTGTTTTGCTGAGTTCCACCTGAGGAATTATGAATTAAAAAAAAAAAAAATTTCTTTCTCTAATCATTTTTGCCTATGCATTGCTCCTTTTCTTTCAACAACTTTCTTTGACATTTGACCTCCTAATCATGTTAGCTGTGCCTGCTGAATTCTAGCTGGGAAAATAAGAATCTAAAAAAAAAAAAAAAAAATAATAATTCCCTTCTTTAATTGTTTTCATCTATGCAATGTTAATCTTTCACTTCTTTCAACAAGGTGGTTTGACATTTAACCTCTAATAGTCCAGCTGTGTTTTGCTGGATAATAACAATCATATTGGGTGATTCTATTTCATTTCTTTTTTTTTAACCAATTTGCAATCTTGGGAAAATGAATCTCTTTCCAAAGGAAAAAAAAAAACATTGTGTCCTTTAACCCTTTCTCATCTGAATAAAATAAAATAAAAGAATGAAAAGCTGTGTGGACTCTGGTGTTAATATACAGACAAGCCAGAAATACCTGAGAGAGAAGAGCTTCATGAGATCTGAGAGGCAGTAGCAGAGATTGAATTAGACACAAGTGAAAGAGGTAGCTGCAAGACCACGATGGTGATGAAGAAGGAAGAACAACAACTGATGAAATTGATTTTGTGTATTTTACTTTTAAAAAACCTACAATAGGATTTTCTTTTAAACCTAACACAATTGCTTGAGTAACATTAAATTTCCAACCAAATAAATAAATCCTAAGAACCTATTTTTGTGTATGACTGATCAGAATCCTACTGGAGCTGAGAGACATCATTTATGAGATCATAACATACATGGAGCAATTTTGTCTTGTTCAAATTTAAACAGAGTAAAGCATCACAACTCCCACTAATGACCAAATCACACCCTAATAGCCAATGGTAAGGGTAGTAAGATTTTTAAAATGTTTATTAATAACTTATTTAAAGTTTTTTTTTTTTTACCCCATATAAAACATTGATATTCTATATATCTAACATTGTTTGGATATTGTTGTTAATATGACTTTTTAGCTGATATCATTCTTCAGTCCTCGTACGGTGGATCTATGAAAAAAACCCAAAAACCTCTTTAATTTAGAAACTAACAAGTAACAGAAATTATAGCTAGTAAAACTCTATATTTTTACAGCATCAGTTACACCAAGTACCTAGGTGATTCCGAGTTATACCAATTAGGAGCAACTTGCTAAGCAAAAAAAAATTCACATCATGTAATTCTTACTTAACTCACGCACATTTATGTTGCCTCCTTTAGATTTGTCACTTTCCATCAATAACCTGTACTTTATCCCAGACAAGTGCATACCCTTCTTTCTATAAATACAATCTGCTATACCAGATTTTTTTCAAAATCTAAAAAAAAAATCTAATAACAGTTTTCTTGCACTCACTTTAAAAGATGACTGATTACTCCCTATCTCCCAGTCCAAAACACACACAAAAACTTTGTGTACCTTACTACATATTACATGTCTATAATAAATACATGTATAAGGACAGCATATAAATGACCCAGTGCATTTGTGTACGTTTAATTTCTAAATGAATTGGTAATTTTTTTCTTTTTCGTAATATATTATTACTTGTTAATATCTATTTATACCATTTTACTTCATTTGAGTGTTGATTTATCCATATATTGGTGGAAATACATCACACTAGGGAGGTTACAGTTTGAGCTTGTATAATTGATTTGATCTAAAATTGACATATTTCACCTCTAATTAGGTGTTCCCACACGATGGAAAAAAATATCTATTTTACCTAATTAAGTTTGTTTCTACCTATAGTCTTTTTAGGTGCCCATTTTTTGTACATTAATGCATCCAATAATACACAATACATAAAACATAATACATATGAATTTTCACAAGTTTTCTAGGAGCATGCATAAGTTTAGGTGGATCCCTTTTTTTTTTTTTTACATGGGGACATAGTAGACTACCAGTGCACTTGTATAAGTTATGTATATGGGTGTATGCGTGCATATGTGGTCTTGTTTGTGTACGTATGCACACACATATATATATATATATATATATATATATAATTGTGTTTGGGTATATGGGCTTAAATATGTACTTAATTATCTCATGTACATCTCGTGTATATAAAAATATGCAAAATTGAGAATACGACAATTTATTTAATGTGATATGTGAGTGTGTATATACACCACACTACGTGGGCGCATGGTAGCTCTATGCGTATATATGTGAGTATGAAAACGCTAAGACCTAAAAAGATAAAAAAAGAAATCGGTGGATATGTAAACTTGAACAAAATCATAGGGTAAGTATATGTGGGAATGTGCACATAAGTATATGCGGATAAAAGTTAGTATAAATAAGTGGGTTGATCTGATGGGGTCTAATAGTCAGGGGAATTTTTTTTTTTTTTTTTTTTTTTTTTTTTCAGAGGTCATACCATCTAAGACAGTCAAAATAACTTCAAATGGATACTATCCATGTTTGAAACTCGATTCTATCTCCTTCTTCCCTATTCCTTCCCGTTCCTTGCTTTCCTTCTTTCTTTCCTCCTTCCCTTTACATTTATTGTCATTTATTTATTTGTTTGTAATCTTATGTTTATTATTATTTTTATTATTATTTATTTCTATTATGTTTCCTCTTCATTTTAAGAAAACGTTTGTTCATTCCAGCAGAAATTTTATGCCAGATGGAGGAAATATTGTACAAGAGTCTGATGATATGAGCAAGTTAAGCACATTGAAATGAACTATAGTTTATAACTAATATGACATGTTGAGTTTTCCTTTATAAACTATATATATATCCCGGTTAATCATGCAGACACAGATAACACTAGTGTGAACAAAAGACTTATGCATACATGGCTTTATATGAATTTTGAGTTCAGAAATTACTTCTGTATGGTTGGGGGGGGGTATAATTGGATAGCTGCTCTGAATTAAAAATTAACAGAGAGCCAAGTTCAAATTCCAGTTAAGTTACATTCGCTTATATGCAAATAGGCTTGGGAAAGATATGAATCTATCTCTTCTTCCAGCTATGGGTTATACAGTATGACTTGTATCTGGAAAAACAATTGTTATCTCTACAAAATTAATTCACACAGTAACCCCTTGTGTCTTAGTGGCTTTATTGCTTTGTTTGGGGTGGAATGATTTAAAAAAATGCTGTAAAAATCAAATCAATCAAACTATATGGATAAATCATTAGTGCATTGACTTCAACACTAAATGAAAGTCGTTAACAATGATTAAATAAACCTAGAAGAAGAATTAAATGATTAGCAATTAGTCTATTTTGGATTGTTTCTAGGATAAAAAAACTGTAGAATGTTCAGTGCAATTGACTATATAGCAACAGGTTTTTTTTTTTAATATCTTACAAGAATTGATCTCTTAGAGAAAATCCTGACAAAAAAATGTATTTATTATAGACATGTAATATGTAGTAAGGTACACAAAGTTTTTGTGTGTGTTTTGGATTGGGAGATAGGGAGTAATCAGTCATCTTTTAAAGTGAGTGCAAGAAAACTGTTATTAGATTTTTTTTATCTGAAAAAAATCTGGTATAGCAGATTGTATTTATAGAAAGAAGGGTATGCACTTGTCTGGGATAAAGTACAGGTTATTGATGGAAAGTGACAAATCTAAAGGAGGCAACATAAATGTGCGTGAGTTAAGTAAGAATTACATGATGTGAATTTTTTTTTGCTTAGCAAGTTGCTCCTAATTGGTATAACTCGGAATCACCTAGGTACTTGGTGTAACTGATGCTGTAAAAATATAGAGTTTTACTAGCTATAATTTCTGTTACTTGTTAGTTTCTAAATTAAAGAGGTTTTTGGGTTTTTTTCATAGATCCACCGTACGAGGACTGAAGAATGATATCAGCTAAAAAGTCATATTAACAACAATATCCAAACAATGTTAGATATATAGAATATCAATGTTTTATATGGGGTAAAAAAAAAAAAACTTTAAATAAGTTATTAATAAACATTTTAAAAATCTTACTACCCTTACCATTGGCTATTAGGGTGTGATTTGGTCATTAGTGGGAGTTGTGATGCTTTACTCTGTTTAAATTTGAACAAGACAAAATTGCTCCATGTATGTTATGATCTCATAAATGATGTCTCTCAGCTCCAGTAGGATTCTGATCAGTCATACACAAAAATAGGTTCTTAGGATTTATTTATTTGGTTGGAAATTTAATGTTACTCAAGCAATTGTGTTAGGTTTAAAAGAAAATCCTATTGTAGGTTTTTTAAAAGTAAAATACACAAAATCAATTTCATCAGTTGTTGTTGTTCTTCCTTCTTCATCACCATCGTGGTCTTGCAGCTACCTCTTTCACTTGTGTCTAATTCAATCTCTGCTACTGCCTCTCAGATCTCATGAAGCTCTTCTCTCTCAGGTATTTCTGGCTTGTCTGTATATTAACACCAGAGTCCACACAACTTTTCATTCATCAATGCATGTGAATTAAACAAAATATCCTGGCACCCAAATTAAACTAAGCGTACACATTATGCTTAAGTTGCGTTTCTCATATTCTGATGGATGTCGGTTCAATTTTAAGCCAAAGTCTAACATGCTACACAAAGTCTAACGCTCTTTCTTCGAGAATATGGTAAGTCCTGTTGATTTCTGCCATTCAACTTGTGTTCTCTGTAGCACTTCCCATAGATCTCACGATCTCACAAATGCCTATCAGCAGTCACTTGTATCAGTTGCTCCATCGCAAAGGCATGAAGCGGGGTTACGCTTCCTCTTGGCTGAACTGTCTGACTCTATATCTTTGCTGTCATGCAGTAGGCTCTCTACCCTGCTCTCAAGTTTTTGTGCTGTCAGTCTTCTTCCAACATAGTGACACTGTAGTGTGGGTGCAGATCTTTTATGGGGTGGGGGTATATCGTCCACCCAGAAGGACTGTAAGCTGATTATTTTTTGTTACTTGACCTCCTGCCAAACTTTGTTGGACATTGACTCTGTTGTGCCTTGACCCACATGTAAGATCTGTGCCTGGAACCTGAAGAAGTTGTCATGGCATCATTCCCTTCACCCTAACCTCGTATTGATAGATCCTGTTGGCAGGCACAGTGAAGGGTGATACATTATCTTTGGATGTGACATTGTGCCAGTAGATGGCCTCTTGGATGGGACAGCAGATCCTGTTCTTAATTTGCTTCACTACATATTGTCCGCAATTTGCTTCACCATGCAATGACATCACTTCACTGTGTCATGGGCAATGGAATTGCAGGTTAATTTCCCATTCATGTGCAAAAGCTCTGAACTAGCTGCTGCAGAAGGCTGTGTCATTGTTTATAAGGAACTCATGTGGTGGGCCACGCTCAAAAAAATCTGCCTCCAGCAGACAAATCACACTTGCAGAGTCTTGTCTCACTGTTTTCAAATAGAGAAATATGACGTGCCATAGTCTGTGAGTATTAAAAAATGACAGGCACCATAATGAGTGATGTCCATTCCTAACCTCTGCCAGTTCCTCCAGCTTTCCCTTTTCTCAGTGGATCACTGCTGGGTCTATTGACTGGCATTCTTTGCATATCTGTATGGCCGACTTAATGGCTGCTTTTGTTGTCACCGAGCAGACTCTCCTGACAAAGTAGGTGGTGCATCACACTGTTGGGTGTCCACTGCTTCTATGTATAGACTTGATTTGTCTCATGTTCAGCTCATCCATGTGGATAGTGTCAATCATTAGCCTGTGTTCATTTTCCTTCTTCATAGCATCAAACCTCTGCTGCAGCACTCTCATCAGTTGGTCAGCTATGTTCTGAGTCAATGGAACCAACATCACATACATGGCCATCTCATACTCCTTCACAAGCTTTTTGAGTGTGCTCAGCTGCCTCTTTATAAGCAGCTTGCTTGCTGCCTTGGTACATACTCGCACTTTCCCAGTCAAGAGTATTCGATACCCAATGTGGGGTACAGTTTGGCTAAGCTGATATGTTGGACATTGTTTTCAGGTCACAGCCAACAAGCATCCTCCAGCACTGTCTCGTGTCTCTCTAAAGCTACCCCAGTTGCTAAAGAACTGGCATTAGCAAACACGTTCAGCTCTTAGCTGTTCACACACCAATCACTGCAACACACACAGGACATGCTTCCAATTGTCATGATGTTCACTTTTGTTTTCTTCCAAGACTGGCACCAATGTACATCCACAACTGACTGTGCACAACTTGTATCAATTAGTGCCAAATATTGCATTCTGTCAACACAGATGCTTGCCACCGGGAGCACTGCATTTACATCTTGGTGGGGAAAAGGCTGTCTCTTGGCTCATTTCTTGAAAAGTCTCAGTCCCAGTGTCCAATCTCACCACATTGATAGCAGTGAGTTCTATGCTTTTGGCGGTCTTTTGCTGTGGGATTTTTGCTGCTGCACCTGTAGCATATTACACTGGTGC
Source organism: Ascarosepion bandense (assembly GCA_037127315.1). Lineage (NCBI taxonomy): Eukaryota > Metazoa > Mollusca > Cephalopoda > Sepiida > Sepiidae > Ascarosepion > Ascarosepion bandense. Next base: position 906,947 of record JBBBDQ010000139.1, on the reverse strand, counting down.
TGGGACTGCTCCTGGCTTTAGTCTCTAGTCGCCATCAACACTCTTGCTCTTAGGTCTCCCATGATCAGATTTTCAATGTTTGGTGCCTGTTGAAGTTCGATGGAGATGGTTTCAGGGAACCCTGTGACAAAAGTCAGTTTAGTGAGTCTTTCCAGCCTAACTCCCCCCGAACCTGGCCAATCCAACCAACTGCCTGATTCTGTTCACTTAAACGTCCACTCATTTGTCAGCCTACCTGACCCTGATCAGCTTCTTGTATGCAGTGAATGCATCATCTATGAATGTCTCTTCAAGCCTGTCTCAATCTGACATGTCCTTTTGGGTCGTCTTTTTTCAAATACAATGACAGCAGGTTTACCATGTCATCCACCTGCTGTCTCACCGCCAGTCTTGCCTTTTTTTAACCATGCTACTAGTCACTTTTATGGTAAATAGCTTTATGATGTCGCTACTTATGCATACCTTTGCCATAGTGGTAGAACTGAAACAACTTATGTTTTTAATAGTAAAATGAACATGTGAAATCAATTTCAACAGTTGTTGTTGCTCCTCCTTCTTCATAGTCATGATTGTCTCCATTGTTTCACAGCTGCCTCTTTCACTTGTTTAATTCTAATCTCTGTTACTGCCTCTCAGAGCTCATGAAGCTCTCCTCTCTCTGGTCTTTCTGGCTTGTCTGTTTATTGAAGTCCATGCAACTTTTCATTCATTCAGAAATGTGAATTAAACTAAGCCTCCAAGACGCATCTATTACATTCAGATGTATGATTACATTCAGGGTATGATCTTAAACCAAAGTTCTACATGCCAGACAAAATCTAACCATCTTTCTTTGAGAATACAATAAATCCTGTTAATTTCTGCCATTTGACACCTCCACTCTACCAAAATCCCACTGAAGAATATCCTGGAGCTAAGAAATTTTATTTTCAATAAATCACAGCACACCATGGGAGGATTTTGCTTCAATCTCCCAATGGTTATTTGTTGATGGTCAAGAGTTTCATTTGTAAAATTTCCTGGTGGAGTTTTTTGCATAAATAATGATTTTTGAATGAATAGTATTTAAATAAACTCGACTCTTTTCATAAGATAACTTCATCCTTATCACTTGAAGTTATCTTATAAAAGATTTTTCATATCCATCCACTAAGGAAAAAGTAACAGTGTAGAGGTGAGGTTAAGCATTTGTTTACTGGTGAACAATTTAATATATTTTAATTTATTCACAAGTTCACATTTCACTTATTGTAACTAATTATCATTTTTAATTAGTGTTTTGGCAATTTACTCTGTAACCTCTATCCAGTCTTTTCACTCACATACCACTCCACTCCATCTCTGCACTCTCTTGTCTCTTCCTCTTTTTCTCATATTCTTCCTTAGTTGCTAGCTTTGTTTGGTAATCCTGACCTCATGGGTCACCTAGCTACATTTTCCTTTCTCAGCTATGGCTGATGTGTTGTCCCAGTAGGGTTGATTCAGGTTTCCCTGAAATCTTACAATATTAGGGATTGACAGTGAAGTCTAGTGTGTACCTCTCTATGTATATTGTGCACTATAGTTGAAAAGGAATAGTTCTTAACTTAACTGCAATAACTTATGTCTCTTTGTATCCAAAGACATGTCAGAATCAGACTGAAACAAGAATTCCTTCAATAAAAGTCACAAAAATTGATAACTTGAACAGGTTTATTGAATATAAAGAAAAATTGGTTGAATAAAATGTCTATTATCTACTGCAAAATCAAGTTCTCTACTGCCAGATGGTGATTTGAGAAATGCAAAGTAATAACCAGTCAATTCTTCTGTCATATGTAGGTCTGTGCTTTCACACTATGGAAAATGCAACCAGAATGAATCTCTGGTGACTTTTCTCATTGATTTCTCTCTCTCTCATATATATATATATATATATATATATTTTCTAAACATATTCTATTAAATATAAGAGACAATGAATGTCTATTATGTTTAATCATGAGCCGTTCTAAACGTCGTATTTTTGCTTTAATTTCAGTTGAAAATAAAGACAAAAATTCTCCAACATTTGTATAATTATTTATTGGTTTTCTTCTAAGCTTTCAGCTCACATGAGCCATCTTCAGAGAGGTAGTTTAAACTGAAATATTATAAAATCCACCATCACCGACGATTTTATTTTGTGTTGGTAACTATTGCCGTTGCCAAGCGGAGTTTTATGTCAACACAAAATAAAATCATCGGTGATGGTGGATTTTATAATATTTCAGTTTAAACTACCTCTCTGAAGATGGCTCATGTGAGCCGAAAGCTTAGAAGAAAACCAATAAATAATTATCCAAATGATAGAGAATTGTCTTTATTTTCAACTGAAATTAAAGCAAAAATACGACGTTTAGAATGGCTCATGATTAAACATAATAGACATTCATTGTCTCTTATATTTAATAGAATATGTTTAGAAAATTACTTGCTGCCTTGATATACTAAATATATATATATATAAAAACCCCATTCAAAAAAAAAAAAAAAATTGACATTGATATTTCTAATTTCTCTACCCCAAATTGTCTTAATCTTAGGGGAATTTGTTAATAAACATGGGTTTTGCTTCAATCTCCCAATGGTTATTTGTTGATGGTCAAGAGTTTCATTTGTAAAATTTCCTGGTGGAGTTTTTAAATGGGTTTTTTTTTTAATTTTTATTTTTTTTAGAATTTCTTGTATATTTTTCTGTTGTGATAATGGTTTTCTTGCTGGTCAACATAAACAAAACCCAAGCCTGAGAATTAAACAAAATTCAAATTTCTTGTTTGTCTAGAATAATTTCTAAGAACACACATTTCAGATAGATAATATAATGTAAAAAAAAAATTTAATTTAATTTCTCAGGTCCAAAGAAATTTGGACAAACTTTCAAATAATAACATTTGGTATTTAACAGATGTCACTTTCAATAATTAATCATGTCTTCTTATCAGTGGGAAGTGGATAGTTGGGAATTTTGGTTTTGGTCAATTTTATTAAATCTTGTCTAGTTAATTCTGGCTTTGATCTTGAAACTTTTCTTAAATTCATTTTATTATTTTAAAACATAATTTCTTTCATTTTTTTTTTTTTTTTTTTTTTTTTGTCAACAATGCAACCTCCTCTCCTGAGAATATTAATAATTAATAACAATTAGTAGACATTCCAAATCATCTTCATGCAATTAAATGTTTTAGACAGAATCAGTCCCCCATCATAACTCTATACCCCATTCAGATTTAATCAACAGTTTTTCATTCACTTTTTCTTTCAGTATCACATTATATCACAAAACAAGACATTACATCATTTATTTGATTCAATAATTGCTTTGAGTCATTTTGGAAGGTTCTACATGCCTCAATATGTTGGTCTCACTCACTCTATTGCAATTGTATTCTTTTGAAAATATTTTTCATTGATAACCAAGCTACCTTAAAATAACTTTTCTATTAATTCCTATTTTAATTTTGGCATGAAGTGATTTCTTGTTCATTTTTCAGATAGTGCCCTTTGCAAAAATGCCATCTTTATTTTGGATAACAGTTTTATATTTTTTATCATGATAAATGCTCACTGAAATTTTAAAATTTAAATAAAAGTATATAAAATATATCAAGCAATGGGATATATAGAGCCAGTCACAAATTCTTAGAATTATCTCTTTACCAGAATTGTGCCTACAATCACTAGAGTCTACCACAAAAATATAAGAGCTGGTTTTTTCATTCAATTGTATTTTGTTTGGTTATGTTATATTTTTTCCCATGTTTCTTCTCCACTGAGCTTTTTCACTTGAACAACACTTGTTTGCGGTGTAACTTTTCACAAATGATAAAACCACTGAAAATAGTTTGTGAATCAAACATTCACTGGAATGTTTGATTCACATTTTTGCTCTTGTACTTTAACTGAACTCAGCATTGAAGCTTAGAAAATGAATTTCCACTTAGAAACTCATTGAAAACAACTGCAAAACTATTCCTAAATTAGCAAAGAATGAACTAATATATTATTTTCTCAATAACTTCTTTCATATATATATATATATATATATATATATAATTTATTACATATACCTCTTAAACTACTGGGTTATTTGGTCACTTTATCATCTACTAGAAATATTGGCTGTACAACATAGTGTGATTTCAAACTAGTATCAAAACTATTAGTTTGTCATGAAACAAGGTTTCAACATTCATGTGTCCCCCACCTGTCCCAACCTTAGCTTGAGCTAATGTCATCAGTAACTTTCTCAACAATGGTTAGAATGTAAATTAATGTATCTCTTTTCTTAACCTGTTATTGACATTTTTGCTTGGATCAATTCTGGCACTATAAGCCTTTATATCCAGAATAAATTAAAATAAAAAATTCTCATCTAATAGTAGTTTGAACTAGCTCTTTTCTGTATAGAGACCACTAACAGATTAAGCAATCTGCATAAATTGGATTGCTTCACTTTTGTACAGTATCAACAATGCAGAAACATTAATGCTTAAAATATCTTTAAATATATCCATTGCATCACTGTCACCTCCAATGCCTTATTAACAGGATTCCTTGTTTTTCTATACTGTTTCACAAACATTTCTTGACTCATTCCAGACTTCATGAGCTTGGTACTAGAGCAGAAGACATGAAGCAAATGTAGATAGGCTAAAGAAAGATGGCTCAACGACAAATGCGCCAAAGTAGAGAGAATGAGCACAACAAATAATGGAGAAATGCACGAAAAAATAAAATAAAATAAAGGAACTAACAGGGCAAAGGACATGCTCAGCAACAGGATGTATAAAAGCAAAAGATAGCACACTAATACTAGAAAAAGAAAAAATACTTCAGAGATGGGACGAGTACATCAGAGATCTCTTCTATGACAGCAGAGAGCAACCAACAATGCAAAAAAATACAAATAGACCAGAAATATTAAAAACTGAAGTAAATTCGGTAATGGCCAAATTGAAGAGAAACAAAGTGGGACCAGACGGGATTGTAGTAGAGATGTTGATGTCCCTAGAAGGCTTTGGCGTCGAAGGACTAACAGAAATAATAAACGAAATCTACAGCCGCAGCAGTATACCGGAGGACCAAAGCAGATCAATCTTCATAACACTACCTAAGAAGCCAGGTACAAAGGAATGTCAATTCCATTGAACAATCAGTTTAATGAGCCACATAACAAAACTCATCCAGATTCTGATGAACAGAGCACGCAGCAAAAGCAGCCCAGAGATAGGACAGAAACAATGTAGATTCATTAAAGATACCAGAACAAGGAATGCAATATTTATGTTCAGAATGTGATCTGAACAAGCAGTAGAAATGCAGAAGGACCTTTATTTGTGCTTTATAGACTACGGAAAGGCCTTTGACAAAATACAACACAAAGACTTGGAGATGTTTGACAACCTCAACATTTTCGGAAAAGATGTTAGGATAATCTAGAATCTATATTGGCAGCAAACTGCTTATGTATGGATAGGAATTGAACTCAGCAGGTATGCAAATATAGAAAGGGGCGTAAGATAAGGATGTGTTTTCTCACCAGATCTTTTCAACCTGTACAGCAAAGCAATTATGAGAGAAATAAAAGCATTGCCAGGATTCGTCATTGGCAGCCGCAATCTCAACAATATCTGATACACGAATGATATGGTGCTAATAGCAGACACGGAAAGGAAAATGCAAGACCTTCTACAGAAGTTAGCAAAAGAAAGTGAAAAGAAAGGACTGAGCATAAACCTCAAGAAAACTGAATGTGTGGTCATCAGCAAAAAGAGGAAACCAATATGCCAACTGCAAGTCGGAGAATCTAAAACAAAACAAGTAAAAAAAAAATATTAAAATACCTGGGAAGTGTTTTAACAGAGGATGGAAAATGCAACACGGAGATCCAGAGACACATTGACATGGCCAAAGACACATTTCAGAAGCTAACCAGAGTACTGAAAGACAGGAAAATTTCATTAGAAACAAAGAAAAGAGTGCTGGATTGCTGTGTGATATGTCCTTCTGTATGGAAGTGAATGCTGGATGATCTCATCAAAGATGGAGAGACTTGGGCAGCAGAAATGTGATTTTACAGAAGGATGCTGATGATACCATGGACAGAAACACGTGTGCAACGATGAGGTATTGGAAAGGATGCAAACAAAAAGAAAACTGATAATAAATATCAGGAAGAGACAAATGAGCTTCCTGGGACACGTAATGAGGAAGAAAGGCTTCAAGAACTTGATACTCACAGGTCGGATAAATGGAAGAAGAGATAGGAGAAAGCAGCGCGAGACATATTTGTTAGGTCTGAGCAAATGGTTGACAGAGATGGGCTTAGAAGAGATAAGAGAAAAATTATTGAGAGCGACAAGACAGAGCCAAGTGGAAGTCCATGATCACCTACGTCCTGAAGGGACACAGCACATGAAGAGGAGGAGTTTATTAACATAGCTTTTACTATGAATAACTATCATTTAAATCTGTATTGATCAGATACACCAGTGGTTAAATTAAAGCCAACAATATCCATATAATATTATTTAACTGTCTTTTGGCTTAAATGTGATCTTAGATATTAGTATTAACAATTTTGAATTGTGATGGCTGAGATCAGAAGTGTACTAATCAGAAACTGACATTAAATAACTTAACAATTTCATCAATTTAAAGTATAATTAGGTAAAATGAGATATCTGATTTGTTGTTTAATGATTTTTGCAATCTTTAAAAAATAAACTCATCCATTATATTTATCAGTTTGTTAGGACTTCACAATATGCACAGCCAGTGCATGCATTGAACACCTGCCATGCACACTTGTATTTTTACTTGTGTTGTTTTTTCTGTTATAATTCGGCTTTGTTGTTTAAATCTAATATTAATCTTCATTTTTCTATGTTAAATTCGGTTCATTATTTTTGTCACCCATAATAATGTTAATAATATTTTTTTTACTGTGACATCTGTTAAATACCAATGGTCATTATTTGATATTTATTATCATACCTGCAAGATTCAAAATATTCCAAGAAGTTGTTTGTAAATGTGATATTAAATAACTGACTAAATACCCAGCTAATTAAAACATTTCAAATATTAATGCTTTGCTTATGTGTAAAAGAAATAATTTTTTTAATTTTTATTTTCTAAATATTCATCTTCCATAAAAAAAAAGTAATACTTTTACAACACAGTTAAAAAAAATTAATTGCATTTTTTATTAACTAAATTCCAAAACTATTTTTAGTTCCATAATAATGATGCTTCATCAATGGTCTTGTGTCATATACCTTGAAGGAAGGAAAGTTCCCACCTCACCCCTGCTGATTAGTGATCCAATTAAAATAATGGCCTTGTTTCACAAGTATTGGAGGAGGAAATAAGAAACTCCATCCCAGCCCTTCTCTCACTGGCCGACCAATGAAAATTGTTGCCTTGCATCACTCATAACCACCTTCAGCAGAACTTTTTCCATCTTCCTCTCCTTTCTAGATCTCACCCATATTTGACCTGATTATCACAGGTGTCATCAGCACCTCTATCTGAAAGTGTGATCAGAACAAACCTGATCTGTCAAGTTTGTGTCACTCATTTTAATGACTAATTCTTTTTTCAAATGAAAACAATACTTAAGTTAAACAGACGTAAGACTGTAGTTAATGACAAATCTTACAACTTTTTCTCTCACACTATATTCATGGTATCCAGTGGGGAGATAATGATTAACTATGAACTTTATCTGAGGAAAACAATGGTTAACCTTAGATTTGAACAGGTTAAGATTGTAGTGATTGAGGAAAGGTCCTCTTGGGAAGAAGCTCTTCAAATGGAACTTACATCTTTTGATCTGGAGTGAGCTTAGGTCTCAAATACTCAAAGCCTGGGGCCTCCCTAAGAAAACACTTGTTCATTGCGATAAGTGAAAATTCAGTGTCTGCTTGATGATGATAGTATGACACTAGTTTGTTTTTTGTGGTATTGAATGTAACCAGTCAGTTTTTCCTGCACTAAGTTGTTAGGGTTAGGACAGATCAGATGTCAAGCTCTAGTCCTCTAGAATTTTAGAGCTGTACCCATATAACATCATATTATCGTATTAAATAGCTATATATATATATATATATATATAAAAGATGGAGTATATTCGTAAAGAGTGTTGAAAAATAAGCAGAGGTGGGGAATATCTGCATTGATCACATGAACATTGGAGGACTGGTTGTTAACAACTTCCTTTAGGGATCTGTCTTAATTAAGAAGACTATTCCAGTGATTCCATAACTACAAAGCTTATCTAGCAACCCTCTTATGAAAACCCTTAAAAATTTCTAATGCACTCATCCTTGAGATATTTTTATTGTCTAGTACTTCACTGATTCTGTGAGTAATGACAGGATATTAGCAGTGGACTAAGCCAATAAAAATTTGTATTGCTTGTTGCTCAAAAGGTTCTCTTTTTTGTTGATGATAGCCTTATACAGTTTGCTAATGACACTTGTTACAAGTTGGTTGCACACTATTTTTATCTGAACACATGAATATGTAATAAAAAGAAAGGAAAAGAATGTGACTGGATATGATTCTCGGTTCACACACTCAGTGTTGTCTCGGGTTGAAATCACAACAGTATCAGGAACAACATGAACACTTTTAAAGATTTTAAACAGAGCTATTTTATTCCCAGAACAAAACAAAGTAATTAAATCATGCATACATATATACATAGAGAAATGAGTTGCAAATGAAACATCCCAAAGCAAATATAAGAAAAAGAAAGAATATTTTTGGTAGTGTGATATAAATGTGGGTCGGGGTGAAATGAAAGGAACTTGCTTTACAGAAATATACATTTTTTTTGTGTGTCTTCTTTTACCACTCTTCTCCTTTGTTAACAAATGTTCATGTTCTGGCTAACAGTAATCGGCTGTGTTGGTCAGTTTGATACCTTTTAGAGCTTTTTAGGTGAATACGGACATTCCATTCTCTCAGACAATTCAAAGATGAGACTGGTATGTGTACTGGGGCAAAGGACATCTCACTCTCATAGTTGTTCTGCTTGACAAAGTTCCATCCATTCAGGCATCCAGTCCCTGTTGTAATTCTTTTACCACATACCCTGTCGGTGGGGCATCAGAATACGCCGACTGCCTCCCTGCAGAGGGTAAAAGCCCCTAAATGGGGCCACCTGTTGGCCATGGGTGACAACCCGTAATGTCTGAAGACACTGGTTGAGCAGGTCATGACCCAGGTGTAAAGCAGTCATGATCTGCAACACACCACTTTAGCCCTTACCTGGGCTAGGCGGGCGGTCGGATTGGGCCCAATCCGATCAATCGGCTGGACACGCCAAGCCCTAACTCAGAAAACATAATCATTACCTCTCACAACACAAACGCATACCAAAAATAATGTTCCCCAGACTTCTGAGTTAGAAGGCAGTGGCTGTAGGGTCAATTGGTTTGAAGGGAAATGACTGTGACATGTACTCCCTTATGTTTATCTATTTTCTTGGGTAGAGAAACAAAAAGTAGAGCAGGTGATTGAGGACTCCTCCAAATACAAGTATACTGTCCCTGTATCTCTGTCTTATGAGGGCGAATGGGTTTCCCACCTTGTATTTCCCATTAAATTGGATTCCATGGCAGATAGAGAGCAGGAACGGTGAAATCTAAAAAACACATAAATGTCAAATAAACCAACCAAGAAACCACACACTGAATCTGACTCAGATTCTGAAAACAAAGAAAATTTCCCAAGATTTATTATTCTGGAATCTGATGACGATACTCCCCTAACAAAATTATCACCATTCCTGATACAAAGGGTTATCTCATCAAATATGACACCCAAAACTGTTAAAAACTTACGTAACAGAACTATATTACTAGAGGTAGAGAAAAAAAATTATGTGGATACGTTATTAAAAATGGATAAGTTCCATAATAAAAAAAATTAAATCATACTCATATGGAAAAATGACCATGTCAAAGGATGTAATCCAAAGTCCAGAACTCTCCAGTTACACAATATAGGAAATAAAAATGGAATTAAAATCTCAAGGAGTAATAGACACCAAAAGAATGTCCATTAAAAAAAAGCGGAAGCATCATTAAAACTAACACATACATCATGACCTTCAGCACAATAAAGATCCCAAATGAACAAAAAATCAAATACTCCATAGAAAAAGTAGAAACATTCGTACCAAACCCTCTCCAGTGTCACAAATGCCAAAAATTTGGATATGAGGATACTTGCTATTACCAACCAGTATGTGGCAGAAAAACCCTGACCATACTACAAATGAATGTATAAAAAGGTGCAATTGTGCAAACTGTGGAGAAGACCATCCAGCTTATGCAAGAACCTGCAATATATGGAAAAAAGAAAAAGAAATTATAACTGAAACAAAAACAAAACGTTCCTTTCCCTGAAGCAAGGAGAATTGTGGACGCATACATGGGAGAAAAAAGCTATGCACAAATTGTCCAGAAAAAAGGAAACTACTGAAAAAAATGATAAATACAACATGCTCGTCAAAAAGCTATTAAACTTGGGTTTAAATGACTGGCCCAAATTTATAAGCGAAATAAAACCAACAATTCAGAATATCGCAAATAGGAACACCTACCCTGAGACCAACCAAAACAAAGACCAAATAAACCAAAACAAAAGAACAACCCAAACATCAGACAATGAAAAAACAGGAAAAATAGAACCACCACAAATCCCTGGAACATCTGGAACCAAACAACAATACAAAAGACAATGAAACAGCCCTCGTAAAACAAGAACCGAAACATACACAAACATCAACAATCCAAAACCAGAAAAATAAAAATAAACCATGGCCAACAAAATACTACAATAGAATATAAGAGGAACAAAAATCAACTTCGAAGAAATACTACTCCTCATCCAAATTTTCTGCCCTGCTATAATAGAAAATAATACAATTAATATTAAGCATTACTCCACATACAACCACATAAACAAAAGATCAAATATAGCCACAGGTGGATCATCATTACTTACAAATAAAAATATTCCACACAGTGAAATCTAATCTAATCTAATCTAAACTTATTTATAAATGAAACTTTGTGTGTGTGTGTCCATTACCTATAGACTCCGAAACGGCTGAACCAATTTTCTTGAAAATTTACACAGTTGTACAATAAGCGTCTGCGAGTGTTCTTAGCTAGGTTTTGTGTCGAGGTATCCCCGATAAAAATCGATAATCGAAAAAATCGGGTTCTAGGAGTGGTCCAGTTTTAATCAAATGTGATACACTCATAGACAAAGACATAAGAAACGATATTCAGAACTTTCAAGGTTGCAGTTCTTACAATAGTGCAGAAAATCGATAATATATATATAAAAGGCAAGATGTTTGTGTGTGTGTCTGTTTATCTGCCTGTATGTTTTTTATTTTTACATACCCACAGCTGAACGCAAACTCCAACTCTGTCTAAATAAAATAAATAAATGGGCTACAGAAAATGGTTTTAATTTCTCAAAGAACAAAACAAAATACATACATTTCTGCAAACTCTGAAGAATTCATCATGACTCCATTTTAAAACTGGACAACAATAATATCCCAGTTGTTGAACAACACAAGTACTTGGGAATCATCTATGATAGAAAACTGACCATCATCCCCCGCATAAAATACCTAAAAACGAAATGCAACAAGGCCATACAATTGATCAAAGTTCTAGCACACACTGACTGGGGTGCTGACAAAAACTACATTACTCAAACTTTACCGATCCTTAGTTAGATCCAAACTATGGATGCTTCATATATGGAGCAGCCAGAAAATCATATATAAAAGAACTAAATACAATACACCACCAAGGATTAAGGTTGGCTCTAGGAGCCTTCAACACTTCACCAGTAGAAAGCTTGTATACAGAGGCTAACAAACCGCCATTGACACTAAGATGAAAAAAAACTAGCACTGCAATACTGCCTTAAGCTCTCATCATGTCTATCTAACCCTGCAAACAAATGCATTTTCCACCCACAATATACAAATCTTTTCAACGAAAAAGAAAGTACTATCAAACCATACAGTCTCCGTATAAAAGACTTCCTCACAGAAGCTCAAATAGACACAACAAAAATCCATGAATCCATCAAATCAAAATCTCCACCTTCAATGATTAAACAGCCATCCATAATATTGAAACAAATAAACACTCCAAAACTAAAATCCATCCTTCAACTTTCCACGAAGAACTGCTCAACATCCAAAATACATATACAGAATATCTACAAATCTATACTGATGGATCAAAAGATGGAGACAGGGCAGAATGTGTGGCTATCCATAAAAAATAAAATTAAAGAAAAGACTCTCAGATGGGGCTTCTGTGTACAGTGCAGAAGTATCTGCCATTGACTTGACACTAAATATTATAGCGTCCAATGAACATCAAAAATATCTCCTACTCACAGACTCTTTATCAGTGCTTATATCACTGAAAGAAAAAAAACTGACAGGTCCCCTGATTACAAAACTACTAAATAGGATAAACAGCCTAACAAAGAATAGACATAATATTCTGCTAGATCCCAGGCCATATCGGTATCCACATGAATGAAAAAGCGGATAAAGCAGCAAAAGAGTCATTACAACTAAACCCCACAACAGAAAAAATCCCTTATACAGATTTAAAACCAAAAATAAATACATATACCCTCAAAAATTGGCAGGAATGGAACTACTGTACTGACAATAAACTACACCAAGTGACACAAACTATTGGAAAAAAAAAAAACCAATAAAAGGATGTCAAGAAGAGAAGAAGTGGTAATGACCAGACTCCGAATAGGACACACCTATATTACCCACTCATACTTACTGAAAGGAGAAGTACCAATCTGCATACCATGCCAAGAACCCTACACAGTACACCATATACTGACAAACTGCATAGACCTTGAACAGATCCGACTAAAACATTATCAAGAAAATAATCTAAGGGATATTTTCAGCAAGGTTGACCCTAAGAATATTCTCAGATTCCCAAGAGACGAAACTATACAACAAAATATTGTCAAAAAGTTCCTCTGAATCATAAGTAACATTTAATTTCCACCCATCATACTACAACAACTAATGTTTCGGCATTAAATGACCCATAAACGGTTGATTTGCTGTAAAACCAACCAATCAATCAATCAACAAACTTTTACCACAGGGACTAACTGCTTTAGGGAAAGAACTCCACTGAATTTTCAGATAATTCCATGAGCATCAACATCTTTGTGTCTTTTACAAAGGCTCAACTTCAACTGTGACACCTGTTCTAGAAAAAAACGTTTTCCCTTGTTTTTTCAAATGATATAACTTGACCAGCACACGTGCTGTGGAGGGAAGGGGATGCCAATTCTTACTGCCAAGGGAAGAAAGAGTCGGGTAAGCAAGAGTGAAGCAAACAAGGAGATATGGGGTAGCAGTTAGCTTAGTGGAACATATTCCCCCTTTACTCCTCTATGCCAACAGGTTGGAACAGTGGACAGAGTTGTAGCTTACTACTAAAATACCGTCTGCATCCTTAAAAAAGAAAAAGCGAGAAGAAATAGTATTAGTTTTTCTTTATATTATCTGTTTCTATGTGTGACAAGGTGTCTGGAGCATTTGTTTTCTATTCCTTTCATATTCTGGATCTACAAATCAAACTCTTGAAGAATAAGAATAGGCTTCGTTGCCTATTCTTATAATTCTTATTATTATGAAAATTATTATTATTATGAAAACTAACAGATTATGATCCATGTAAATTATAGTCATTGATTGGGATGTGGTTACATATATTTAAAACTGTTGCTAACTTGCCTTATAGACAAAGACTTCCTTTTCTACTGAAGAGTATTCTTTTGGGTGTTTGTTAAACTTCGAAAATAGTAGCTGACAGGATGTAACCTGCCCTGCTCGTCAGCCTGTAATAATACATCGCCGATTCTCTGGTCACTTGCATCCACAGTAATAGAGAAAGGTTAGTTGAAACTAAGAGCTTTTAGTACTGAACTTGTACTCAACAATTCCTTAATTTTGTTGGATGCCTCTTGGTAAATTTCTTTTTCAACAAGCCAGTTAAAGAAGAGGTAATCTTAGAGAAATTCCAACAAAATCATTGATAATAATCATCTATACCCAAGAATCTTCACACACTTTTAATGAAGGTTGAGATAGGATAACCACTATATTTTTGCCTCCATCACAGAGACTTAACCATATCCTACTACCTGTCTTAGGTAATTCACCTTAGCTTGATAAAAGTTGCTTTTACCCAAATTAATAGTGAGATTTGTGGGTTTGAGTTGCTCGAATACTTTTTGTATTGTCCCATGGTATTCATCCCAGATATTGCTGTACATAGCAATATCATTGATATATGTATCAACCCCCTGTATACCCCCTCAAATACTTCTCCATTAATCTAACAAACATAACCTGGGAGTTCTTCAGCCTGAAGGGCATGACACAATATTGATAAATTAATTCCCTCTGTGGTCACAAACACCAAGGTGTTTTGCTCCGTCAGGTAGTGGTACTGCCCAATAATCTTTTAGGTCACATTTTGTGATATGATTGGCCTTGCCTATTCTGTCGATGAAGTTGTCCATTCTGGAGATGTTGTGTGAGTCTGTTCTCATAACTTTATTTAATTTTCAATAGTCTGTACAGAATCTTAATCTTACTGATCTATCTAGCTTCTCTACTAATACACATAGTGAAGCCCACTTGTTTTGGTTGAGTTCATGATCTTGTTTTGGCAACATGTATTGAATCTTGTCCCTTATAATCTTGACTTTCTTATGGTTGACCTGGTAAGGATGTTGTTTAACAGGAGTGGCATTTACCACATCCATATGTACAGCCATGTTCATTCAGCTAAGAACATCTGAGAATAAACTTTTATATTTCCTGATAAAGCTGCTTAACTCACTCCTTTTGTTTGGGGGGTAAATGTGCTAACTTAGTATCAAGACCTGCTAGTATTTCAGAGTTTTTTTTTTTAACTTTGGGGTTGATCTTGTTTCACATATAGCTCCCTTTCTTTCTCATAACACTTCTGCAGCTGCAATATAGCTATATCTTTTGTCCTCTTAAATAAGGTTTAAACTCAAAGGTGTCATGTTTACATGACACCTTTGAGTTTTTCTCCTCCAATTGGGAGTATTTACCACATAGTTCACACCATTTATCCTCTTCACAATAGTATACTGGCCTTGAAAGGATGGCTGTTTAGGGGTATAAGAATCAGAACTTCTTCTCCCACTTCAAAGATTTGCTTGACTCTTTGTTTATCATAATGACCTTTCATCTTGACTAACCCCTAGATGCTTTCTGGTTAACATATTCACCTTTTATAACCTCTTTCAAATTTTAACCACATAATCAGTCAATCTTTCCACCTTCAGGTTATCTAGTAATCATCGCTCTTTTATCAGTTTCAGCGGCCCTTGTACCAAGTGACCAAATACTAGTTCAAAGGGACTGAACCCTAAGGACTACAGAACTGCCTCATAAGCTGCAAACAATATGCCTTCAACATATTCTTCATAGTGGAATGCTATCTTTCCAAAGCTCCTTGTGACTGTATATGATTGACACTCCACATTATGGACACAATGCCCAATTTTCTAATTACTTGCTAAAATAA
Source organism: Ascarosepion bandense (assembly GCA_037127315.1). Classification (NCBI taxonomy): domain Eukaryota; kingdom Metazoa; phylum Mollusca; class Cephalopoda; order Sepiida; family Sepiidae; genus Ascarosepion; species Ascarosepion bandense. The sequence continues at coordinate 891,258 of JBBBDQ010000139.1, read as the reverse complement.
CTTTGATATAGAATTCGATCCTTGATCAGTTTGGATCGTTTTCAGCAAACCCATTCTGGTAAAAAAAATAAAATTAACACAGGCATTCACTACTTGTTTAACTGATCTGCAGAGGAATCTGGATAAGGCACACATCATGGTTAGCAAATATTGATTCCCTGATTTAGTCCTAGGTAGGAGACCTATTTTCTTGCGTGTTTTGCTTACACCTAGATACCCTGCTAAGGATATTTCATGGGCTGCCTTTCAGTATAGTTGTCCAATAGACTTTCGGAACTACTATTTGTTCACATGTGGCCCAGTCTTCCAATTCCAACACTGGTGGAGGACTCCATTTCCTCATTAATATTCCGTTCTGGAGATAATATTGATTCAGTGTGGCATCCGATCCTTTTCCTACTCTCGTTTGTTCGAATAACATCTATCAATAGATAGATAACTTTTATTGATAATGTAGTGTACACCTTCTACACTTCCCATGCTATATGGTTTGCAGTAGCATAGACTATGCTTCTTTCAGCCAGTTCAGATTCACTGCGATCTTTTTAAAACAAGAGAAGTAGTAATTGACTTCCTCCCCTGTAAATTGTGGGATTAACCTGACATGTTTGGTTATGTCAAATTTATATCACCCTGTTTCCCAGCTTTGGCTAGTTAATTCTAGTTCCCTTAACTGGGTTTCCTGCTCAATTTGCGCTTTTTCAACCTTTTTACTTGGCAGCTATTCTAGCTTTCTCTAATTCAACCTCTGCTTGGGACATATCATGAACCTCTATCAGTAATTGCTCTAATATCTCTTCTCTGAATATGTTATTGTCTACCATGTGTTCACTAATTACACATATTAGCTCTGTTTTCCTCATAGATTTCTTTACACCTAGCTCTAACTTCTTGATCTCTATTATGTTGTCCTCCTTCATTCAGTTTAACTGGTCTATTGATGGTTCACTTAGGAAGCCTTTTATTTTTGCCATCCTTATAGCCATCTGTCACTGTCAACTGGCTATAAGGATGGCAAAAATAAAAGGCTTCCTAAGTGAACCATAGAAAATATTTACTTCCAGCACCCTTAATAAAGGAATAAATAATCCAAGAAAGAAGATATAGTCATAATATCCTGAGGGCACATGTCTTGTCTACCCAGAAATCAAGGCAACAGAATTTCTTAAGTCAGAGACATTTTATTGCCTGAGAGGAAGTGGTGGGGTCTTCTTTTCAGGTTACTACACCACACCTATCCAATATGCACATAGGGCTTTTTATGGACTGTTAATGTTTCAAGGTCATTAGTTATGCATGGATCTTCAAGTTCAGGACAAACTAGATGTTCCATAGTTTGTGATTGCCCATATTGTCACTTGGGCTAAACATCTGTGATATACCTCCATTTCTGAAGGTTGACTCTACAACAACCAACATCTGTTCAGAGACAATTTAGGCAGAACCAGAAATAAGTGGGGGATGAGGGTCTGTAGGCCTAAGAAAGATCCTGTGTTCCACATTGTTAAGGTTGCTGCATCACTTCAACTGGGAGCTATGTGGTTCAGCTGAGTGTAAAAAGCTGTCTCTTGACTTGAGCCTCTTTGTCATTAGTTCACAGCTGTAAAGTGCGTAACAAGGATCAATTTCCTGCTTCAACTTCTACAGTTGTGAGTGGACTGTCCTTTTTATGTAAGGAGAAGCAATGTGACTAAGCAAGTAAATGTCATCTATTTTGGTTGGCTTGTGATACCCAGTGATTGGTTTGCAAGAGGAATTTAAGTTAGGGTTGATTTTCTTTGTATGTGATGATCTGCTCCAGACTGGTGAGGCATATTCTGTTCTAGAGTAATAAAGGGCTAGGGCTGTGGCGTAGATTGCACTTGCATGGGCACCCTATTTGGTGTTAGCCAACTTCTTTAGGATATTATTTCATGATTTGAATGTGGCTTTAGTCTTTGCAATGTGGTAATTGTATGTAAGGTACCACTTCAGAGTGACCCTAAGTTAGATATGCTTAGGAGTGTGCTCTTAACTATTTTCTATACCAGTTGATCTTAAACTGACAGTTTCCTTGTTTTGTAGGTGAAAAGCACTGATTTAGGTTTTGTCATGGTTGGCTCAAAGGTGGTTGACAGCATAGTATGGGATAAGGCTGCCCAGAGCATTGATGAGTAAGGTCTCAACATTCTCAAAATATTGCTTCTAGGATGCAATGCAGAGATCATATGCATAGAGGAAGCTCTCAGTATTTGGGTAGATGGGCTGATCATTTGTGTAGATAGTGAAAAGGAGAGCAAGCATTCTATTTTGGTTGGACCATTCTTCTGTATCTATCATCAGCTGTGTTTCCCACTGAGAAGAATCGGCTGTTTGACAACATGATCCTGACAAAGAGTGAGCATCAACTCCCCAGTTATCTCAAACAGCTTTTCTGTGGGGATTCTGAAGTCAATGAATGCAGCATCTATGATCTCACCCTTCTGAAACCCATCATCAATGAAATGTGTTAGGTTCAGATGTTGACTTGTATCAGATTTTCCAGGTCTGAAGCCTGTCTATTCTGGAATGAGTTTAGCATTTATGGATGAAACCAGATAGTTTAAGATGAGGCAATTTTTAAAGAGCTTGTAGGTGTGGTAGAGAAAGGTGTGGTAGCTCTTGGGACTGGCAGGATCTTTACTGGGCTTCTATAGTGCTATTACTTTATAGCTTTCCTCCATATCTTTGTGATCTTGTTGGAGCTCATGCATTCATTGAGCAACTGAAAGAGCTTTGTGAGGGCAATTGAGCCCAAGTGTTTAATCAGCTCAACAAGGATATCATAAAGGCCTGCAGCTTTGTTGTTTTTCATGGCTTTAATTGTTGCATTCAATTCATTTCTTGTGGATAGTCTTGTGCAGCCAAAGAGTTCTTGGTTGGGCATGTTTGGTATCTTGGGCAAATTTGGTTTCTGAGTATAATGATCTGGGTTACCCATGCTGTTGAATAACAGCTGGTGGGCGACCTAGCTGTAGCTTGAGCTCTTGGCTGGGATTTGTTGTGAGGCGTGGGGGGGGGGGGGGTAACGTAGGTTGTTTGAGGTGAAGGCACTATTCTCTACCCCCATTAAAGATGGGGATGCAAAGAAAGACAGGGAAGAATGGAGGGACCAGATTGCTAAGAGACAATAAGTGAAAGATTGAAAGATAAATACAAATGATAAGGCATAAAATATTGTAATTCTTAAATTTTTTATTGAGAAATAGAGAAAAAGATGAGTACAGGAAGATGCATTAAAAATATTTGTACATATGAAACTAATCCATGATTTTTATGTTTCAATAAAAACATGCACAGGCAACAAAGATTTAGAAGAGATAAGGGAGAAAAAGAAAAGATACAAGAAAAATGGTGGAAGAATAAGTCACCAGATAAGGGATAATCTCGGTTATTAACACAAGTGTAGTTTTTATGGGCCCAGCTTTTTTAGATAAAAGCATAGACAATGAAGATTAGAAAGGATAAGGGAGATGTTGGGGTGCTCTCCACCTTTTTCTACAGTAATGGACTGTAATCACATAAATTAGTAGTGATGATACCTCGAGGAGTACCTCGGAAGTCAGTCGAGGAAGTAACCCAAGTGAACAAGTCAGTCGGGTATTTCCGCTATTGGACCGGAAATGTTCTATTTGTCAATCTCTTACATCTCACGACAATACGTTCTACTAAACACATGTTCTGTATTCGACTAACCGCATCTTTTGTAAATACTTTTCTTCCTGGTAATACACCTACTTTATACTATTATGTTGTTTGTATTTATTTCATAATATTTCTGTACATGCAACATAACAGTGGTGACGAAGGATTCGAAACTCATACGAGAAGAAAAACCCAGAATCATCCCACGATAACAGTGGCGATGAAGGATTCGAACACAAACGGAGGAAACAAGAAATATTAACATTAGTTCATCATGACGAAATAGTGATGATGGAAAATTTGAACACGATCAGAGAAAATAAGAAAAAGTCTTTAGTTCGTAACAATGATGACGGATGCAAAATTTATGGGGAAAAGCCGTATACCCAGCGAGAAATTGTAAGTTACGCTTGACTACTATCTTTTGTTGGTCTGTAATGAGAATTTATGTTGAAAACTCCTCTGTGCAAAAAAATATAAATTGGACATAAAAAGATTTTTCTCTCCTCTAAAATATATATAATGGAACATTTTCAAGCTTCTATGCTAGAGCTCATAAAATATCAAATCCAAAGACAGGAAGAAAGGGAAGAGAAATTTTGCAAACAGCAAAAAGAAAGTGAAGAGAAGCTACTTGAAAGACAAATAGAAAAATGAGGAAAATATCCAGAAAAGTGAAGAGAAATTTCACAAACACCAGGAAGAAAGTGAAGAAAAATTCCGTAAACAGCAATTAGAATTACAGGAAAAAATGTTACAAATGCAGGTAGACAGCGAGAAAAAAACAGCAGAAATTGCAGGAAGAGAATACCAGAAAATATGTTGAGGTGCAAGAACTCATACATAAAGCTATTCTCGCAAAAGACAAAAGCATTGATGATGATAGTACCTTTTCACAAAATGCAATCTGGTCGATGATAGAAAACTTCATATATAACCCTGACGAAGATAAGACATTCGAGTGATATTACCATCGTTATCAAGACTTTTATGAGATTGACTGCAAAACCTGGTCAAATGAAAAGAAAATAAGACTGCTCCTCAGGAAACTAGGCACGTACAAGCATAATAAATTCACAGACTTTATTCTGCCAAGAAAGACGAGATCTGGAATTCGACGAAGCAGTAGGTCTGCTCAAAGAATTATTTCATCCCAGATTTTCACTATTCCATAAAAGGTGGAAGTGTTTAAACCTTCCGAAAAAGAAGACGGAGACTATACAACCTTTGCATCGGTTGTCAATAAAACATGATGATTCTGGGTTATCTGAATAGTCTTCGTGCAGAGCCTGGTATCTAATAAAGACAGTGAAATGAGAAGAATTTTAACTAAGCTCAAAAATGAACAAAACATTTCACTACAAAAGCTAGCGGATTTTTGCCAACAATGCATTAGTATCAAGGAGGATTCTAAAAAAATTGAAGTATCTGGAGTAGCAAGTGTAAAAAGGATTAATAGGAAGAAACGGTTTTGATCTCTGTCTCTGAAATGGAAGTGTCACTCTCCTATCAGAATTGGGAGGAAGTACAAAAAAAGACCCCCCCCCCCCCAAAAAAAAAGCTTGTTATGGCTGTAATGAATGGTACTGGTACAATGATTGTCCATTTAAATTCAAGATTTGTAGAAACTGCAACAGAAAAGGACACATAATGTCTAAATGCAGATACAAAAATAAGTCAGGTAAAAATAACGAGAACGGAAGAGCTAAGCCAAAATATAAGGAAATATCTACAAGTGAAAATTCAAAATCAAGTAATGAAAATGCAGCTCGATTCCGGTTCTGACATTTCAATAATAAACATCCAAACCTGGAAAAAATGAAATAAACCAATGTTTACTGAAGACAAACTAGATTGCAAGAACTGTAACAGGGAAAAAAATAAAGTTCGAAGGTGAACTGGTTTTGAACGTTAATTTTAACAATTAGACAAGAAAATTAAAAATGTTCTTGATGAAAGGTACCAACAACTTGTTTGGCACGGACTGGATGAACAAGTTTAACTTGTGGGACCTGCCAATAAGTTTGTATTGCAAAAACAAACAAAAATACTGACGAAATAAAAAAAATGAAAGTCAGGTATAAAAAATCATTCCCCGAAGTGTTTTCAGATAGCTTGGGGAGATGCACAAAAATGACGCTCAACCAGTATTTAAAAAGAAAAGGAATACTCCATACGCTGCAATCGAAAAGATAGACACAGAGTTGGATAGACTGTCGAAGTTAGGCGTTCTCTCAAAACTTGAATACAGCGACTGGGTTTACGTAAAGAAAAAAATCTGGTGATATTTGAATATGCGCAGATTTCTCGATGGGATTAAACAATGCCATTCAAGATTATCATTATCCATTACCAAGCCCAGAGGAAGTATTCTCTAGGTTAAACGGCGGCAAATACTTCACGAAGATCAACCTCAGTGAGACAGATTTAAAAATCCCAGTGGACGAAGAAAGTTCAAAGCTCCTATGTATAAACACACATAGGGGGCTGTATAAGTATGAACATCTGGCATTTAGTGTAAAAACGGTGCCAGCCGTGTTCCAGCAAATTATGGACACAATGCTGTCGGGGCTGGACTTTGCCATCGCTTACCTTGATGACATATTGATCAAGAGTGCAACTGTCAAGGAACATAAGACAGATATACATAAAGTGTTTGAGAGGTTACGGAATTATGGCTTTAAAGTTAAAGAAGACAAATGTGATTTCCTATTAGAGCAAATAAGATACTTAGGTCATATAATTAACAAGGACGGTAAAAAACCTGATCCAAACCGTTCCTCAGCAATTTGTAACATGCCAGAACCTAAGGATGTAAAAACTGTACAAAGTTTCTTAGGGCTAGTAAGTTACTACCAGGACTTTATCCCTAACTTACATAATTTGTGAGCACTGTTAAATGAATTATTACAAAAAGGCAAGGCATGGCTTTGGACGAACGAATGCAAACAAGCATTTGAAAAAATCAAGGAAAGGTTAACATCAAATCTATTCCTTGCACACTATGACCCTAAGTTGGAAATAGTAATAGCCTGTGACGCCAGCGCACACGGAATTGGCGCATGTATTCTACACAAGTGGAATGACAGATCGATGAAACCAATTGTGCATGCGAGCAGATCATTGCTCCCGGCGGAACGCAGTTACTCGCAGATTGAGAAAGAAGCTCTGGCAATAATTTTTGCAGTGACGAAATTCCATCATTATATCCATGGAAGATATTTCACTTTGCAGACAGATCACAATCCATTGCTAATGATTTTTGGTTCTAAAAAGGGACTCCCCACATATACTGCAAACCGTTTGAAATTACAGTTTAAAAGTATCGTACACCATCTCAACAAACTTCAGTATTTACCATCGAACAAGATCGGACATGCAGATGGCCTGTCCAGACTTATCCCTAAACCAGTAGAACCACTAGAAGACACAGTGATCGCCGCATTAAGATCAGAAGATGAAGTAGAGAACACTGACTGACACAATTAGAGAATTGCCAGTTTCATTGAGAGAAATTAAGGAGGAAGCTGAAAAAGACAAATATATTAAGGATATAAAATCAAAACTAGCTGAAAAGGATGAGCGGACATCAGAAACTTTTTCACTTTGTGATAATGTGGTACTCTACAGTGAAAGAGTGGTGATTCCAAAGGTATTGCAGAGAAGAATCCTAAAGGACTTCCATATGAGGTATCCAGGAATTAACCAGATGAAGAGTTTAATGCGGTCTTATGTTTACTGGCCGGGAATGGACACAGATATTACAACCATGGTTGGTAAATGTAAGGGGTGCGTTCTCGCTGCAAAATCTCCGCAAATACTACAGAAACCCTGGCCTAAGACAGATAGACCTTTGACAGCTTCTATTATCTAGTAATAGTAGATAGTTATAGCAAATGGCCTGAGGTTTTCCAGATGAAAAGACCCACGGCTGAAAACACAATTAGCAGATTACACAAACTATTCGCCAGGTTTGGTGTAGTTGACACTATAGTTAATGATAACAGAACCCAATTCACTGCCAAGGAATTTAAGGATTTCTGTGAAACGTTCAAGGTGGAACATGTAAAAATCCCACCATATCATCCACGTTCAAATGGATTAGCGGAAAGATTCGTGGATACCCTAAAAAGAGCACTAAAAACGGCAACAGGTACGCCCACAAAGAAGGCACTGCAATTATTCTTACAAGTGTACAGCATAACACTAACAAAGCCACACCTTCAGCACTGTCGCCTGCCGAACTTATGTTTGCTAGGAAGGTTCGATCGGTATTCGATAAGCTAGCAAAAAGGCACACACGCCCACCATGATCACACCAAAAAGAAAATTTAATATAAACAAGAAAGTTTATTTTTAAAATTACAAAAATAACATAGCATCCTGGGAACCAGGTGTAATTAAGGAATGAGTGGGTAACATGTTATACATGGTAAAAGGACTGAAATTCATGCATAGGCGGCATTTAAATCAAATAAAAAACGGCTGACAGAGGAAATCGCAGACCCGCCGCTATTGGAAGATGAAAATTTAGAGGAGTTGTATGACACCTTTGAGTTGCAAATGCCCCAAGATGTAAAAGAAAGGTCCCACAGGAAAAGAAAAGCAACCCACCAACTAATGGTAGATCCAAAAAGGAAAAAATACTAGAACTGGCAATAAAAAAAAAAAATCTTAGGAGGGGGGTGTTGGGGCGCTCTCCACCTTTTTCTACAGTAATGGACTGTTCTAAACACTACATAAAGTAGTAGTGATGATACCTCGAGGAGTACCTCAGAAGTCAGTCGAGGAAGTAAGCCGAGTGAACAAGTCAGTCGGGTATTTCCGGTATTGGACCAGAAGTGTTCTATTTGTCAATCTCTTACATCTCACGACAATACGTTCTACTAAACACTTGTTCTGTATTCAACTAACCGCATCTTTTGTAAATACTTTTCTTCCTGGTAATACACCTACTTTATACTATTATGTTGTTTGTATTTATTTCACAATATTTCTGTACATGCAACATAACAGGAGAGAATGAGAAAATATAGGCAAAGAGTGAGAGAATAACAGAGGTATAGATCCAATTAGTATTTTTTAATATTCTAATTAAGAATAATGATAAGGCATATAGCAAGGCATTTATTATACAGCTTAGAGAGAACAGGAGCCAGTTTAGTAGCACACTTCTTAATGACTATTACTTGGATACTATCAGGTTCACATGCTTTATGGGGATTTAGGTTAGAGATGATAGCAGAAATCTTACATGGTTTCTGCTATCATACAAACCAGAGAATCAGTTTTAGGAGGGAAGTTAGGCAGTGGTATTTGGGATGAGGCAAGAGTATAGTTTGAAGAGAATTTACAGAAAAAGTTTTCAGCTTTATCAGCAGAGGATGATAATACCACAAATTGATTGAAAAGGTGGTGAATAGAGTTGCACTTGTTTAATACCTTATTACAGCTGCCAGTAATCCTAAAGATCAAAGTTGTTAAAGGATATGTGGTGCCTCATTCTCTTGGTAAACAAGGACTTTGCCCTGTCAAGGACTCATTTACATTTATTGCGAACAGCAATGAATAAGTGCCTGTTGTGACAAGAGCTGTCATGCTGGTATAAGTGAAAATAGTGTGCTATAGCAGCTGAGCATGCTCATGTGAACCATGGAGAGGATTGAGGTTTCACCTGGCATTTGTGAGAAGAGATGAAAACATCCATGCTGCTTTGACCCAAGAATAAACCTCAGTAGTACAATTTTCAATTGGGAGGTTGAAGATGTCAGTCTAGAGGACATAACAAAGGGGAAGATAGCTTGAAACCAAGAATTCATTGGTAGCAATGGAAGAATTCAAGTTGGTTTCACAAAAGGCTAATATATTGGGTGACCATTCCAAGAGAAAAGATTCTTTGATGCAGAAGTTAGAACAGATACCACAAATATTAGTGAAAGAAAGGTTTTGGGGGATGGTTTCATTGTGTTCCTTTTTGTTTTGTTTTTCATTTGATTTGTCACTGTCTGTCACTAGTGATAATACAAACCAGCATGAGCATGGCTGAGAACAGCATAGTGTGACCTTCGGAAATACATGCAGGAACACTTAACCATGCATGATATGGCATTACAAATATTCCAATATTGTCCAACTGTTGATCAGAGCAGCTTCTATAAGCGCTAGCAAAAAAAAAAAAGTTTGAGCTCCCAACAACCAGTTGAAAGCAGCAGCCAGCAAACTTCCACTGATTAATCCAATCACCAAAAAGTTAAGACAGTTAAATCATGGTGGACCTTGTAAAAGAAAGAGAGAACCTGTAAACTGTCCTAATCAGGGAACAAGGGATGAACCTCTACTCTTGATCAATAGATTATCTGTGAAAAAAAAAAAAGTACAAAGGAATTCATCTTAAGTTATGACTTAGTATCAGTTCTGATGTCTACTACCAGCTAAAAAATGGGAAAACATTGTTCCATCTTAATGCATCAATTAAAAAGTTGATAATTGCAATTGAGAGAACAAAGCACCCCCCAAAAAAAGTAGCATACAAAAAAAAAACAAATTAAATGAAAAAATAAGGTATTTAAAGATGACACATGGCTCTATAACTTATAAAGATCTTAGATTTGATTGTTCCATGGATGGGCAGGATTAATTTTAAAATTGGATTAAGCGTTTAAGATAAAAACTTATGGGTTATACTTAAAAGGAAGATTTTGATTTGAAACCCAACTGAAGACGATAGAATATTTTTCCTATAAATATTCAGATATGGTTATAAAATTGAATGGTAGTTTTTGACCTGGTTAAACTGTTTATTTAAAAGATCTTTGAAAGTATATGCTATTGTATTTAATGTTGGAGGAGGTATATTAAATCACACAAAGGATATTGGCATTTATGTTGTCAATAAAACTTTAATAACAATTCAAAACAAAAATGCCTTTCATTGAAATTTTTATTCTTTAGAAAAAAAAAGGTAATTTTTTATAAAATGCAATTTCTCTAATGTTTCTATAAACTAAAAATCACATGCTTTTTATTATAAATATTAGTATATTTAAAAATGAATATTTCTCCTATATCTTTGGTATTTGATATGAAACTTCAATTGTGAAGATTGTTTTTTTTTAAGTTTGCATTATTTATTTATTTATTTATTTTTTTTTTTCAATTAGTGCTATAGTTTGCCAGAAATGTCTTTTTGTTCTAATTAATGGTTTCAAAGCTTCTGTCTGCTTTGTGCAATCTTAGTTTCAATTGTTTTTTTCTCTGTCTTTTATTACTGTTGTGGCTGTTAATATTTTTTCTATTTTTGGATTAAAAAATTAAAATTGATCAATTACTTTGATTTTATCTGTAACGTAATTTTATAATTTTCTTAGAACATTTGTTCAGTTTCTGCTATATTGCACACAAATTAAAAATGTTTTTACCATTTGTTTTACATTCTTGGATTTTCTAATGTCAAGAAAAACCTACCGAATGAAGAGTGAAAAAACATGAATTATGGTTATTTTTCAATTTTTGAGTGGGATAAAATTTTCCATGCTAGAAACAATCCATTTGGAAATGTCAAGGGAGGTAACACTTCAGTGGAGCATTTTTCAGGACAGGAGATAAGAGGTTAAGGAGATTTGCATGATGTCCAGCTATATCAGGAAACAGGTAGCCTTATTCACAATCCTGGTCTGTTCATAAGTGAAGGAACCAACCAACTTTCTTCACCTGTTTTGTTTAAGTGAACATGGCAAATATTTAAGACACCACTTATATGAATGCTAGTTGAGGGATGCTCAAAGAGCTATTTTGTCAAGCATTACAATTCCATCATCTTGATAGTAAAAATGAAAGACATTCTATGAACAAGGGTCACGAGAAAGCATATGAATGAGAAATGGTGATCCTTGCTTTTGGGATCTCTGCCATATAGGAGCTCTCCTTGATATAGGCACCGAGTTCATGGATATATGATATATAGGGTTTGATTTAGTAACCCACAATTATGAACTCCTGTACTGGGATAGATCAGTTTCAGACAGGAGCATAGTCAGGTTTGGCATCTTTATGGTGAAGTTGAGCTTATGAAAAGTTAAGGGATTCTATATCTTACAATATAAGATCCCTTATATTGTAAGAGATGGCGATTCTGGAGTTTTTCTTTACTTTTTTTTTACTTTTTTTTTATATCTTTCATTAAAGCTGAGTTTGTTTTCGCTGTTTGATTTTGATATTAACATGGTTAGGTAAACCAGAATATTAGAAAGGTGAAAAGGCAAGGTAGCAAAACATCAGTACATCCAAGTATTATATGAGATAATTTTCTGAATCAGTTGCCAGATAGGACATTCATAAATGTAGACTTCATCCTAGCATCAAGAGGTTTCACCAGAAACTATTGCATGGTTTTGATCCCATTTACAAAATAGTAATACAGAACCCCCAGCATTATATACCTGCTAATACCTTAGAAGTTACTCATATCCTTACCAGTTACTGAGTTCATATCCTGCTAACCCACAAAATGTTTACTTTCATCACCTTTAATGAAGCGACAGACAATCTAGGAAAAAAAGTTACAGGCATACTACTTAGAGTGAACCAAGATGTTGTCTATTCAGTTAATCAAAGCAGCAGAAGTTCTTGAGTCAGAATCAGTATACATAAGTGGCAAGCATAAAGACAAACATTTAAGGATTAAATGACCCACTGAGAGAATAGAATTGTAGTAGATAGACTAAGCTATTGCCCGGTTCACACTCCACCCACGTCTATTGAACAGGTGAAGAGGCTCATCCCTTGTTTCCTGTTTAGGAAGTGGTTTCCGGTTTTCTCTTTTCAAATCTTTTCACTCTCACGTAGCCCTCTGCGCATCAGTGGCGTTTTCGCCTTGCTTGGGGTGATATGATTAAAAAAAAAAATAGGCAGCTTAGGAATGAGGTTATATATATATATATATATATATATATATATATATATATTTGGAATATTAACCTCCTCTGCTACCACAGTTACAACTAATGAAGGTTCATGGGCAATTTTTAGTATTCCAAATATTTCGAATATCAACTAAATTACACATTAAATTTTCTGAATTGTTTATTGAGCAGTTTTTAAAAAAAATATAACTGTTTTCTAGACAAAATAAATTTTGTCTGTAAAAAGTCTTATTTCATATTATATATACACTTCAGAAAAGGAAAAATTTGTCTTTCAGAGTAGTATCAAATTGTGATAACACCATTTACTGTAGCATCATATTTTCTCAACATTACCCTCATGGATGTAACATCAACAGGCCATAAAGGATGTATATCACAGAAAACCGACTACATAGACAAGAAATTGAAAATTCATGGGCAGACGGGACACTTTTGTCTATGTTGCCCAAGCAATAGTTCACTGTATTAATAAATGTCTGGAAACTGAAGGCCCCCATTTTGACCATCTCTACTGATTGTCGAATTTAAAAGTAACTTGTATTAATCTCATGATGTACAAATAAATTTAGCATTACAATATCTATACAAGCTTTTTCTTTTCTAAAATGGGTGTACAGTTTTTGGCAGACTTTTTTGTATATATAAAAGGTTACAGTACACAATTGGAGTGAATACAAATTTTTATGTTATGCATTTGTAGAACTCTATTCACCTTAGGCTAATTAGTTAATGAATCAATAGTAGAACCATATATTTGGATATTTGATTGTGTAATAATTTACTTGGCCATGATAATATGAATGGAATATTAAAATAATTGTGAAGATATAATAGTACAGGTATTGATCTGATTGGAACTGTAGTCATTCTCAAATTCTTATCATGAAAATAATTTTGAATTCATTGCAGTGCTTTAAATAATAGATTCAAGATTTGCACTGAGATAAAAAAAAGCAATAGCTATATAGCTATTTTGAAATCTTTTAAATTCATCTTTTAATTTAAAGAAATTTTTGATCTCATGGAGAAAATACTAATATTTAGTTGTCTTCTTATCCAAAATTATTGTTAACATATTTCTATTTAAAAAATAAATAAATAAATAAAAAATAATAATTTAATAAGCACAATGACTAAAATTCTACCATATTTGCTTTTACTTTGTATCATGTTTGATATTTTTCCTTTTTTTCTTTTCTTTCTTCTTCCACAAAAGTGAATTGTGGATAAAGTTCAGTTTAGAAATGTAAATTCAGTTTTTAATTTCAACAACTCATGACAAGTAATATTTCCTATTTTATCATGTTGGTCATCAATGTCAGAGGTAGATGTTGGTTGTATGGCACTAAAATAATTTTTTTTCTCCTGTAACTGGAAAGAGAGAGTGTACATGTGTGTGTATCTGTGCTTTTCCTATATATAGTGTCAATTTGCAGGATCTTTTGTGCTTATATCTTAATTTCTTTTTGATAATTGAATGGACCATGTCAATGGGAAGTGTAAAATTTTCCAACCCCCAAGCTATAATGAAGTTTCTATTCCTGTAGAAAATTCATCACTATATTATGCAAACACTGAGTGCCTATCATACTCATCTGTGAAGAAGTGGTGTGCAATGAAATTTTGAGGCCTACATGGTCTAGGAACTCATCAACAGTGTCTACTCTCAAAGTTGTTGTTTCTGTTCATGTGTAAATAATGAATGAATAACCAAAATATCAACTGAAACATGAAATGTAAGAAAATATTAAATTTAAAATTTGTGAGTAATTGGAGTATGCAAAAGTCATAGGCTAAATAAAAATGATACTGAGTGGACACATCAAAGTTGATTTTGCAACATTTTCTTGCAATAATTTTTGGTAATGACTTGTTACTGTTGATGAAACATACTTATATCACTATGATCCAGGGACCAAACAAGTAGTAGCACTCTGGTTCTTCTATCCAAAGAAATTAAAGATAAGGGATAAAGAATCTTGAGAAACATTATTGCTAAGTGTGTTTAACTGCAAGATGAATATATGGAATAACACATGTTTCATAGCTCTTGATCATTCTCTTCTTGGTTGAGCTGATAACTTTTCAATACTTCCTCAGGAATATATCATGTGGATGAATAAGATTAGTCAAATCTAGACCTTTCATACCTTTGTAGGAAAGTTCTATCATAAGATTAGCTACCTAGATATTAGCAATATATGCTACACTTACTGAATAATCCTCTTTTCTAAAAGACAAGGTTGTGAATAGTAATTGAGTAGAGATCTTAACAACAATGATTTGATATAAATATGAGTAAGCTAGAACAAATAAACTTGGTTGAGAAGGAGTATGTTTAGCTTGTTATACCTGAGTGACAGGCAACTTATTCAGAGTTGAGCAGTCTATGTTGGCTGAATGAACAAAGTGCTATATTTTATAGCATATTAATTACATTTCAGGAAACCCAGCAAAAATTCTCCCACAAACTGTAACTTATAAATATTTTCATACTTGTAAGAAAAACTTTCTATTATGCACATATTTCAGTCTAACAAAAATATTACTTATGTCCAAGTCAACTATTAATATTTTTCTTTAAAATTTTTTTTCCAAACTCAACTTATACATAGCAGATCACAATACCTTACCCTATATTCCCTGGTCAATTTAGTAAGGGAAAGTTTATTTGCAAAGAGAGTAGAAAAAAAGAATTAAACAATTCTGCTCTGTTAAAGAATATTAGATTATTTAATTGTGTACATGAAAAGAAAATGTATATTTGATTAAATCATCAAGCAATAACACTAATGTTTTCAAATTGTTCTTTAACTTATTTGCAGGTAAAGTGGAATTTTGTTTTAATAAGACAACTTTAATTTGAACTCCAAAAATGTTAAAATTACTAAAAGCCAACAAGAATTTTAGATTGAAAGAATGTGTTTGTGTTTTTGTTTTTATTGTCTTTTTAAATTCTTTATTGAATTAAAACAAATATGCATTAGACAAATCTGTATAATTAAATATTTTCAATTATTAGCTGGGCCACAGAGCTTTTCAGTTTAGGCCCAATTTATTTAAACTCTCGCAGTTACAGTTATATGTTGGTGTAGGTATTAGTTCATATTTTTTCTCTACAGCAGATAATAATTAGTGGTCACAGAATCCTTTAACAGTTTCCTTTTCTCGTGTTTGAATTAAATGGCACTCAACTTACACTAGATTAGATTTCACTACTGGTGACCAAAATACATTTCGAGGTTCCAATCTACTTAAAAAAAAATATTATTTCATTTGCCTCCATTCTTTTTTGATGACTCAAATATAATGGCCTAACTTTTGTCTAGATCAGATTTCGCTACCGGTAAACAATTACACTGGTTTATTTCAATGTTCAATTTATTATTGTCACACTGGAAGTAGAAATTTTGTTTAGAAAAACATTCTTAATAAAAATTAAAAAGAAAGAAATGAATGATGTTTGGGCGTTTTGGTGCCAGGAATTTTGAACCATTTAAATGTATGTATGTGTTTGACTCTTTCGCTCTGTCACAAATCTCATGTTGAAAGTATCTTTATTTGTTCAATATTGAAGTTAATCAGGCTTACTTTCATTTTTATTAAGAATTGCATAAAATGTATTATGTTACACTGGAAAAATAATAAAAATGAATAAATTACTGATAGTCCCTTTCTCTCCTTTTTTTAATTTCATCTGCTACGTTAAAAATAGTTTACAATTGATAGTCTTCCATCTGCAACAACCCATTAAAATCTACCAATTTTTAAAAGATATTTCTTTAAATGTTTAACTGACAACCTATGTAGGTGATTTTCTAAGCGCAAGTATACGACACCCAGTGAGGATCGAACTCACTACTCAGTTGTAACTGGTTCTAATGAGACATGCTTGCTAACCATTACACCATGTCAAGGTGCCCTGACTGACAACCTATGTAGAATGATATACAAAATAGTTTCATTATATATTCTGAAATAAAGTAAAAAGGACTATATTACATTAGTAATATTTCTCATGAGAATAATATAAAGAATAAAAACTATAAAAACGATCAACAATATTATTATTTGATGATTATTATATAACAGTAACTTTAAATAAAATCTGATATATAAATGTTACACTTGATAAAGAAAAGATTAACTGCCTAATGAGCAGTAAGATTACTTAATCTAAGCAACCTTGTTTCTTCTTTTATATACCATATCCATTCAAGACATGGATCTCCAAAACTTCCTCTCCCAGTTGGCTTTTTTCCTTTGCTAAGGCTCCTTCTCTATTCTACTCTCTATTCACACAAGAAGGTCGGTGGCTTGCTACCTTTCCCTATCTCTCTTTCTTTCAATATGACACTTGAGGATTAAGTTTTCCATGTCTTCTTTCTTCATTATGTGTCCAAGGAATTTCAGCTCTCTTCCTGATTCTAAGTACAAGTGTTCTTTCTTTTGCAATTTTCTGTAAAACTTGTTGCTTACTTGCTTCATGCACGGAATTTTCAATATCTTTTTGTAGGACCACATTCCTGCTGCCTCCAGTTTTCTCCTTAACCTTGGATTGTCTGGCATTCACTGATATATAAGATCATATAGCAATCCAGTACTCTTTGTTTTCAATGAAATTTTTCTACTTCTCAGCTTTTGGAATGCACCTTTTGCTAGTCCAATGTATGTTTGAATTTTGGTGTCATTTTTTCTATTCTCTGTTAAAACAAGATATATAAACCTCTGTACATGTTTGATGTTGACATTTCCAATTTGTAACTCTTATCTTGGGTTTTTCTCTTGCTGATTATCATTCTTTCTTTCTTTTTGCAGTTGATGGTTAGTCCTTTTTTTTTCTCTCACTTTTATTTTTACTACTTAGTCTTGGAGGTCATGTAGTTTCCTTTCTGAGTCACACAGTGTCATTTGCATATCATATATTAAGTTTGTACCCATCAGTAATAAATTCTGGTAAGATAGCAACACTGCAGAGGCTGAGTAAATCTCGCAAGAAGACACATCTTCATCTCATATCCATTTTTATTTTTGTGTAGTTACTCAATTCATTTTCTATCCATATGCAGGAAGTTTACTCCCACTTCTGGATTATTCTCACATCTTTTCTAAATAGAGCTAGCTTTCATAGAAATTCAGATTTATGCATTTGTATAATTTATGAAACAAAAGTGCAAATCCTCCTGTATTTGTATTGCTCTGATATTCTAATCATGAATATAATATTTTTTGTTCAGTTTCCTTGACACTGTCTTTGTCCTATTTCCAGTTTAATTTTACTTTGTGCTCTATTCATCAGAATTTGCATCATTAGTTTGGTTATGTTGCTCATTAAACTGATTGTTCATTATAGCTCACACTAATTGCACTGTTTTTTAGGTAATGTTATGAAGATATGCTTCCACTGTTGTATATTTTGTTTATTATTTCTGTGATTTTGTCCATGTCAAAATTGTCTAAGGTTGAGGATATTTTATTTTTTTGGTATCCCATCAGTCACTTTGTTCCAATTCATCTTCTCCAGTGCTGACCTTATTTCAAATTTTAATATTTCTGTCTCTTCTGCATTTTCAAGCATTGTAAGTGCTCACATTGTAAAAAAGTTCTTTGATATATTCACTCCATCATTGGAGTATTTTTTCTTTATTTATTATCAATGATCTTTGCTTTGATTTAATAGGCACTGATTATTAGCACACCTTCTGTCCTGTTATTTTGTTTGTTCTCTTGTGCATATTTGCTGTATTTGTGTTTCTCATCCTTTCTATTTCTACACACCGTTCCTCTTTAGCCTACCTATTTTTTTGTTTTAATTTCTGTGTCTAGTGTTCAGTACTCTTTTCCATTCCATGGCATTGTTTGTTGTCACTTTTTCATCATTTCTATAATTTCCAGTATCATCTACTTTTCTTGTCTCATTTTCCTTGATTTCATTTGTTTCTCTCAGCATGTTCCACTTTAATTTTGTAGTTTCATTCAAGTTATATTCGTTTATAACTTTGTTTTTGTATGTCTTCTTGCAATTTGGGTTCTTTGGGAGTTTGTCATAATGCTATTTAGGTGTTGCATTGGTATCTTTTATATTCTATAGTTTACTCTGATGTAGCACATGATTGGAAGATGATTACCCTTGCAGTCAGCACTTGGGTATGTTTTGTAGTGTAGAACTGTTTCCTTTTGTTGATAGTTACATAACATAATCAATCATGTCCTTTGTGACCCCTCTTAGGCTTTTCCATATTCACAGCCGTCTTGGATGCTCTTGGAACCAGGTGTTGGTAATTATTTGATTATTGCTGTGCATCACTGGAAACATCTTTCACCATGCTCATTTTGGGAACTTAAAAATTAAACTTGTTTTTATTGTTTACTAAATATGTAGAATATTATTATCATTTATATAAAGTCTCAATAAGATTTTTTTTAAAAATCAAATGTTAAGGTACTACAAACTTTAAAAAAGAGATTGTTGTGAATCAAAATCAAATCCTTTCTTTTTTAATATTTCCAAGTAGGTATTTTTACTTCTTGGTAATGTTGATTTTTATGGTCATGTCTCGCAGCTGTAGTATGAAAGTTGTTTAAAACTTGCATTCCCATATTTATTTTATTCACTTGGAAAGTTTATGAAAATTATAAAAAAAATAAATATTTTGAAAAATTTTAACAGTTTTCTATTAAAATTATGTAAAGAAAGTGGTAATTTAAAAACATTTTCCCACCCTGTTGGCAGGGCATCAGAATACGCCAACTGCCCCCCTGCAGAGAGTAAAAGTCTCTCAATGGCGACCCGTGTTGTCTGGGGACAAGATCCTGGAAATTGAGTAAGCCATGGCCCGGATGCAAAGAGGTCATGGTCCTGCAACACATCACTTCGGCCCTTACCTGGGCTAGACGGGCAGTCAGAGAGGCCCGATCCAATCAACCGGATGGTCAGGTCAAGCCCTAACATCTACTCCCAAACATACCCTCCAAAAACATTTTCTACCAAGACTGATGTATCCTACCATACATATCCCTCCGCCAAAAAAATGAAACTACCAGACCATTGAAAGTTATATATAAGGAAACTACTACCAGCTTTCTATGAATAGATATCAGAAGATGCTGGCTAAGGGTCAATCGACTGTGCAAGATACATGGGCCTGGACATGGTTGCAAGCCATCCAACTGTGCACCTACTTTATGGGGCAGTGCACAGGGGGAGGAGACAGGTGCTCCGGGTCTCTCACGCCGTCGAGTATATTGGAGGGGAAGACAGATCCCGTTCGCGGGCTCCAGCCTGGTTTTGTTGGTGGGGATAACCCTCCAATGAATAATATATAGTATGTCTAATAAATATTCCAATCGCCCCCATACAGAATCTCCGTCAGACTCGGAAAGTGAGTTTATTATTACAAAACAATTTCCTCAGTTTATTGTTTTGGAGTCGTTAGAAGAAAAACAATTAACAAAGATTTGTTATTGAAAAAGTACTTTCTGGTGCTATAGTACCAAAGATGGTAAAGAAGCTTAAAAATGGTATGCTACTTGTCCAAGTAGAAAAAAAAACATTCTGATGCACTTCTAAAAATGAAAACCTTTTCTGAAATAAAGATAAAAGCGTATCAACACAACACACTGAACAAATCTAGAGATATAGTCAGAAGCATTGAGCTTTCACTCTGCACTATCGAAGAAATTAAGACTCGGCTAAAAACACAAGGTGTAATAGATGTACGATGTATTCAAATTAGAAAAGGAACAGATGTCATCGAAACAAACACATATATATTCATTTTCAACCTCCCAAAGT
Source organism: Ascarosepion bandense (assembly GCA_037127315.1). Lineage (NCBI taxonomy): Eukaryota > Metazoa > Mollusca > Cephalopoda > Sepiida > Sepiidae > Ascarosepion > Ascarosepion bandense. The sequence continues at coordinate 870,876 of JBBBDQ010000139.1, read as the reverse complement.
CCCGAAGGAATTAAAAATAGGATTTACAATTGAAAAGGTCAACCACTACATCCCAAGCCCTCTACGGTGCTTCAATTGTCAACTTTTTGGACACCATAAGGACAGGTGCACGAGACTCCCAACATGCAGAAGATGCAGAGAAAGAGACTCTGACCACCATGGGTAAGAATGTAACAAAAAAGTAAAATGTGTTAATTGTCTTGAAGATCACCCATCAGACTCCAAGCAATGTATAATCTGGAAAAAAGAAAGAGATCAACACTATCAAGTTTACACGGAATATATCCTCCTCTGAAGCTAGAAAGATAGTCAAAGCAACTGGCTTATTCCCCACTAAATTATATGCATCAGTTACTAAACCAAAACCATTCTTGCAAACTCCTACTCAGTAAATTATCAAAACTTACACCAGAAACACTTCCCGCTTTCTTGAAAGAAATTAATCCACTCCCTGAACTTGACAAAAACACTGAACCTTCAAGCATGGAAAAACCATCAACATCAAATACCTCTATGGCAGAACAAAAACCTCTTCTCCAGAGGGAAACTATCCAAAAAAAAATCAACTTTATGGAAGGAATCTAAGTCCCCTCCCCCAAAGAAAGTCACTACTACTCATGAGCAGACTGTACAGAGATCTTCTTCTAAACAAAGAACTATAGTGGAGAAAAACACCAAAAAAAAAAAACTATGCACATCTATAGATTCAGAAGACATGGAAATGGAGAGTATCCCTCTTGTAGAAAACAACCACCTCAATTCTCATAAAGATAAATGGAAATCAAATACATAAAATTTAACCATGGCCATCAAAATAATTCAATGGAATTGCAGAGGTATAAAAGCCAATCTGAACGAACTTCTACTAATATCCAGTCTATGTCCAATAATAATGTTTTCAAGAAACTTTTTAAAACCGTCTGAAAGCATTAAACTCCGCAACTTCTCTGAATACAACCACATAGTAAATAACCCAAGTAGAGCTTCCAGAGGAACATCCATTCTTATCAATAATAAAGCCAGATAAATTTACAAACTAATTTACAGGCAATTGCCGTTACAACCACCTTACATAGGACTGTCAAGTTTGCTCCATTTATCTACCTCCAAATGACCCTATAGACGAAACAGAAATAGAAAATCTTATTAACCAACTCCCTCGTCCCTTCCTACTATTATGTGACTTTAACAGTCACAACACTAGTTGGGGATGCTCAAACACAAACAGAAGAGGAATCATAATAGAAAATATTATCAACAATAACAACCTATGTATATATAATAATAAGAAACCAACTTTTATTCACTCTGCTACAAACATGTTCTCAGCAATTGATCTTTCTATAAGTGATCCAAGTATCTTTATGGATTATGACTGGACTGTTCATGAGGATACATCTAGAAGCGATCACTTCCCAATAACATTTAGAACATATTGGCCCTGAAATAATATCAAAAATACCTCACTGGAACCTTAAAAAAAGCCAACTGGAATAAATTCAAACAATTACGCAAATATAAACTCCTACCTGGAAAACATGAGAAAGACCCGATCACCCATTTTACAGATACTATTATTTCTATAGCTGAGGAATGTATCCCTAAAACAACTTTATCAACTAAGTATAACCGGCCTTGGTTTAATGACGATTGTAAAAAGGCTATCAGGCTACGGCATGCTGCATTAAGAAAATTCAACCACCGACCCACTGCTCAGAATTTAAACCATTTTAAAATATGCAGAGCTAAAGCACGCCGAATAATAAAAGAAGCCTAATGGGAATCATGGAAGAGCTTTGTTTCCAAAATTAATAATAACACCAAAAGTAAAACCATATGTAATATGGTGCGGAAAATTTCAGGGAAAAATATCAGTTCCCCACTCAAGCACCTCTGTATAAACAACAACAAAATAACCCAAAAAAAAGGACATGGCCAACCTGCTTGCAGACTCTTTTGCAAATAACTCGTCATCCAAAAATCACAGTAAAAAATTCCAGACTATTAAACAGGAATCGGAAAAAATCAAGCTGAAAAGTAATAATGAAGAAGAGTATAATAAACCTTTTTCTATTAATGAACTGAAGGATTCATTAAAGAAGGCTAATAACACAGCTGAGGGACCAGACGAGATATCGTATGAGTTCTTAAAACAACTACCTGATCAATCATTGAAGTATTTACTATCTGTTTTTAATGACATCTGGATCAGTGGTATTATCCCTGCCATATGGAAACAAGCCATAGTCATTCCTGTAGTAAAACCTGGAAAAGATGCATCTGACCCCCTCCAATTACCACCCCATAACACTAACAAGCTGTGTATGTAAGACTCTTGAAAGAATGGTAAATAACAGATTAGCTTGGTTTTTTGAAATCAATTAAACAATAACCAATCTTCAATGTGGTTTCCAAAAACAGCAGAGTACTATGGATCATTTAATAAGGCTGGAAACTTTTATTAGGAATGCCTTTATCCAAAAAAAACATATTACTGCTATTTTCTTTGACTTGGAAAAGGCATACGATACCACATGGAGATATGGTATCATGAAAAATCTCAAAGAAGCTAGACTGATGGGAAGACTACCTGTTTTCATCAATAATTTTTTAAACAATAGATTATTTAATGTCCATGTAGGAGCATGCCTCTCGGACCCCAAGGAACAGGAAATGTGAGTCCCACAGGGGAGTATTTTATATGTAACATTATTTAACTTAAAAATCAACAATATTGTTGGATGTATAAACCCAGGTGTGTATTGCTCACTGTATGTCGATTTTTTAATCTGCTACAGTTCAATATATATCCACATAATTGAGCGGCAGCTTCAACAATGCATTGACAAAATAAAAAAATGATCAACCAAGAATGGATTTAAGTTCTCCACTAACAAAACAAAATGCATGCACTTTTGCCAGCTTAGAAAATTACATCCAGATCCTCGGTTAAAACTGGATGGGATTCAGATTCCCGTTGTAGACCACATAAATTTTTAGGACTAATACTAGATAAAAAGCTCACCTTTATTCCACACATCAAGCACTTAAAAAACAAATGCACCAAAGCTATCCAGCTGATGCGAGTTATTGCCCACAGAGATTGGGGAGCTGATAGACAAACCTTACTGAAGTTATATTGATCATTTGTGCAATCGAAATTGGACTATGGCTACTACATATATGGTGCCACCAGAAAGTCATACACAGTCATTAGATACTGTTCATCAGGGACTTAGACTGGCCTTGGGAGCCTTTTGAACCTCTCCCATCAATAGTCTATATGCAGAAGCCAATGAACCGCCATTATCAATTCACCGCAACAAACTAGCTTTACAATTTTTGACCAAAATCCTCTTTTGCCCATCCAATCCTGCCTATGACTGTATTGTAAACCTGTTATATCACCCTCTCTATGATAGGAAAAAGAAAACAATTAAAATATTTGGCCTAAGGATGAAAGAAATCATCAGAGAATCCAATATAAACCTGGAACAAATTCACGAATCACTCATTTCAGAAAAACCTCCATGGGAAATCATCCAACCAACAGTATTGCTAAATCTCACCTTAAATCAAAGACCAACCCTACTGATTTCTATGAAGAACTGAACAAGATTGTTGATAGTTACCCTTCCTATAAACATGTATAGACAAATGGATCGAAAGAAGGTGAGAAATGTGGATGCTGTGCCCTACTAGATAACATCACAAAAAAAAGACATCTACCCAATGGAGCATCAATTTTTAGTGGTGAAGCCACAGCTGTTGAGCTGGCACTTGATCTAATCACTGACAATGTAAGTGACAGCTTCATTATATTCTCTGATTCACTTTCTGTACTATTGTCCATCTACAACAAGAATCTTAATAACCTGATTATCATTAAACTTTTAAATTGATTAAATGTGATGAACAAAACCAAGAATATTGTCTTTTGTTGGATCCCCAGCCACATTAGCATTCGTGGTAACACGAAAGCGGACGTGGCTGCAAAGGAGTCTCTGAGAGAGGATATCTTCAATATGAAGGTCCCATTCACAGATCAAAGGCCTGCAATAAAAAGATATATTCAACTCAAATGGCAAAAACATTGGTCGACCTGTCAGAACAACAAACTCTTCTAAATTAAACCAAATTTGGGAGAGTGGAGAGGTGCATTAAGGAAATCCAGATAGGAAGAGGTAATACTGTCTCAAATTAGGATAGGACATGCCGTTTTTACCCACTCCTGGCTGTTAAGAGGAGTAGATCCACCCAAATGCTCTAAATGCCAGATGAATAATAGCATAAGACATATACTAATTGATTGTACAGACCTGGCAAAAATTCGTCAACAGTTTTATAAAGTACAGGACTTAAGATCTTTATTTGAAAACATCAACATTGACAAAATACTAGCCTTCCTTCGGAAAATTGACCTATTTAATAAAATTTAACTTTATTATATAGCTTCAACATAGACATATAAACTATAACATTTCCTGTGTTCCGAATGAGCCTGTTTCCAGAGAATAACTGTCATTTAAAATAAAAATATGCTTCCAGCCTTAAATGACCATTTAGATGTTGATAGGCCGTTAAACAGGAACAAACAAACAAACAAACAAAACATTTTGAAATAATTACATTTTATCTATTTGTGTAGTTGTTCTTTCTTTTTCAGTTGATTTATCATTTCCTTTATCATTTCTTGTTTTTCATGAACTAAATAACCCTTATTGACTTGTTTTCTTGGCAGTAATATCACTTTTATCTCACTTTAATAATGTAAGAACAGATATTCTTGGTTGTTACTTTTTGATATGTCCTGATGAATACATTATTCATTTATTATTGCAGCTAAAATATTTGAAATGTAAAACATTTAGTTATTAGTAAAATTAATATAAAACTCTTTTTTTTTTCTTCTCAAAAAGATATCTCTAGGTGATATGAAGTTAAAGTATCTGGTAGGCTGTTTATCCAAACTACTGGTACTTGTACCTAGGCTAACCCCCATAATACTGTAAATATTAAATATATATGGTGAGGCTTATCTATCTATCTATATATATATATATATATATATATAAAAACATAGTACACTTGGTATGTAATCCGGGTGAATTCCAAAAGAGACGAACTCATAAATTCATTTATTTAATTTAACAGAGTAATATTTTATAAAGGATTTTTGATTATTAGCTTGGATGATACATATTTCACCGCTTTGATGTTCTTAACGCGGCTCGTCAGATTGGATCTGACGAGCCGCATTAAGAACATCAAAGCGATGAAATATGTATCATCCAAGCTAATAATCGAAAGTCCTTTATAATATATATATATATTTTTAAATGTATCACCTCAAGCAAGGCAGTAACACCACTGATCTGCAGGGGGCTACATGAGAGTAAAAAAATTAGATAGGAGGAGAGTAAAGAGAAAGATGCACCAGTTAAGGATGGGGATACAGGTTTGATGACAGTTGCAAAGGTAGAGAGAAAGGAAAAGATATACAGGATGGTGTAGAAAGAACTGGAGTCAAATGGTTAAGAGATGAGTATTGACATTGCATTTAAATTCCTGGAGATTGTAGCCATCAGGAAAGGAAGAATAGAAGTGCAAGAAAAGAAGCTGCAAGAGTAGAATTGTTGTCTGCATTTGGTTGATCTAACTGAATGGGTGAGACCCAGTCGCCAGTCTGGTTAGACAAGTAAACACCTATTGCAGGGGCACCAGTGACTTAAGTTTGTTGGAGCAGAAGCCATGAATTTATAGAAAAGACAGAGGGAAGCCACATCCCGTCAGTGGGGAAGTGGCTGGAGTTGAGCTGCCAAGTCGGTACCTATCTCATTACTGATTCTCCTTTGGAGCCTGTCAAGAAGACTGAAATGAAAAGCAAGTGCATCTGACCATATATGACAGCAGTACTCCATGCACAGATGGATGGTTGATTTGTATATATATACAGGATGGATTCAGGCAGAAAAAAACATTCTGGCCCGACACAATGACCCAACCTTCCTAGCAGTGGATTTAGCTATTGACTCAATGTAATGGTTCCACTTGTGATTGGAAAAGAGGGTAAGGCTGAGGAGGCGCAGTGTATGCTTATGGGAGGCAGGAGAGATTGCCTGTGATGATTGACAGACATCAGCTTGGTCTTAGACGCATTGAAATTTACAAGCCACTTCTTACCCCATTCCACCACAGAATGTAGATCCCTCTCAAGATCAGCAGTGAGGTTATGGTTGTCTACCATGCTGGATTTCTTACTGATGTAGGAGTAAATTGTGGTGTCATCTGTATAGATGCCTACTTGGCACTTGATCACGTCTGGGAGATCATTTATGAAAATAAGAAAGAGCGTCAGGCCTGGGATAGAGCCCTGAGGAACACCAGCACAGTACAGTAGGATGTGAAGTCATGCCCATTCAAGATGACCTTCATTATGCAGTTATATAGAAAAGATCACATCAAGCAAGTGTCCAGTAATACTGTAACCCCTTAGTTTGCATTGAAGGCCATCATGCAAAAACTCTGTCAAAAGCCTTGGAGATGTCCAGGGCAACAGCACAAGCATCGCCGGACTCCTTGAGGGCCTAGAACATGTACTCCATGTTGGCCATGGACCTGGCGAAGAGGAAGCCATACTGGCTGTCTGAGAATAGTTTATGGATAGTAAGACATTGAACTATTTCAGCATTAATAATGGCCTCGAACATTTTCCCGAAAATTGGTAAAAGGCTCATAGGGTGATAGTTAGATGGGTCCTAGGGTTCACCCAAGTTCTTAAATACAGGAGCGACAGAAGAGGACTTCCAGCATGCAGGAAAATAGGAAGCAGAAAGGTAGTAATTGTGGAGTTCAGAGAGAACAGTGGAGAGTTCAGGGGCACATTTCTTAAGGACAATCAGCGGGATTCCATCACCTCTGCTCACCTTGTGGGGGTTGAGTTTTGAAATTACCTTAGGTACTACTGTCAAGGTAATGTATACATCCAAGGGGAGGAATGAGATTTGAGACAAAACTTCCTGATAAGTATGAAGGCATCAATCCCAGCTTTCACCCAGGAAGAAATCTCAGAAGCACAGTCATCAACTGGGAGATTGAACACTTTTTCCCAGGGATGTCACATAGGAAATTGTGAAAGGCATCCCAGTCAGCTCTTTGGTAGCGGTAGGAGGCTCCTGGGAGGAGTGAGAATGGTGAGAAATATTAAGAGAGACAACAGCATGATCAGAGTTGCCGAGATAGCAAAGCTGCAAGACTTGGCAGGAGACAGATGCAGAAGTAAAGCATAGATCTAGTATAGAGGCATGTCCTGAGGGAATGCTGGAAAAGCGCTTGGGGAAGTCCACTATTTGCGTAAGGGATTGGGAAATGGCAAAGTTCATGGCGTGGATGCCAGCTGAATTGGTAACAGAGCCACTCCGCATGATGGGTGTTAAAATCTCCTCCCAATACAAATGGGTGAATGGGTGGGGGGAAGTAGTGGTATCACTAACAAAGCTCTCTTCCAATGATCTATAATTGTCAGAAATGCTGTCTAGAAGGTAGCAGTCGGGAGAGGAGGGGGAACAGTAAAGGAAGAAAAGGTAGCTAACCGAACTGAGAAGTGACAGACGGAGACATATATATTGGTGGTCAGAGGATTCAAGTGATATCAAATAAAGTACTTTATATTTTGCTTAAATGTTTAAATAAATCAATAGATATCTTAGGTATGGTATTTTAAAAGTAAATTGTAGACATTTAGAGTTTGTAATGCAGTTTCAAATTTGACCATTGATTGGTAGTCATTTTATATTTGTATTGCCTACCAAACTGTTATTAAAACAATCAATATGAGAGTTTCATTAGCTGTTTTATTTTAAATTAAATTCAGTCCTGTTGCTATAAAGTGATACTTTTTCTTACCTGCAAGTAATGTGATAATGTCACTATACACAAAGGGTTACTGGAAGTGAAAGAGATTAAGAAGATTTTGGTGAGGAGAAAGGACAATAAAAGAACAGGGTTCAGAAAGACAAAAGATGATAATCTGCAATACATTTAAATTTTTTAAGATTGTTATGTAGCAGGGAAGCAAGAAACTGGAAGAGAGTTTCACAAGTGGAAAGTGCAAGAAAAGAAACTATTAGAATAGAACTTAGTTACATCAAGCTAATTCAATAGTAAAACAGTGAAAGCTAGTCGCCAATCTAGTAGTAAACTTAAGCATCATTCCATGTCAAATCAACAAGAATCTGATCATTAAAGATACCAAATTATTTTCAAATTTGGTACATTTATCAAGCTTCATGATACAAATTGAATGGTCTTAATTTAACATCTCTAAGTCAAAGAGCTCCAGAGATATGACCCTTTGCCAAAAAGGTAAATTTTGGAAAATAAATCAGGAAGATTAAATATCAATTTCTCAGTTGTTTTTCAGTACTTCCTTGATAATATTAGGACTTAAAATCTAAAAGAAATTGACTAATTTAAAAATAAAGACACATTCAATTTTATTGAAATGAATGAATTATCTGTGATTTAATATTGTTAAAAGGCTAATTCTGTGAATTAAAACTTTCATTTCTAAAATTATATTTTCAAATTTTGTGTAAAGAAGCATTTTATAAAAAAGACATCAGCTTAGAATATTTAAACATTGGAATTTCTTTTTTTATTATGGTCATATCAAATGCAGGTAAATAAAATAAAAAAAATAAAATGCAACATCAAATACAGTTTTCTTCAGGGAAATATCAACTTACTTTTCTATTGTTAATACACAATTAAAATTAATATAGTATTAAGTATTTCCTTAGCCTTCAGACTTAAAATATGAATCCTGACACTCAATAGATGTGTGTGTAAAAACATGACTACTGCTTCAACAACAGTGGTATCACTAACAAAGCTCTCTTCCAATAATAACTCTGGATTGAAGCATGGTTTTGGTACTGTGACATCATTACCATTAATCCAGATTACCCCAGCAGTATCTCATAATAGCACCATGAGATTTGTAAGTATGGCTAAAATCAGCCATTTTTAGCATTTTTTATTTTCTTCCAATAAATCTAAATTCAGTTTGAAATATATTTTACTTATTGGAAATATCAAAATTAATCTATATACTTGAAATTAAAACTAAAATATCAGCTTCAAGAAAGAGTTTTCAGTTTTTAAGATTTGTTTTAATCCTTATTCCTTACTATCACTTCCCCCCACCCTGTTAAACATAGTCTAAACATGCAAAACTAAATGAATAGAGTTAAATAAAAACTATCTTTATCTGAAATGCTCATAAAAATTAAATGGTGAAAGGGACTTTTTGAAAATGTTTCCTTCAGTGATTAATCTCAATATAGTATATAACTTTCTTTTCTGGATTTAAACTTTTAAAAGCTTAAAGTTCAGTAAATGCAAGAAAACAATTTCAAGGATTTGGCAGTTAACTGTTCAACGGGATATCTTATATTTATAAGTGCATGTACACACACGCAATTTCTGAGAAATCTAAAATATAGTTTGGTATAACGACCAGTTTTCCAATTTACAAAATTAAGTAGCTCTAAAAGAGTGCTTGTTTGTTTTAAAAGTTGTTTTTATACCAGAATGGTTGTAAGTAACTCAGCTATTTTTTTTTTTTTTACTAAGTAAAATATTTTAGGTATTTCTATCTTTTTGTTTTTTAAATGAAAAAATAAATTTTGATTTTTACTAATTTTCTCATTTTCTAACGTTTTTTTTTTTATTTGAAAAATATTTCTTGTTTATATTTAAGTGTAAATGCATGCTTATATTACAATAATAAAATAATAGCTGTGAAAAATTAAATGAAGCAAGCAATTTTCTTCTATCAACAACACAAAGTTTTATCTTTGGTTTTATATTTAAAAAATGTTTTATCTCTGAAAGTTATTAACAGTATTACAAATGTAGTTAATTTATGCAATGAAATAAACAAATTATTACAATGTTTTTACTCTTTATTAGACAGATACATGGTTTAGCATTTTAAAAATTTTGAAATTTTATGTAAATGATATTTATACTTACAGGTTTAAGCCACTACAAAATGACCTTGTACATATTTATGATATTGTATTCTAAAGTAATGAGTACTAAGGCAGAACATGGAATGAGAGAAACTATTCATATAATTGGCATGCCTGCAATGTTAATTTAGTTCAGTGAAAGAAATTAGATATAGATTATATGATGATTATGAGATTTATTCTAGCATCTCCAATATTTTTAACACTCGGTTTATGCCCTTTTTACTATTTATACTATTAAACAAATAATAAAAAACTTTTTGGTACAAAAAATATACCTGTTATAATTTTATTTTAAATTAGAATTACTTGGTGTATTTTGTTTTTATTTTAGCTATAAGCTATAAAATGTCTACAAGCCCTGAAAGAAAATTATGTAGTACTTCTTTTCATCCTCATAATCTTCTTTCAAAATTGCTATCTCCCTTTGATACATGTAGAAAGCAAAGAATTTTTGGAAGGAAAAAATACTGTAACCATTTATTTTTTTCTTTTAAAGTTCTATTCATTGTACCTAATTGGTGAAAATAAATGTCAACTATTTATATGAAAAGTCCCATATTCATGTGACAATAGATTGACATTGTTGTGCTCTTGAATAAAATTGATAACTAGAATTGTGATTTTTAGAATAACAAAGTTAAAAGCAAACTCCAGTTTACTTTTTCTTTTACCATTTCTTTTTCTTTTTACAAAAGAATATCCTTTTTATGCTAATTCCCCGTGTTATTGAAAAGAATATTTATATTTTTGATCATAATGCAAAATATATTAATTTGATGTTTGTTTGTTTTTTTATGTTTTTTTATATTTATTTATTTTTTTTATCGAAAGTTTTGTCACTCATGATGGCAATACATATAAAATAGAAGTATCTTTAGAATTGAGTTTTCTGGCATATATAGTTGGCAGTTTTATTACTCTAAGCTTGTAAGGTTTTTAATTGAATTTTAATTGTTATTTGTTTCTTTTTTCAGCTTGTTCCACAACTTGTTCGTATCCTCAAAAACCTTATTATGGCTGGCTATTCTCCTGAGCATGATGTGTCTGGTGTTAGTGATCCTTTCCTACAGGTAACTTTACCGCTTTATTACTTTTCAATTGGTATTTATATTGCATTATCTTTTTTTTTTCATTATCTATTGTATGTGTAATGCTGGAAACTCATTAAATTTTAATATTATTTAAGATATCAATTTTTATGTATTTAACCAGATTGCCTTTTGCATTCTGTTGTGAAAGGTCCATTCAATTCAACCATATTATTACTGGCTGTTAAATGGTTTCAGGTGTAATATTTTATAGTTTTTATTATTTTCTCGACAATTTTAAGCAATGGCTTATCATTACCTTTTAGCAGATTTAAAGCAGAAATGGCATTCTCAGTATATGTTCATATCTTTGTAAGTTTAATTCCATGATTTTCCAAGATATGTTTAATCACCTTTTTTATAAGTAACTAAAAATGATATCCATTTTGTGGCTACACTTGTTTATTGAACATATCTATTGTTTGAACAAAATATAAAAATTGGCAACATTGTCTAAAGTTCTGAAAGTGTTGTTTATGGATTATAAAGACTAGCACTTTTATCTTGTTTTAGTTTTTATTATTAATAATGCAGATGTTTTATTAAATTGTACTTAGTGGGTTGTTGGAGCTAAAATAAATATAAAATAAAAGATTGAGAAAAGAATAGATTGTTTTTAAACTTTATTTCTTTTTCCTTTCGAAACATTTCTTGTCAACATAATAGAGATACACCCCCTACCACCAAGCTTGTTTGATATATTCTTCCTCTTTTTTTGCTTTTTTTTTTTTTCATCTTTCCTACTCTTCTATCCCATTTTATTTCTTTTTTTAGGCAAAAATAATTTCTCTAATAATTATCATGCAATCATAATGTTGTGGAGTAGTTTTCGCATTGAAGGTTATATTCGGGCTATGTTGGTTGCTAATCGACTTAACATACCCAAAATGTTAGGAACTTGGTAATCTTCTACTGAAAGCTGACTACTTAGTATTCGGCTAACTGCCAACTAATATCAACTGCCTAGTAGTTCTGCTGAACTCAAATAGAACTCTAAAAGAACTCCTATGAACTTCACAAGAAAATAAACTGGTTTAAAGAATTAAAATCATATTTGTTTCTGAATAACTGCTTGACAAATAATTTCCAATTGATATTTGATTTGAGATGGCATTGTCATATTACATTTTTTTAAATGATAGTTTGATAAATTATATGAAAGTAAAAGTTAGCACAATATTAAAAACTTGAAATAATGATTAACACAAGGCACCATTGCCTGAAACTGCCATGATGGAAATCAAGAGCCATTTTTATTTCTTTTATGATTGATTTGTTTGTGTGTAAATGTGAGTCATTGATATTATTCAAATAACCTCAATAACTCACATTTACTTTGAAAATGTCTTTGTCAAATTTTAAACGTTAAAACAAAGCTTGAGTTAAAAAGAATTTTCAGTAGTTTCAATGTTTTATTAAACTTACTGGATTTATTGTAAAAAATGCAATCTGAAATTTCGTAAAACCAGCAAATCACCTTTTACTCTAATAACAAACTAATAAAATCATCAACAATTGATCAACACCTACAATAGAACAAGTAGCAAACATATATAACACAAAAACATATATATATATATATATATATAAAAGTCTCTGAAGCAATTGAATTTTAAGATAATGAACCTCCTAAATCAAAATCAATGAATAATAAATTGCTGGCTGTGAAGCCAGCAATTTATTATTCATTGATTTTGTTTTATTTTTTACTTCAGCAAGTTCATTTTCCAACATGGTGGTTTTAATTGCTTCCTATGGGTCTGCTTTGTTATGAAATTTCATATTTCATCTTCACATTTGACCATAGATTTTTAACTATATTCAAATTAGTCCTTGATGATGGTCATTCTTCTTTCCTGTAAACCTTTTATGCTTAAAAAATTCATGGGTACATTAGAAGGGGCATTGTCATGCATACACACTTCACTTTGAAACTGCAAGGCTGAGACTTGTACTGTTCAAAAAAAAAGTCTTGTCCATCACAATAGCACTGTTTAACTCCTCCAATGACTTTGAATGATCCAATAATGGTTTGGTTGACAACCATATCATCACACTGCTGCCTCCTTTTAGCCACAGGTACATCTGCATTGGATAAAATTCATCATTTGTCCCATCTGTGAAAATTACTTTCTTGGCCCAATTTTGATGCTTTAAAATATTTACTTTACTGAGAAGAGTATGTATGAGATTTCTTAACAGATCCCACATTGTGAAGTATTCTACACTTTTTGTCCTTGAATTTCTCAATTGCAGCCTGTTCAAAGATCTGAGTACTGGTCAAAAATGGTTGTAGTTATGTTCACCTTAAGAAGCTCTTAAAGCCTTTTATTTTGCTTTTAGTTCTCAACTTAGTTACATTTTCAACAGCTTTCTTTCTCATTTGATAACCTCTGTGAAGATATCCTTTGATATCTCCAATGTGGATATTGCCTCATGCTGTAACTTTGTTTTTCATCATTTGTTAGATCCTTTCCATAATCTACATTCCAACACATAGGAAAAAAGAAAAATTGTTTTTATTAGATTTTATAGGCCTTAAACTAATATTAGTTTAATTTGTGCAATAACTTCAGACTGCAGTTTTTATAATAAATTTAATAACTTTAATAAAACATATCGAAACTACCTAAAAAATTAAGCTTTAACATTTAAATTAACCATTTAAAATTTGAGAAAAATTGTTCAAAGTAAATTTGATTTATTAAGCTTTGATTTACATTATGATTTCAGACAGATAATAATATATATTGTGTAATGTGTGTTTAACATAAATTTTTCTGTCTTTACATGAAGTTTTTTTTAATTGTATTTACAGTTCTATATATTTATGCATTTCTTATAGAACATATGTAAAACTTAGCAATTTAATAAGTATATTTGAATATAGAAAAAGATAAGATTATGAAATTAATTCAATAATTACTTATATTATTTTCAGGTGAAAATCCTCCGTTTATTAAGAATACTTGGTCGAATGGATTTAGAAGCCAGTGAAACAATGAATGACATACTTGCTCAGGTAAGTCAATGAAAGTGCAATGAAATTAAAAAATAAAACTAAATATTTGTAATCTAAATCTTAACAAGTGTTAGCTATATTTATTTGACTATTCATGAAAAGCAAACTGGTCATAATTGTAAAATTTTATCTACCGATTGACTTTGCCAATTTTTTTTATTAGGAGGTTGCATAAGTTGTCACTTTTTTCCAACAGATGTTTTAGGATTGAGTGCATATAGTTTCAGATGGTAATGCATCTATAAGGAAGTACTATAAGCACACTTGAAATTCATTGTATGTCATTTCACCAAAGTGTAAACAACTTTGTTTTTCACAGGATTAAACATGTCGGATTTTGTGCCAAAGAAAGTGTATTTGTGAAGAATTTTACCATACTACTTTATTCAAAAGAAATCTGCAGCTGAAGCACACAATTCTTGTTAAAACTTATGGTGACCATGCTTTGTCGGAAACAACATGGAAAGATTGGTTTAGACACTTCAAAAATAATGATTTTGATGTCAAAGATAAAGAATGGACATTAGGTGCCGTATGAGTTGAAGCAGAGAGACATTCAATAGCATCTTGTCACATTTGAATAGCTGCTTCAACAGAAGATGTTAACCTTAGACATGAACAGGTCAAGATTATAGTGATCAGGGAAGCATTCTCTTGGGAGTTAGTTCCACAAGGCAGCAGTTCATGATAAGAAACTGCTGAAATGGAACTTATATCTCACCTCAGGAATATGGTTCACTATGATGTGCATAGCATGAAAGTTAGGACTGACTTTCGATGGAATACTTTTGATGGAAATAGCAATAGAACAGCAAGAGGCTTTCAAGGTCTCGTCTGTGAGAAAGGGGTCATAGGATGGAAAATAATTCCACACCCACAAGGATGTGGAGCTGCTTTTTGACTATTGAGTGGAAAGCAAAGACTGGACAGCTTCTGCCCATATATGGCAGAAGTACTCCATTTTTGACCTGATCTAGCTCTTATAAAGATAGAGGATAACAAGAGGAGTCCAGGTCTTGCTTGATTGTTACTGGGAACAAGTCATTTTCCCAACTACTTTAGTGAGGCAGCACATATGTGAGTTCCAGTTGAGATCTGGGCTGAGTTCAAAGTACAGAAACTTTATGACGTAACATTCTTTCATCGTTATTGATGAAAGTTCTGGGTCCAATTAACAATGATGGTATTTCACTAGTTTTGTTTTCGAGGTATTGAATGTGAAGAGTCAGTTTTTCCCCCCGCCTAGCTGTTAGAGCTTGGTCAGAGGAGAGATCTGCTGGCAACTTCTGTTTATTTAGGGTTTGGAGGTGCATTCATATACCATTGTATCATCAGCATCAAATGATTGGCAAATCATTTATGTAACGTAGGAAGTGGGTTGGACCATAAAGCAAACCTTGGGGGATAATCGCTTGGGCCTCAGAGGACCATTAACAACTACCTTCAGAGACTTATGTTAGAAGGACTTTATAACTGAGAAAACTCTTGCAGTGATTCTTATGCCGCACCTTATCAAAGGCCTTCGCAATATCTAAAGCAATCATCCTTAAGAAGCATTTAGTTTTTCGTACCTCACTGATTCTATAAGTTATTGCAGTTAGGATATTAGCAGTGGACCAAACTGATCAAAACCCATACTGTTTGTAACTCAAGAAATTGTTCCTTTTTGTTGATTATAACTTCAAAGAGTTTGCTAATGATACTGAAGAGACTGATGAATCTGTAGTGTGAAGCAGATGAGCACTCAACTGTATTCTTGAAAACTGGGTATACATTTGACATATTGCAGATTTGGGAAAATAATTTTGCAAAGATTGTGGATAATATTTGGTTAATCTTCTTAAGAACAACTGCTGTACTGGTAGCTTTTTTAAGGTCAAGTTTTTTGATAAATCTTGAAACTTCCCAGTATATAATGAGGATATTACTGAGATTGTGCATAGTGTGATAGAGGAACTCAGAAGAGGATGGCCTTTGCTATCTTTGATGTAAAGATCAATAAGAATGAAATGACCGTATGTCTGTTTATAATAATAGGCACTGACTCTCTGATATTCAGAATTTGGTTAGAGATCTTCCAAAACTCTTGATAGTCAAGTTATTTGTTTTCAAGCTTGGCCTGCATTGTTTGAGCATAGCTACACTTAACATTTTCTAGAATTTTCTTGCAGTAATTGTGATGCAGCAAGTGTCCTCCTATGCTACTCTCTGTGATGGATATTGAAGCAATTAATGATTTTTTAAATATTGAAGTATATAGCAGTAATTATATTGTAAAATGAGTATATCAAAAAAATCAAGCTGAACATTTTTTACTTGTTCAGAATTTCAGGCTTTAGAACCACTTTTGTATTGAAATCATTTAAGAGAAATAAAATTATCTTTTTTTTTTCTTTTTTTTTTTTTTTTTTTTAAATCTTTGGTCATTTTTAGAATTATCTGGAACTAAAACCTCTTGTAAAATTTAACATCCTCCTTCTAATATGCTTTTTTTCCCCCTAAAATTTCCTGTGGAGATGCTAGGGATGTGTGCTGCGGTGCAGTGGATATCAACTCAGAATGACAAATTGGGGTGCTGAGTTCAAATTCCAGTTGAATTCCTTGCATTCACTTATGCACAAATACCCTTGGGAAAAGTATTAATCCATCTCTTCCTTCCAGTAATGGGTTAAATACTAGGACAGATTGGGTTCTATAGCCTTGGCTGGCAACCTACTGCAGGATAATCTGTCCAGTCAGTTATGTCTCTAACTAGACATAATTGCCCAAAGTGTGTATTACATATGGCACTTAACTGACTGAAAGCAACAATAATATGGCAAAAAGTTTACAAACTAAGAATTGGGGTTGACACACAAGCATGTTTAGTGTTGTGTATCTACTACACACAGCATGCAAGTCTTATTGATATACTGTTATTCCCAACCTTCATTTTACTGATTACTCAAGCAGAAACCTTTTAAGGTTACAACATTTAGAGAAGTAAATATAGTGTTCTGACTTCAAGATAAGAAAGACCAGGACTGAGTCAGATGAAACTGAAAATCAGCCTATTTTATTGGCTAGAAAAAAATCCCAGCCTGCCTTTGCATTTTTTTTTTTTTTTTGCTAATAAACTGGGGAGAGGCAAGTGTTTTGCAATAATTCCTTTGCAAAACATCCACAGTTACTGCTTTGTCCAAACTTTTAGTAACATAATCTTTTAAATATTCAAGCATTTCTTGCAATCTGCTGGATTATCTTGTTTTCCATATTGTTGGATTATCTGGTTGTGTAATTTGATTTTGTTTATTCTTCTCATGAGGGTTTCTCTTCAAATAATTGGGAAGTAATATTACATTTTCATCAACTGGAAATAAAGAAGTGTTAGATGCATCAGAAACTTCAAAATTTTCAGTAAGTTTTATACACCTTACTTTTGACCTTTTTAGTTACTGGAATATATTCTAGATATGGCAGACTACCTTTATCATAGCCTATAAAAATTGACTTTTCACAGCTAGCTTCTAGTTTCTTTCTTACTTTTATATAGGCATAACAAACTGTGCCTGAAATATGCATATTATTGAAGTTAGCTTTATGACTCATGAGTATCCGAATGCTTTTTTTCCTTTTCTTTGACAATAACACTTATTTTTTTGTCAGAATAGTATATATTCATAATAATTTTGTTAATTTTGATACAGTTAGTATTTCAAATAGGGATCACCAAGATCTTTTCTCAGTACCATTTTCGTGTGGGGTGGAATTTCTTATGCACCTTACAGACTCTTATAGAGTAATAGCTACTAAATATTTTTAGTAGCTAAAAAAGTTTTGTTTTTTTTAATTTTTTTTATTTAAGAAAATAAACCAAAATTAGGCCCGGATATAGGCTTAATTGAACTAGTTAAATTACGCTGAATGAGATATAATATTAGCTCATTTGTCAGATATTTTGTTAGGTAATTCATTTTTACCATTTTATCTTAAGTTTATATTTGATTTTTCAGTAATTTTTATGCCAACTACAGTGTTGTAGTTTTAAACTGTCTTTTATATTACAATGTCTGAGAAATCTATACCATTCTTTTAATTTATGTCTAGCAGTTTTGGATGATACTGCACTATTTAGATAGTACAAGCAACCATCTCTGTTTATTTCGTCACTTATACTACTTAGGGAATCTAAGTTCTGAATAATTATGAACAAATTTTTCAGTAGTGACCTGTACACTTCTGCTTAAATGTAGGAATATAAGGGCATAATTTAAAATACAATTTTGCACATTTTCCTGTGTGTCTGTTAAAGTAACTTGAATATTACCTCATTTAAAGGCAATATTATTTTCTCTAATTGTCATCTACCAATTCTATAAAGATGGCCATCTAGATTAAAATCATTGTCAAAATTAATAAAGTTAGTCATCAGTAACAGGAGTTGTAGCTCCACAGTCAACAAGTAAGCCAATTATATTGACTGAAAATAGAAATGAATTTTCATTTTTTTTTTTTCAAAATGGGCTTTCTAAATGTGGTACTAAAATAATTTCATGTCATTTCTGGATTCCCATATATCCTAAAAATTTTGCTGACATAATTCATACTTAGATTCATCATCATTAAAACATACCCTGTATATAACCTGTTGAATAAGTAGGCATTTTTAAGTAGAATTGACAAAATTCTCAGAAACAATATTATGAACAGTGCAAAATAATACAAGAAATCAATAATGTAATACAAAGCAAGGCAACTATAAGATAATAACAAAGTATAGAAATTACAAGAAATGGTGTCTATAAGCAAACATCAAGTAGTTATCGCCTTCTGACTTCAAGGCAAGAAAGGAAAACTGTGAGAGTAAAACCAAAAATTGTCTATTTTTATTGACTAAGAATGCATAGTGTTATATACCTACCTATATACAGGAATGTTTGTCTGTAAATTTAAGGAGGAAGGATTTTTAGCAGGGTTGGAACCAACACCTTTTCTATGACACCATGTAAAACTTTATGAACCTCTGCACATTTCTTTCAGACTATTTTTCATTGTCATTGATTGGGTTGACATTTGCTTATATATTTTTTTATCTTCCAGTTTTCTTTTCTGATTATTTGATGAATCATGTTTCAGGTTGCAACAAATACAGATACTAGTAAGAATGTGGGGCATGCTATCTTATATGAGATAGTCTTGACTATCATGGGCATTCAATCTGAGGCTGGTTTAAGAGTAAGTAGCAGCTTTTATTTTATATGAAATTATATTGTATGAAGTACAAACAATATTAAAGTTGTTTATAAAGACTGCACAAAAAATTGAATAATGTGTTCTTTAACTGAAGTTTTATTGTCACCAAAAATTCATACTTACTTGCATAATGATTTGTTTTTAAATTAGTTTTTTTCACAACTCATTGATGTTCATATGATGACACAATCACTAAAAAATATAATCTAAAAAAAAACTCTATGCTGCATTGAATTACTATCCTGAAGTAAATATTTTCTTTTTATACAGTATGCTAATACTGTTCTGCTCACCAAGTTACATGTCCCAATCATTGTATACAATTGCAGTATATTCATGACAGCTACAATTAAAAGTAAACCAGCAAACCTAAAGTCAACTTTCCCACTCAACCTTTCTCTCCCCAATATTCATGGAATTTGCACCAATTCCTGTTGTATACAATTTTTTCTTTTGAAATGTTCTACAGATATCTCAGCATTTTGCAAAATACTTCAAAATCTTCTATTGCTACCAATGAATTCTGTTTCATGCTACCTTTCTCTTTGTCCAAAAGATTCTATGATACATATGCATGGGCCTTGGTGGTTACATATAGAATAATCTTCTAATTGCAAGGGAACCATCTCTTGATAATTCTTTCATATGCTTTCAGTGTTCTTTATTGTACTCTACTAGTTATCTTTTATATTCTTTATTGCTCTCCATCTTCTTGGGACTGTAACATATTAGACAAAACATCTGACAGTATAAAAAAAATGACACACACACACTCTCTCTCTCTCTCTCTCTCTCTCTCTCTCTATATATATATATATATATATATATATATATATATAAAATTTTTATTTAAAATTAATTTACATTGCAACAGAAATTTTTATGTTTCAAGATCTGAAGCATTTATTTCATCATGAGGCAATGTTTAGTAACTTTGGTGAAGATAATTTACATTTAAATGTAGAAAACAATACATTTGCTTATAAAAGAGTTAATATGGAGAGGAGAGGCAGAAAATTTAGATCATATGGGTGTGTTTAACTGATCAGAATGAAGGTCAACTTTGAAAATTTAAAATATAGGTTAGATGTTAAAGGATATGGGGTATTCATACATGTCTAAGGAAAACTCATTTTTACAGTTAGACTGCTTACTTCCAGCAAGATGTATACATTTTAGTTATGAAGAAATACTCTTAGAGTATCCCAGCTCTTTTAAAAAACGAAACAAAAAAATCTTTATTTTAGACCTGTCTTAAAGGGAATTTTGGTATCATTCAAATATTTTGTTTTTGGTTCAAAGTACATTTCTTTATTAATTCGTCATATATTCTTAACCCATTCCTATTCTAAAATTCATTAAATTAATATTTATATCAATACAAAATAAAGAATATATATATATAAGTTAATCAATATGCTTATATGAAGAATTATTATTATTCTAAGATGAACATTTTGCAATGTTTGCATATGACAGTAATTTCATTACATTTATTTAATAGATCCTCATTATTAAGAAATTTAATAATGTATAGTTTTTTTTTATATAGACACAATTGGCATAGGTCATTTAAAGACATATATTCTAGTTTTTTTTTTAATTTTCCATTTTATTGTGGGAGTTTTATCGGTTTCCTTTAAGTAACAACAATATTTGGATAGGGATGTTCAATTATGGTACTTATCATTAAAGAAAAAATATGCTGATAAAATCTTTGTTTAAATGAGTTTTAAATACTTCCAACATAAATGTTTTTATTAACAGGGCTTTCAGTAAAAACAAAAAAAAAATAGAATATAGTTAATCTTCATATATCATTACTAATTTATTTTTTTCCTCCTCCTCCAACTTTGTCAAGCATTGCTAGTGTTCTCTTACCAATTTGAATCACAATGTAGTATCGTTTGATATTTCTTTTGAATTGTCTATTAGACAGAAACTTCTTATTCATAAGATTGTTTTCTGTTACCAGCAAACTGATTTGGATTCATTTCATGATTTTCTTCTATGCGCTTTGTAGTAAAATTTTTAACCTTCCTACTGAGATTTGTGCCACTTATTGGGCAAAAGTAGACATCAATGATTCTGTGACTTTTTATAAATGCCAAGTGAAATCACAATTTTCTTGGTTCACACCTTCCTGTTCAGTCACTATAGCTCATAATTTTTTCCAGCTGTACCAACATGATAGTTACAATCATAGTATATGCCACTTTGTGTCTGCTCATAATAATTGTAAGCATGTCCTCAATGAGGCTAAATTTTTCTTTGCTGATAGAATTAGGTACCATATGTTGTCAAAGAAGTTTCTCATGGCTACTGGTAGTTCTAGAATAGTGTGTTAAATAAGAGTAACTTTCCTACCCCTCTTCTCTTCACTCATTTTCATCTATTAACTTCTTCTGATAAAGCAGAATGTTTTGCTTGTAAATTCTCTTCCAATTTTACTATTGACATCTGAAGTATCTTTGCCTGACTTTACACTTAGAAGTGAGTCTTTGCTGTGTGATATGCATATATATCCATGATTTTGCTCCATTGGTGGGACTTCAGAATAGGTTGACTGCACCTCTGCAGGAAGCAAAAGTCCCCCAAAGAGGCCGTCTGTTTGCTGTGGGTGTCAACGTGTGATGCTTGAGGATTT
The DNA here is from genome assembly GCA_037127315.1 of Ascarosepion bandense. Lineage (NCBI taxonomy): Eukaryota > Metazoa > Mollusca > Cephalopoda > Sepiida > Sepiidae > Ascarosepion > Ascarosepion bandense. The sequence continues at coordinate 848,847 of JBBBDQ010000139.1, read as the reverse complement.
TATGCGTTGGGCTATATATATATATATATATATATACTCCTAAATGCCAACACATCACTTTGGCTCCTACTTGAGGTAGACAGGTGATTGGAGAGGCCTGATCCAATCAACCAGCTGGTCACGTTAAGCCCTAAGTCAGACTAACAAAACAAACAAAATTCGCTCACATTTACCATATCAAACATTAAACTGATTAAATAAGCAGTGGCTGTAGGGCCAATCAAACTGGGAACAAAGGAATCTGACATGGCTGTTTCAAGCTCTGAAGAAAGCTCATACTTGAGTGGATGATCACATATATAATAGGTGCTTAGAACATTCCCCATATTTGAGTATACTAGACATGTAGCCCTGGAGGAAGGAATGAGATGAATGGGATTTCCCTTCTCATTATCTCTCCCATATGGGGCTCTGAGGTGGGTGAGGAACATGGCTGATAAATAATAATAATAAGTATGAGCACAAAAAAAGAGATAAAAAACATGGCAATAAAAGCTTCAATTCATCGAACAATAAACATATATTCAATTATACAGCAAGTGACACAGAAAATCAAAGGAAAACTTTTTGAAATTCATAGTAATAGAACCAATAGAAGACAAACTAGTAATGTTGTTAACTTTTGTAATAATAAAAAATTTTAGCATCATGGATAACACCAAAAAGTGTTAAAAAAACTAGAAATAATGTTACTGATAGAAATCAAAGGAAAACATGGTGTTGAAATCCTACTAAGGAAGACCAAATTTCATGATATGAAGATAAGGGCTTACCCACACCAATTTTTAAATTTCTCTAGATGGGAAGTAAATCCAATACAAAATTTATTAGCAACAACCTCTCAATGGCAAAACACTCAAAATTTCTCAAATGAAAAATTCCACAAACAAAAAACTGACAGAACAAAAACCAATGAAATGTCAATAAAAAACAAAATCAAAACAGAAGAAACAGCAAATAAACAGAACAACCCCCCACATAAAGGTAATCTAAAAAAGAGAAAATGAAAAGAACATACAAATATTTGGTAAAGAACATGTTCACAAACAAGGAAAACAAAGAAAGTATGGAATATATGGAAATAGATCATGGATAAAAGGAATACAAGCATCATACAATGGAACTGTGAAGGTATTGAACCAAACACTGAAGAAATCAAACAACTTTTTACTGATTACAATCTAAATATAGTATTCTTGCAGGAGAGCTTTCTAAAAAAAACTAACATCATCTTCTTTAAAGGATATTAAACTTATCACAAATTAAATGTATCAACAACAGAGAATAAGCAAAGTGAGGATACTTCAATATTGCTTAAACTTTATGAAAAACTACAATTAAACACAAATCTCCAGAACATGGCAATAAAAGCTTCAATTCATCGAACAATAAACATATATTCAATTATTCCTTCAAAACACAAACTGAATAAGACTGAAATAGAAAAGTGAATTGGCCAACTTCTCACTCTCTTGAATGGAAGATTTTAATGCACCCAGCAAAATGTGGTGCTGTAGGAACCCCAGTCAAACTGGTAAAATTCTAGAATCTCTACTAGAAGCATCTGATCTATATATCCTTAAAAACCAAATGTACGCATACATACCCAGGTACTACATCAACATCAGCTATCAACCTAACTTTATACTCTCCATCAATTTTTATGGATTTTTAATGGAAGTTCATGATGTCCAATGTGCTGTCGACCATTCACCTATTTTTTTCAAATATAAGCAAGCCTATGCTAGAAGAAAGAAATCCAAAATAGCAACTACACAAAGCTAACTGGTTAAAATTCAATGAACTCTGATAATCCCAAATCAACATGGAAATTCTCAATAAACCAGAACCAATAATTTCCTTTACAAAAATGCTAATACAAATAGCAAGACAAATCTTCCTTTAAACCACATCAGTCAGTTAAGTGCCATACGTGATACACGCTTGGGCGATCATGTCTCTTTCGAGACATGACTGACTGGGCAGAAGATTATCCCGCAGTAGGTTGCCATTGCTTTCTGTGGTAGACTGGTTGCCGACCAAGGCTATAGAACCCAATCTGTCCTGTTATTTAACCCATAACTGGAAGGAAGAGACGGATTAATACCTTTCTCAAGGGTATTTGCACGTAAGTGAATGCAATGAATTCGGCTGGAATTCGAACTCGGCTTCCTGATTTCTCGTTCCGAGCCAATATCCAATGTACCACAACACACATCCTTAAACCACATACCAAATCAAAATGCAGAGAAGCAGTTAAAAGCACAATTTAGGTTGAATTAAAATTTTTCTGCAGAAGATTATCCTGCTAAATATGTACTTTGTATATATGGTGGTATATTATCTGTATATTTCCATATACAGTGTATATATAATAATGAGTCAAATGATGATCAGCAATATGTAGCAAGAATGACAGCTATTGTTTTGTTACCACTGTACATGTTAAAGCTTTAAAAACAAGCCAGTCTCAAGTATTTAATTTTGATTTGCAAAAATACAGCAATTGGTAAGTTCTTAGTTTACTTTGTTAGAAAGCATTGAACTGTGGATTTTAAGATCTAGAGTTTATTGATCTTTCTAAAAATTATATATTTTTTTTAATCAATGTTGATTATTTAAAAATTATTCCTATATGTATGTATGTTTGTTTTTTTAAAAAAATGTTCATTTTGTGTATGATATTTCATTTTTCTTTGTAGGTATTGGCTGTAAATATATTGGGTAGATTCCTTTTGAATAGTGACAAAAATATTAGGTAAGAGATTTTTCATTAAGAATTTTATCAACTTGCCATTTAGAATATATATTTAAAACAAAGCCTCAGTTATTTATAAGTATTTGTTAATAATTCAGGTAATTAAATGGAATAAATACAGTCATTATTTCATTGTCTACATGTATATTTACATATAATATAAACAAGTCAATGATGAAAATAAATCTTTTCTCAATTGTTATATATCATTAGTTCAAAAAACAAACTATATAATTAAAAGAATATCCTATTGAACTAATTATATCAAAGAAATGTTTTGAGACACTGCAAAGGCAATAACAAAAAGTACCTCCACTCATTTTAAATTTACTTTTTAAAAATAAAAACGTTTTCTTGAAACTTTTTTGTTTTAATTGAAAAGTAAATGATTGCATTTACTATTTTCAGTAATCAAAATACTCTGGTGTATTTCAAACAGAAATTATATTGATTGGAATCTAAAAAATTTTTCAATTTTTTTTTTAATCTTTTCAATTTTTCCATCTTAAAAAAGATGACACATTTGTAAACAAAAGTTAATTCTTGGTTTTAAAAATCTTACAAAAATAGAATATACATCTGTGACACATTATTTTGGGAAAATTAAATTTAATGTTACACAAATATTACTTACTGATAGCATGAAATTTAGAATAGAACTATTTCTTAAACACAGAGTTCAACTTTCTGACTATTCCACTGTATGTGTTGACAGATGCAAGATAAGATTAGTGTATGGCAACCACAAGTGACATAATTGTACAAATTTTTTCCTGTAAGGGGAAGAAACCCTGAAACACATAACCTTTTAATTTACACATAGAAATTACCATACAAAAAAACTTCAAATACACACAAAATTAAAATTATTTTAAAAATAGGAAGGCAGAACAATTTGTACTAAATTAATTTTCGATTAGTAAATAAGTTTTTAAACTAACCCCAACAAATCTTTGATGTATTTTTAAAATAGTTTTGAGATTTTTGAAATTATTATAATAAAAAAAAAAAGAAAAAAATTCTTTTAAAATTTCATTATTAATCAAAAAAAAAATTTTTTTTTCTTTTTCAGACTATAATGTCCTTAATTTATATTATTTATTCAAGCAATTAAAAATCTTATCAAATTAAATAATGTCATAGTTATATTGCATTTTTTATCTTACTATTTGGAGTGGATTTTCAGAAATAAAGGCAAAATTTTTCAAAAAATTATTAGATGATTTACACACCCCAATGAGTCCTGCATTTAACTAATAAACCAATTTTCGCAACAAAATTTAATTTCTTAAAATTTTGTGAATTTACATGGAGTGGGGGACAACAGATGTAAATAAAAATATATTTTTACCACGATTTTTTTAAAAATAATAATTTAAAAAATAATTTTATTCATTTGTGAAATACTCCTGAAAGTCCTATTAAAATCCAACAAAATTATTTCATTTTTGCAAGAATTTCCAAATTAGTGTGTTTGTCACCATAAAAAAACTGAGTTATGCAATATTACATTTTCCATTGTAAACTCTTGTAATGATTCGGTTACCCACTAACTAAAATCAAAACAAGATTTTTACCAAGTTTTTGAACATGTTAGAAGGGATTAAAATTGTTTTAAAAATAATTAAAAAATACTTTGATCTTTCCTCTTAATAATAATTTTGATGGAAAAAGTTTGTTTTTTATTAATTTTGAGGCCTTTTTTATTCATACTATGATGTTTTATCAGTAATTTTATGGAGATACCTAAATAAAGGGTACTTACGGTGGCTTGCAAAAAGGGACAGGGCAGTGCCCACTTTCCCCCTTCCACAGGTGGCATTTCCAATAATGTATATTACTTTTGTTTTTATTTAGCAAATACACTTAAAATTAGATATTACAAATAAATAAAATAATTTTTAATTTTAGTTTTAAAATGTTTATATTTGACTGCTAGTAATTTGGCCAAACCTGTGAAGAAAATTTTATAGACCCCCACCACCACAACCCACCCCACTCACTTATATATGGCAATGAATTTACGCTGGTCGTTATACTACGAGTTACCCTCTCCCTCTTAGTTTTTTGTGAGCACCTACTTGATTCCTAAGTTTTTCACACCTATATGAAGAGTCCAAGACTTTGTTGGTAGTTCTTTCATTTTGATTTTTAATATCTGTGAACTGGTAGGGAAAAGAAAGTTCAAAAGTAGGTACCTTCATTCATTTTAATACCTAAATTTAAATTGAATTTTTAAAAATAAGAAAATTTTCTTGAAGTTTTCATTTTAGCTTTAATTATTTAATATAATTTACTAATTCCTGTAAGCAAAATACTCTGTATTTCAAACCGAAATTATATTGATTGAAATCTAAAATCTTTTTGGCGATTTTTCACTGATTGACACACTTTATAAGTAGTAACCAATTCTCAGTTTTAAAAAATCTTGCAAAAATAAAATATACCTCGCTGAAATATTATTTTATTAAAATTATCAAATTTGAACTCACCTTAATCTGATTGAAAACAAGTATTACTTGTGTACTGTCTGAAATGTACAATAAAAGCATTTCTTAGTCACGGTAGCCCTCTTATTATAGTCATCTGAGGTAACAAATGATTTAATGACAAACAGAAGCCAAACAGAAGCTAAGTATGGTGGCCAAACATAACATAGTTGTATGTAATCATACATTTTGATTTTTAGCTTTTAAGGTCTAAAGTCAGTATAGATTCGATGCAGTTTGGCTTCATGCCAGATAGAGGCACAACAGATGCTATTTTCATCCTACATCAGATGCACGAAAAATACCTTGGTAAAAAGAAGAGTGTTTATTTCGCCTTTGTAGTTCTGGAAAAAGCGTTTGATTGCGTTCCAAGAAGTGTGTTGTGGTGGGCAATGAGAAAGCTAGGCATTGATGAATGGATAATTCGCACCGTCCAAGCAATGTATGTCAACGCTAAATCCAGTGTCGTGTGAACGGTCAGTTCAGCTCTGATTTCGATGTGAAGGTTGGTGTTCACCAAGGCTCTGTCTTGAGTCCGCTCCTCTTCATCATTGTCATGGAAGCGCTGTCATGTGAGTTTCGTACTGGCTGTCCATGGGAGATCCTCTACACCGATGACTTGGTCATCATTGCCGAGACCGTTGACGAGCTCATGACTAAACTGGCTGCCTGGAAAAAAGCAATTGAGGCTAAAGGCCTCTGTGTGAATATAGGAGAGACAAAAATCCTTTGTAGTCGACATGATGCTTCAAAGCCCATTGAAAACAGTAAATATCCATGTGGAGTGTGTTGTAAAGGTGTTGGTCATAACTCCATACAGTGCACAACATGTGAACATTGGGTACACAAAGCCTGTAGCGACTGGAAGGGTTAACTCATAGACGATCCCAGCTTCAAATGCAGACGCTGTATGGGTTTGATCCCTACAGAAACCGCTCCTGCACTTACCCACTTGGAGTTTGATGGAGAACTGGAAGTTGTCACCTTGTTCTGCTACCTGGGTGATGCCACTGGTGAGAGAGGGGGCTGCTATGACGCCACAACTGCCAGGTTAAGATTGGCATGGAAAAAGTTTAGAGAGCTCCTCCCCATCCTTACATGTCGTGGCATCTCTCTGCACAACAGGGGCCATGTTTACAATTTGTGTGTGAGGTGTGTCCTTCTCCACGCTAGTGAGACATGGCCTGTTATGGCTGAGGATATAGCCAGATTAGCCCGTAGTGATCACGCCATAATCCGCTGGATCTGTGCCTCGAAACTCTGACAGGGACCCCTTACATTCATTGAGGTCTAGTGTGAAGGAGGTTCTTCGGTGGAACAGACTGTGCTGGTATGGCCACATTCATCGCATGGACCAAGATGTGTGGCCTAGAAAAGTTGAGAGCATTGTCATCCCGGGCTCCTACCCTAGAGGTCGCCAATGGAAAAGATGGACCAACTGCATCAATGAGGATCTGAAAAGTACTGGCCTCAAACCTGAGCAGGCAATGGATCGGGGGTGGTGGCGAATGAACATCAGACCTGGACGGCATGGCAGAACTTCCAACCCTCGGACACGGGGAAGACAGGGAAGAAAAACCGAGAAGAAGAAGAACTACATAGTAAAATTAAAAATATTTTCAGCAATTATATATTATTTTATAGAATTTTAGTTAGTTTATCTTTATAGCTATATGTTTGAATATGCTTCCTAGATAAATAAAAATTAAAATAATATAAAACTTACTTTTAAAATAATTTTACAATTTGATAAGAATGAATGAAACTAAGTCACTTTATGAAATGTTATGCTAAGTAGGAATTTAACAGTAAAAAATTTATAATTTCAATAGTAGGATTAGCAAAAAGGCTATTGAAATGTATAACAAACACTGGTTATAAAACAGTAAAAGGAAAGCTTTTTCAATTTCTGTAAGGTACCTACATTCACAAATAATGTAAACGATGATGAAACTAGGAAGTAATTAAATTTAAATTTTGAAAGCGATATTTGGGAAGCCTGCTGTTGGGTGATTCAGAAACATGTGGAAATGAAAAAATTAAGCATTGAATACAAATGATCATTATAGGGTACTTTTTTTTTCCTGTAAGGAGAACAATCTTTGAATCACTTGACCGTTTAATGATAAATATCACGTACGGACACCCATACAAATAAATGCAGGTAATCAGCATGCACACAATTAAAATGTTTCAATTATTTTAAAACTCCATTGGCTAAATTATTTGTATTAAGCTTTTCAATTTTTGATGAGTAAATATAGTCATCACACATTAATTTAACAACCCAGCGTTAACGATGAAGGAGGAAATTTTAAAAGATTTTCAAAACTTTATAAAATGTTATTATAAAAAGATAATAAAAATGAAAACAAATCTTGTAAAAATTCATTATTCATTGAAAAAAATTTCTTTTCAGACTATGATATCCTTAATATATTGTTTATAAAACTAATTAAGTTTATCTAAATAAAAAAAATGGCATAGTTTTATTGCATTTTTGTTCTCACAATTCGGAACAGATTTTCTAAAAATGGGCTACTTTAGAAGAAAAAAAAAACAGGTGATTAGCATTCGCCAATGTCTTCTGAATTTAATTAATATTAAGTTTATTGGGAAACGATCACAAATTTCTAAACATTAATTGGGGGTGGAGGGTAACATAGGTAAAAGGAAATATATTTTTACCAAGATTTTCTAAAAAAAAATAAGTATTTAAAAAATGATTTCAGTCAATTATGATTAAGTTCTGAAATTTTCATTAAAATCCAATCATTATTTGATTTTTGAAAGAATTTCCTAATTAATGTCTTTCACTGGAAAAAAAAGTGACTTGCATAATATTACATTTGCTGTAATAAACCGTTGTAAAAAATTATGTTACTCATGGACAAAAGAAAAACAAGATTTTCCACTAAAATTTCAAACGTGTTAGAATTAAATTTTAAAAAAGAACTAAAAAATACTTTGATCTATCCTCCTAATAATAACATAAACATTTTGTCAATAAAACTGTTTTTATTTAGCTTGGGGAATTTTTCCTTCATATTATGCTGTTTTTTCAGCAATTTATTTGCAATACCTTTTGAAAAGATATAAAGGGTGGGTTTGGAGAAGAAAAAAATCAAACACTACTTAAAAAATTTGTTTTGGTTATTATTGAAACGGTTACATTTTCATTCTTGTATAGAGTCAACTTCTTTCAGACTAAAAACTGAAAAACTAAGTAAAATTTGATTTCAACATAATTGTAAGTGTATTTTTCTTTTCTTAATTTTATTTTAAAGAAATTTAAAATGTTTTAAGAAACAAATGAAAAATCAGTTGCTAGCAAATTTTTTTATTAACCTTTGTTTCATATTTAAAATTATATTTTAAGGTAATGTGAAATTTTAAATTGTTTTCATTGTAGAAGTAGATCTTTCAATTGTAGGCACCTCCACATTTTGCTAAAAATAAAGCATAGCAAAATAAAAAAAGGCCTCAAACTCAATAAAAAAGTTTTATCCTCATTCTTAAGAAGAAAGAACAAACTATTATTTTTAAATTTTTTCTGACATGTTTGAAAATTTGGTTAAAAACATTTTTTTTTTTGAATGTCGGCGATTGATGTAGTAAATTATGTTGAGTGTTTTTGCACCTTTATTCAATAAAAAAAAACCTTGATTTAGAAATTCTTGCAAAAATCAGATAATTGTCAAATTTTAATCAAGTTTTTCACAAATGAATGAAATTATATAATATAGGGACTGTTGGATTTTCTCGCCCATTCTGCTTGAAATTTGCCCAAATTTTGGATAAAATTGATTGTTGTTTTCATTGTTTTGTTGGCCCTTTGTCAATCTCATATATAATCTTGGTCTTACTTTCAAGATTGAAACTTAAAATAAGCATTTCCCCATCCCATCATTTATGCATAGATTAAAACCAAGTGGTTTTCAGTTTCGGAAACAGAAAAATTGAACCTGCAGTTACAGAAGGAGATCATGAACATATGGTATAGCTGAAGTTGAGATACCACCATTTTTATTTTTAACTCTGAGGTTACCTCTTTTATTATATGTGAATGATATTATCATTTCTGTCTTTTTTATATTTTGTGTCTTTGATACGTTTCTTGTATAAGTCATTGTGGTATTCATGCGGATGTTCATTATTGTATATGTATTGCTGTGTTGAGGTTATAAAGAGTTTTTTCTTCTGTGTATATGTATATTCATATAAATATAGCATATTTGTTCTTCTATGTATGTCAGGTAGTATCAGGTTGCTGTTTGTGCTAGGTTATGTTCTGGGTATTTGAATGTGTGGATTGTACTCTTTTAATTCATTCCTTGGCTTTTGCATATTTTTTTGTGAAGATTATTTAAGCACTTTAATTTGTACAGAGGTAATCTTTTGGCTGGTTGGTGTGTTGATTGAATCTTCAACAGCTGATTCTAACTTCGCATATTCGGTGGGTAAACTGGGACCAACTGCTATGCATGTATTCATTGTTCTTTTTATATTTACTTAATTCCTATGCGTTTCTGATTTGATTTTGTTGGGAGTGTTAGTCATTAGTTGAATTTTGCATGACATCAGTTGACTAAATAATTGTCCAGGTTATATCTAGGTTATCAGAAATATGGAAGAATAGAAAGAGGGAAAGGATGTATGTGTTGAGAAACAGTTTTTCTGTCATATTTTTGGTAAAGAGGAAAGGGTATATATATTTCAATACACTTTACTATTACCTATCTACTCACCACAAATACAAAGATGAGTCAGTACAACTGTCACAATATGAAGAAGAAAGAAGATGAGCAGGATCTGAGTGAAAATAAAGATGAACAGGTTTTAAGTGAGAATAAAGTTGAGAAGCAACCATTTAGTGATAAAGAAATTGAAAGATTTCCTCCTTCATCATCAACGCTGGGCTGTTAAGTAGATATCACTGATAATGACAGCAGCAATTTATATTAGAAAATAAGGGATATGGCGGGGTGAGGGGGTTTAAAGAAACCAGTTGCAGATGTACTAATCCAAAAATTCGTAACACAAAGATTGGAAGATTTTCAGTATTCTAATGGTCCGGTTGTTGCAGATGAGCAAGGGAAGTCCTTGTCAATGCAGTGGTGTGTCAAGCGGTCAGCAAATCGTCCACTTTCATGGGTGCGGCTACTGTTTTCCTTGCTTCTTGTTTGCAACAAAATCAAATTCCCAAAAGTCCAGTTTTGCAAACAAAGATTGATTCAGAAATTGGAGGGATTTAAATTCATGGATTCCAGATAATGAAAACAATCCTGTGCATAGAAATTACATGATTAAGTACCCAAATATGAGACATTGTTTTCAAACTCATACAACGGTGGATGCTGAATTTCAACAACAATTGTCGATAGAAATAAAGAAATAGAAAGTACTCTGGTTCGTGTTATTGATGTTATTTATTTTCTGAGAAAGCAGAATTTGGCCCTCAGGGAGCACAAGGGAGAATCAATAGCAGTGTTGTCTCAGAATAACACAGACCAAAATTCTGGAATGTTTTTTGCTACTATTAATTTGGCAAAATATGATCCAATTTTGGCACATCATATTGATGAGCACAAAGATCATGCTAAACAGAACTCAAAATGAAATTGTACATCTCCTTGGTGAAACAAACTGTACAAAAATACTTGATGAAATAAGAGAAGCAAAATATTATACAATAATGATGGATTCAACTCTGACATTTCCCATGAAGACCAACTTTCTTTGACATTATGGTATGTATCCATCAGTCGAAATGAACTTGAAATTAAGGAAGTATCCTTAGGTTTCTGCCAGCTTGAGAAAAAATATGCCAGTAGTATTGCCTTCAAAGTTCTTGGTTTGTTAGAACAATATGGTTTACCCATTGAAGATTGTCATGGGCAGTCCTATGATAACATGACTGTGATGACTGAAGCTAGAAATGGTGTCCAAAAGAAAATATTGGATGTAAAACCAAAGAGCAATATTTGTAAACTGAAAATCATCATCTCAAGTTAGCTTGTCTTCATTCCTGTACAGTAGATCCATGTGTTAAACATTTTTTGGTGCCATCAACAGACTGATCGCATTCTTTGTTCATCATGAGGGGCAATATGTTTCTTAAATGGTGAAACAACAGTGTGAAACCAGATGGAGTGAAAGATATGATATGACTGTAGTGTAACAAAATTTAAACTAAATAATAGCTTGCCTTAAACATTTACAATTTGGAGAAACAAAATGTGATCCTGGGATACTTATGAACTCATTTAAAAAATTTTCATTTATCACCATACTTCTGGCATTTAATTTTATGCTCTGTGAAGAGAGTCCAGAAGAGGACGCAAGATCCTAAGGTTGAGTTAAATAAAGCAGATATAGTTTTTCAAGGGTTGACTTAAATACTCTTCATAAAAAAAGGGAAGAAATTATCAGCAATGCCTTGAACTCAGCTGAAAAGTATTGCGAAGAAAATGGAATTCAAATTGAGCATTGCACTAGAAGGAAAAATATTATGCCAGGAGAAGTTTGTTGTTTCTTTAACAACAAAGGAAGAGATGAAAAGAGTAATGCATGAAGTTGTCAATTGTTTAATTGTTGAGATTCAAGAGAAAGACTAGCATTTGGCAAAACTAAGAGAAAAACTTGAATTGTTTCTTAACCTTCATTTATTAGACACTGACACAAAAATGAGAAAGCACACCTTCGAAATTAATGTACAGATTTTCAAAATCAATATCTAGATGATATTGATAGTGTTCTTTTATACAATGAAATGAGAGATTTCATTTTACTAATTTAAACTAGAGCTACAGAGGTACTCTCTCATTGACTTAATGTATTAAAGTGTATGTCAAAGAATGTTTTTGTGAATTATCTGTGGCATACAGGAGCAGTTTCCATTGCTTTTTGGGAGCAAGAGTTTTCTATATTTAAAATAGATACCTCCACTCATTTGCTGAAAAAACAGCATAGCATGATGTTAAAAGGCTCAAACTTAAAATACAAAATTTTATCATTAAAATGTCTGTTAATATTAGGAAGAAAGATCAAACTATTTTTTAATTATTTTATTAATTTTTTAATTCTTTCTAACATGTTCAAACTTTTGTGTAAAAATCTTCTTTTTTTTTTCTTTTTTTTTTTATCAGATTTTTACAAGAGTTTACTATGGCAAACATGATATTACACAACCCACTTCTTTTGCTAGTGAAAAACATTAATTTGGAAATTCTTGCAAAAATCAAATCATGATCAGATTTTAATGAAACTTTCTGGATTTATTCACAAATGACTGAAATTATTTCTGAAATCATTTTTATAAAATCTTGGTAAAAATATATTTTTTTTTATATATGTTTCCTTACCTACAATTAATATCCTGAAATTTCTACAAATTGACTGTCGTCATAGAAATTTGTTTTATTAATTACATGCAGGACTCCTTGGGGAATGTAAATCACCTGTATATATTTTTTGTTCCAGTTACCTTCTTTTCAGAAAAATCTGCTCTGAATAGTGAAAACAAAAATACAATAAAATTATGGCATTTTTTATTTAGATAAACTTTTGTTTTTATAAACAATATCTATTAAGGATATCATAATCTTAAGAGAAAAATTTCAATGAATAATGAATTTTTGCAAGAATTTTCATTTTACATTTTAATTAAAATAATTTATAAAGTTTCAAAAATCTTTTTAAATTTCTTCAGTCATCATCCTAATTAGGTTATTAAGTAAAGGCTATATTTACTAATCAAAAATTGAAAAGGTGAATACAAATCTTCACACACCAAGATTTTTTAAATAAAACATTTTTTCGTGTGCAAATAACCGGTTAATTTTTAAATATGGTAGGCCATACATATCACAAAAAGGTTACATGTTTCAAGAGTTGTTCTTACAAAATGTTAACTTAGGCTTCATAAACTTATGTTAATTCCGGTCAACCATATACTTCACCAAATGTGTAAATGATTGATGACAAGCTGTCATTGCTTACTTGAAAGATAAAAAATCATAGATCTCTGATTAAGAGATACTTTTATTTTAAATTTCATCCTATAGACAAGTAATATTTGTTTCAAATCAATTAATTTAACTTTAAATTTGCTATTTTTCCAAAAATATCATGTCGCAGATGAATATTTAATTTTGCAAGATTTTTAAAACCAAGAATTAACTTTTGTTTACAAATGTGTTGATTGCTCAAAAATGGTTAAAAAAAATTGAAAAAAAATTTTACATCTCAAAATTTTAGTTTCCAATCAGTATAATTTTTGCTTATTGGAAATAGTAAATTCAATCATTTAGCTTTTAATTAAGATAAAATTAAAGCTTCAAGAAAACTTTTTTATTTTTAAAAATTCAATTTAAAACTCTGGTATCAAAAATGAGTGGAGGTACCAAACTTAAAATGATTCAAAATTATTTGCGTTCAATGATGTAACAGGATAGATGAGTAAACTTGTCACTTATAAATATTGAAAAACGATTTCTAACCTAAAAAGTAAAGAAAAATGTTTGAAAAGAATTTACTGATAAAAACGTACATTATTTGGTGTTCTGAGACTGAGGCATTAAATTCAATATTCCACAGACATATAGAAAACCAATAGTTTTCCCTTAACTATATGATGTGATTATTCTACAAAACAGGCTCCAGAAAGCCAAGAATTCCATTATGGCTTTCCCTCCAAAAATATTTAAGGCTCCAGCCTCCAAAATTATAAAAAAATTTTGTGGCAAAAATTATTAATAAAAACAAATAAACTATTTTAGAACAAATTTGATAATTTAAGGAACCCTATTTTAAAAATAATAATAATTTTTAGGTAGGACTAGGTGGCACCAATCACAACCATTTGAACTTAACCATTTTCTAATTTTTAACATTTTTATAGTCACATATGTTAACTTTGGAAAGTAGTATATCTTTTAGGAAAGGAGATATTTGAAAAGCCTGAGCACAGATTTATATGCTGGCAAAATTCATTAGCAGCACTCTCAAAAATTTTGTTTAAGTTACTTTTTCTTTTAATAAGTATGGCATTATTTACATCGACGTTGTGGTTCAATTTATTTCTATGTATGACTAATGCATTCGAAAAATTGTTGCGTATAAGATCTTTTTTGTGTTCATAGATACGTTTTTTTAAATTTCTGCAAATTTCTCTAATATATATTATAGGGAACAGTTATGATAGTTTTTTATATACCTTCTTCAGAATTATTATTGTTATGGGTATTATAAGGTGTTTTGGATAGTAGATGTTAAGAATCTAGTAGGTAGTATTATTTATTTTTACCTTTTTTTTTTTTGTAGTTGTATATTTTGGAAGCCTTTCTCCTTAGCATTGTGGTTAAAATAATGGGGATATTGGAGGTTTTTATAAGTGTTATTTCTGTATGCAGTTTATGTATAATATCTTTAATGACCAAGGAAGAATAGGTGTTGCTACCGACGTTAAGAAGATAAAAAAAAATCCTTTAAAAAATTACTGTTTTCTACAAGCAGTAGTTTATGTATAATATTTTTTTACCACGAGGTTGTAAAAATACTAGGTTGAGAAACTGGCACGGGATATCCTCCTCTCAATGAGGGTAAATGGGCCTCTCTTAAGCCGTGGTAGGCAACCCATCTAGTGATGGTGTCATGATAAAAACACCCTTGGTAGCTCTAACAAAGCATCAAGTATTCAGCTACTGACAAGATTTTGAATTACACTACAAACTGCACCAGGGTCCCAAATACACAGGGAACTAGTCATTCTGGTTCAACTGTTGACATTGGTCCAGCCCCTACCATTCTCAATCAACTTCCCGATTCTGTTTCATTTATTGAAACCCATGACGGAACAGCTCTAAACCCTTCAGGGCAGGCTGCTTCCGACAATGAAGGAATGAGATCAAAACTTGTTTTGTGTAGAAATCGAATTATTATCAGCATGTTCAACACCAGGACACTGAATCCACCATCTCATCTTAACGAACTTGTAAAAAATGCAAAAGATCAGAACATCAATATCATTGCCATTCAAGAACATCGTATCTTTCATCCTGACACTGATATTAAATTCCAAAAAATTGAAGACTATCATCTAGTTACAGCCTCTTGTATGGAAAATTCTTCCAACTCATCTGTAGGGGGTGTAGGTCTCCAGCTTTCATCATAAGCCATGGAGAATTTATCAGATATCAAAAAGATATCACCAAGAGTCATCATTGCCGATTTCAAGGGTAATCCTAAAACAACAATCATATCTTGCTACAGTCCTCACAATGATAGTAGCGATGAAGAAATCAGTCAGTTTTACAACACGCTCTACTCTCAAATGTTCCAGCTCACAATTTTCTTCTAGTACCAGGCAACTTCAATGCCAGGCTGGGACTGGATGCTGCTAAATTCACCTTCCATACAGAAACTAACCATAACGGCAAACATCTGGTTGACTTAATGGAGGAATTTAATCTCCATCCAGCTAACACTAAGTTTATGAAGTTCAACCATCAGCTGTGGACCTTTGAGTATCAAATAGCAGCAGAGCCCAACTGGACTTCATACTGGTGCGTAAGAAGTGGCAGAACAGAATCAGGGATTGTCGAGCATACTCATCTTTTTCTTCTGTGGGATCTGATCATAGTATTGTCTCTGCCACAGTTAAACTGAGTTTGAGAGTTTAAAAAAAAACAACTACGGATCCCATGAAAGCTATCTTCTCAGTATGCGGTGAGTGTATTTAACCAATTCCAAGAACTCTCTCATTATGACGCAGAAAACCAGTTAGATTCAAGTAACATAGACTTGATCTATGGAAACTTGATTAAAGCTAATGAGGAAGTGGCTCTATCTACACTTTCCAAAAAACCAAAATTACAAAAAAATCCAGTTAAGTCAGACACCAGAATCTCAGAAGCTCAAGAAAATCTTGTATATCTATCACTGTCATCCTTCTCAAATAAATAAGGACAAGTTAACAGCTGCTAAAAAATCCCTCGACCATGCATATCTTGAGGCAAAATTAGCTTTCGTAAATGGGAAAATAAATGACATTTCCAATCTTCATATCAACCAAGAACACTCTGCAGCTTAGAAAACTATAAATGAACTATCGGGGAAGGGATTAAAATCTCTACCAACAATCAAAGGTGGAATCCATGATCAACGTCTTGGTAACTGGCTTTCTCACTTTAAAAACCTCCTTCTACCAGAAGACAAATCCCTTCCAAAAGTTCAAATTATGCTTTGAACATACCAACAGGAGAGTACACCATTGCAGAGTTAGGTTTTGTTCTAAAGAGGACAATGAACAAAGCTCTTGGTCCGGACAAGATTCCAGCCATCTTGTGGAAAGACCCTATTTTTCATCAATTACTTCTTGACTTATGTAACTATGCAAAGGTCAGCCATGTCTCACCAATCATCTGGCTACTGTCACAAATCATTCCCACTCCCAAAAAGGGTTTGACACTGCCAACCAACTATCGCGGTATTTCGTTGCTGCCTATAGCTGCGAAAATTTATAACAAGCTACTTCTAAATTGTGTTCGCTCAAAAATAGAGCCCATTCTATGCAAAAACCAAAATGGTTTCCGCCCAGGTCCTGAACAAATTCTCACTCTGCGTAGGAAATCACATTCTGCAATAAAACTGCAGCTCTTATCTTTGTAGACTTTAGTAAAGCTTTTGACTCGGTCAACCATGAGACTATGTTTGAAATTCTTGGACTTTATGGCATACCAGTAGAAATCATTGAAGCCATTAAAGATTTTCTGTAAACCTTCAACTGAAGGTCATCATTATTTTATGTAGCATGTAGAAATCATTGAAGCCATTAAAGCCACAGTCCTGACTCCAGATAGTGAAACAGAGCCTTTTGATATTCTACCTGGTATTCTCCAAGCTTTCACCTTTCCTTTTCATCATTGTAATAGACTACATCATGCGCATCTCTGTGGATACAATAAAAGAAAATGACCTCATGTATCAGCCTAGAAGAAGTTCACATTACCCATTTATATTACCGATGCTGATGACATTGTGCTGTTGTCGGACAACCTCCTTAGTGCTCAGGTACTTCTATCTTCTCTTGAATCAGCAGCAAACTGTTCAGGGCTTCACCTGAATGAAACCAAAACTGAGTGTATGCCAATTAACATTCACAGCAATCATGAAATTAAAACTCTCTCGAATAACATCCTTAAACGTGTTGATGACTACAAATATCTAGGATCACACATCAAGAATTCTGAAAAAGACTTTGATATCAGAAAAGGCATAGCATGGACTGCTTATAACAAAATGGATAAGATCTGGAAATCCAATCTTGATCGTAAGATCAAAATCCACGTATGGCACTTAACTGACTTGTTGGTAGATTTTCTGTAAACCTTCAACTGAAGGTCATCATTATTTTATGTAGCATGATATCTAGGAACAGTAAAATATTGTTAGTCTCAGATTCATAAGTAAAATCTATTGTGAGTTCAATGTTAAGTTTGTTAACAAGATCAAGTCAAACTATATCATATGGATATATTATTGTGTCTAAAATATAAAGAATAAAATATTTTTGAAAAAAACAATTTTTAGAAATTTTAAAAATAGACATACCAAAATGCTCTTAAGACATATTGGTAAACCAAAATTGATATTGAAGGTGAAAAGCACTGATTAGTGTTGATTAATTAGTGCAGTTTTATTCTTGTTTTTGTTAGATATGTTTTTAGTATATTTAGGCATTTCTTTCTTCTAAACTAGTCATATATTTACATTTTTATGTCTAAAAAAAACTATAGTTTTCAACTTATTTAAGATTTTTTTTTGTTAATTTGTGAAGAGCTAATTGTACCAAGTAATGGGGTTAAAATTTTGGTTTATTTCTAATATAATGGGTCTCATCAGAATCCCTGGTTTATGTATTTTTCATAAATAGTTGTTTTCAGATTATGATTAATTTCATGTTTAAATATTTGCCTCTTTTATTTTTTCATATATATTGTCTTCAAGAATGAGTTACATTTATTTGTTGATATGTATATATATATATCCATAATATCTTTGTCGAAAGGGGTTATATTAACATTTTTGTTATTAGATATTTCTTTCAGGACTTTCATATATCTGTAATAAGGTTTAGTCTCCAAATATAGCTGTTACTAAATCTTGTGTATAAACCTTTGCTGAAATCAGTCATTATTGGTAGTTTTTTTTTTTTATTATAAAATCATTAATATCATCTTCCCATAATCCAGTGGCAAATTTTAGGCCAAAGCTAAAAGCTTCCAGTTGTGTACCTGGTGGTTTGAGATTGAGTTTGTTATTATTGCTATTAGTCTACAGAAAAGACCAACTCTAATAACACTAGACTCTCAACAAAAAACTTAATAGTAATAAAAGAATATTCTGGATGGCTAGGTCAAGTATTTAACAAATTCCATAATAAACCATAAAGTAAATCACAGCCTTCTCATGCGATATTTCTTATTATCTTGGTTTGATATTATATCAAACCTGTTAGTGCTTAAAACACAACAGTTTGGAATGTAAATTTGATACAGGTTTTTTCATCACTACACTTACTTTTTGATATAATATTAAAAAATATGTACAAATGTTACAACAAAAAAAACTGCATCAACTTGCATTTCCTTATACAGACAATGAAATAATCACAGTGCAATAAAATAATTTCTTCCTTTTTTAACACATCAAATTTATGATAATGAAAATTACTTGCATGAATTGATTCACAAAGTATAAATTATTTAAGCAGAAAGAATCAATAACATTAATTTGAAAAAAAAATGGCAAGTTGAAATTTTTTCATTTATGACAGTTCTACTTTGTAACCTTTCCTCTCCTCATCAGTTGTATTTTAATATTATGCTGTCATTATGCATTACAGATATGTTGCACTCAACACGCTCCTGCGAGTGGTGCATGCTGATCATAATGCTGTGCAACGACACAGAACCACCATTGTTGACTGCTTAAGAGATCCTGATATTTCTATTCGAAAGTAAGCTCTCTCTGCTTTTACTTCTTTTTATTTCTGGCATACCTGAACATCTTCATTTTATTCATGAAAAAGTATGTTTGTTTTAGATGTTAAATATCTGAAAAAATATGTACTGTATAAATACTAAGTTTTATTGGTATTGTTCCTTTCTAAAAAACACTTTTCTTTAACCATTCTTTAAAAAATATATCTTAAAAAAAAAAAGGTGGATTTTACTTTGCATTTTACAAGTGAGTTCTCTTTTTACCAAGTTTTGAAAATGTTTTAATTACATTGACTAAGAATTTTCTTTGTATTTACTGGGTTACTTTTTCTGTATGGGAAAATTAAAAATAAAAGATGTAATTCATGTTAATACTTTTAGTTTGGCAATGCTTGAAATGTTGAGAGAAAAAAAACTATATTTTACTTTTAATGTGCATTAATAAAAAAAATATTTCTTGTGTTTTATATATCACATTCCATTCTTACTCAAAGAAAACATTTATTCCTTTTTTTTTTTTTTTTTTTTTTTTTTTTTGAAGTTGCACTGCCCCTGGATTTTGTGCATCATGTTTGCTTGATGAGCTAAACAAAGAATTTTTAAAATCTTTCATTGAATTCAATATTGTAACTTCATTATGTAAGATTTTATTATATAAATTAGTGCTGTCTTAATGTTAGTAAAATTTTAGTATATAATTATATTCACATGAGCAATATCTTATGAGTTACAGCTTACATCTTCCTTAAATTTTTTAACTTACCATCCAAAAATCAGTCATTGATAGGTAATAGGTGTAAACTTATAATTAATGCCATATTTTTTTTTAGACCTATTATTAATGTTAATTATTTATTTGATTTTTTTTTTTTTAATAAATAATACTGGATTTTATAGTGAGCATATTAGTGATTATAAGGTTTTTATTATGCAAACAAAGTAAATGTTGTGAAAAGGTTTTATTTATAAATAAGGCCACAGAAACATATCTTTAACATGTACACATGAATAAATTATTATTTTACTTGTTGAATTTGGCTCCTTGATATTCTATAACATTTATCAGTCTTTCAACTTTTGTCCTGTTTCAACATTATATGCAGAAGTTTTTATTACTTCCCAGAATTCTTTACTTGAATATTGTTTTTCATTTTCACATCACTTTTAATGAGAGACTGCAAATTTTCTATTTTCTACTAGGGAGGCCAGGGAGCAGTCAAATAATTTGATATAATCTTTGCTGGCAAAGTGGGCAATCATTAGCTTTGCAGAATGTGAAGGAGCATTTTTATAATCTTTAGCTTATTGGTTGTGGCTTTTGCTGCTCAATAATAAGTGTATTATCTAAGAACTTTATAATTGTTTTCATTAATCTTGAACCATCATCAATTTGGGAGGATATAAGATTTTACTAGCTCAAGACATTTCACTTTTCTCCTCCATAGATATCTTTTAAGCTGTGTTGGTTGACTATTTCTGTGAAGGAACTAACCTTTTGCCTAAACATCAGGTCCATCCAATGTAGCTTTATATTTATCTCTAAGAATTATTGTTGAGAAGTCAGTTTTTGTGTACTTCTTCACCCAAATTACAGATTTACCTTTGTGTTGTTTTTGTTTTTTTTTTTTTTGTTTTTTATCATATCACCCCGAGCAAGGCGCTAACCACATCCTAAACAGGAAACAAGGGATGAGCCTCTTCACCTGTTCAATAGATGTGGGTGGAGTGTGAACCGGGCGATAGTTTAGTCTATCTACTCCAATTCAAAAAAAAAAAAGGGAGCGAGAAGATTGGAAAAGAGAAAGCCAGAAACCACATCCTAAACAGGGAACAAGGAATGAGCCTCTTCACCTGTTCAATAGACGTGGGCGGAGTGTGAACTGGGTGGTAGTTAGATCTATCTTCTCAAATAAAAAAAACAAAAAAAAAACGTGGTAGTGGATTGCTAAGTTTTAACTTAGTTAAAGTCCAGTCAAATAGATTTCTGCTAAAATCAAAAAAAAAAAAAATTAAAGAAAACCAATTAAATAAAAAAAATGACTTACTTTTAAGAATATTTCAAACAAAAGAGATTCCCATCCCAACACGAGGGTACTGCCAGGAAGATAAAAATTATTTTTAACTTTTTGGTCACACCAAGTGAATAAACTGAAATAGCCAGTGAATTGACCCCAAGATGGAAGCATGACTACCAAATTACAGCCGGCCAAGAAGAGGAAAGGAGAGAGACAAACTAACATAGGGCCAACTAAAGAGAAAGAAAGAAACAAACTAGCAATGCACCAGTCAAATAGATTTCTGCTAAAATCAAAAAAAAATTAAAGAAAACCAAACATGAAAAGTTTAAAATTAAGCAAAAAAATGACTTGCTTTTATTTATTTAAAAATGGCAGTTTTGTTGCTTTCATGTCTTTAACACATGTTCTTAATATTTTATCTTTTTCTCTTATTTGCAACACTCAATTCTTTAAATATTTTCTTGCTGGTCAATCCACTTTTCTTTAACATTTTTTTTTCTCAAATTTCTTTTTGTAATATTCTAAACTTTTTTGTTCTTGCCAATGTTTTCACAATTTTTTTTATTGTTCTGATCTCTGTTTAGCTTTTATGCAATTACTAATACAGTGTTCCAATCATTGAATAATTTTACCTTATCTTGTTTCTCATTTTAAAGTTATATCTTTATAACCCATAGCAATTTTATTTATCTGAAATTAAAAATAAGTATCAGTAACAATACTATTATAAATACTTATTTACAATATGAGTAACAATTTTTGTGTGTGTAATAATTCACATGATATATTTATCATATAAATATACATTGAAAGTTTTACTGTAGTCAGTTATGTAATAACAATATAATTATAGCAACATTGCATTGCGTGATAAAATTAGTGTAATTTTCTAAAACTTAAAAAAAAATAAAAGTACCCTAAGTATTGTTCACATTTGTTTGTCACCTTAAATTGTTTACTTCTGAATACTTGTAATTATTCATGTAGTAAAGGAAAAATGTAACCATCAGTTTCATTACTACTGTAGTGTTTAAAATGAAACTTGCTGCTTATTCAATTCACTATGATATTAATCTGATCCTTTCCTATATCAATCAGTTTAAACTGAGATGGCTATGGCTATAAAAAGATTAGATATCAAGTTTCAAATTTCATATAGCAAATGTCAGTATCACTTTATGCCATTTACTTTGCAAGAAACTGTCATGTTTTATTGTTATCATCTGTAGGGAATGACTGAGGAATATATTCGTATTTCTAAATCTAGAGTATCTTATAAACTGCTTTAGCTATTGTTACTTATGTCAATTTGTGCATGTGCGAGATGATTTATGATTTTTTTTTTTTTGAAGATAAATGTGTACATTCAGTTGAATATTTTTCATTGGTAAGATTTTTTAGTCAGCTTACTAATTTTGTAATTTCTTCTCATTTTGTTTGAGAACTATTTTTTACATTATTATGCCTTTCCATTCAAACTAGTATACTAGTATCATTATGCACCAATATATGAGTATCCAATTCTGAATAGAAAGGAGTATAATGATGAGAACTCTTCATCTAAAAAATTCTAACATAATTTATGCTTACAAATATATGCTTTTTTACTTTCTCTTTCAGACGTGCAATGGAATTGTGTTTTGCCCTTATAAGTAGTTCCAATGTTCGAGGAATGATAAAAGAACTCCTCACTTTCCTGGAGACATGTGACCCTGAATTCAAAGCAGATTGTTGTTCTAATATTGTCCTTGCTGCTGAAAAGTAAGTCAAAATTATTTCCATAATGACATCTATTAGTAAAAAAAAAATCTTTTAATATTTTAAAAACATTAGTTAAAAATAGTTTTAATCCTGACTGAATTGACAGATCATAAATTTGTTTTTCTATTTTCAGTATTAGCTAAGTTTTAAGAAAATAAAAACTGGCTACTAGCTTATTTTTATCTGGTATGTCTTAAATATCCTTTATATCAGAAAATAAAAAAAAAATGATTATCAGGTTTGTGTCAAGATATTGAAGTTGAATTGATTATTGGTTAAAAATTATTGCCATCACACACTGGATATTTTACTCTACAAATTTGATCCTTAAAGTTTTGTTGTTTGTTTTTTTTTTTTTTGTTTTGTTTTTTTACTTTGGTATTTTTACTAGTGTTTATCTTTTGATGCTCTGATCAGAAGTATATCGATAAAAATAAAATATTTTTTACTGCTAAGTCTAGAGCTTTGTTCTTGATAAATCCTTTTCATTTCATTTTTAAATTGGCCAGAATTACAGACAATTATAATAGACATTTTAACACAAATAACTTGTGTTATTGGTTATTAGTAACTTTTCATTTTGCATTCAGTTGTTTGTGCTTAATATAAAGTTAATTCCTATTAGTAATTTGAATTTTTACCCTTTGTTTTTATTAATTTTTCTATATAAATGATATTTGAAAATTATTAGTTTGTCTTAGATTTGAAAATGTTACTGATTCCCATTCATGATAGAATCTATTGTATAAGTAATAGTAAATTAAAGAAAAAAGCACCTATCAATAATTTGTAAAATTTTATTGAAGAATCATTGGAGCATTTTTCCAGTCTGCATGCAGATTCTTCCATTTTAACTAAGAAGTATTTGATAATCATTATGTATTTATTCAAGGTGAATTCTAGACACAAATCTTCTTCTCTA
Organism: Ascarosepion bandense; assembly: GCA_037127315.1. Classification (NCBI taxonomy): domain Eukaryota; kingdom Metazoa; phylum Mollusca; class Cephalopoda; order Sepiida; family Sepiidae; genus Ascarosepion; species Ascarosepion bandense. The sequence goes on along the minus strand of JBBBDQ010000139.1, from coordinate 824,896 downwards.
AGATGCCTCTCTGACATTGCTTGTCATCAGTTTTGTAGGTTGTGACTATTAGTACTATTCAGATTGTTTTAATTTACTAGCAGTTCCACTTTGTTTGACTCTAGTTTCCATGTATTTTCATTCATTTTTTGTTTTTTTTATAAATACATTGTTATTTTATACTACATATTTATGCTTTATTACTATATTCATTGCATTCACTTAAGTGCAAATATCCTTGGGAAAGGTATTAATCCGTCTCTTCCTTCCAGTTATGGGTTAAATAACAGAACAGACTGGGTTCTATAGCCTTGGTCGGCAACCAGTCTACCGCAGAAAGCAATGGCAACCTACTGCGGGATAATCTTCTGCCCAGTCAAAGAGACATGATTGCCCAAGCATGTATCACGTATGGCATGGATGTGCATTGGATATCGGCTCGGAATGAGAAATCGGGGAGCCGAGTTCAAATTCCAGCTGAATTCATTGCATTCACTTACACACAAATACCCTTGGGAAAAGTATTAATCCGTCTATTCCTTCCAATTATGGGTTAAATAACAGGACAAATCGGGTTCTATAGCCTTGGTCGGCAACCAGTCTACCGCAGAAAGCAATGGCAACCTACTGCGGGATAATCTTCTGCCCAGTCAGTCATGTCTCGAAAGAGATATGATCACCCAAGCGTGTATCACATATGGCACTTAACTGACTGACTACATTCATGTTTTTAAAGCGAACTCATTCATGTCTTCATTTTACTAAGGTAGATTGTTTATCCATAAAATGTGAGGGTTCTGTAGCTACAAATGCAGATATTACATTGTTTGCTGTTTTATTTAAACTGACAGATCATGTAAAATGTTCAGTGTGTCTTTGCAATTTAAAGAGATATTCATATATTTTAATAATGCTAGAAGAAAAAATCATTTTATTTATAAATTTAAATGACTTCTTCTGCATTACCATTCTTTATTGAAATTCATATTGCATATTTATCATTGGTCAATTTATAACAATTGTGAAAGCATTGACTTAGATAATAAAATCTGATATATTGTAGTTGCATTCTTTTGTGGCTATTTTAATATTATATAATTTAACCAAAACAAATAATAGAGAAAATTACAATAACCGATGAAAGATTTTAACTTAGTCAGCATAGCATTCACAAGTTGCTACAAAAATGCTCCACTAATTTTGTAAATAACAGAATTGTGAAGTTTATAATCAGTAAACCTTGTCATGGCTGACAAAAAATTCTGTTTTACTGTTACTATTGATTGGCCAGGTAAATTAATGGGAGATTGGTTTGACAAAGTGATTTCTTAAACAGTCATTTCTCAATCAATTATTGTGGTATGACAGTGACTAGTTTTTTGTCAAGATATTGGGTATGATTATTTACCAAATGATATAATGGTAAGATGATATAATGGTAAGAGTGAAGAACAAACAAGAGTTTAAAAAAAAAGTGGGGGCATCAAATATCACGGTGATTGAAAAAAGCTGGATTAACCATTAATAGCAACAAATGTAACTTTGAGTGTAAGAACCTGGCATATTTGTGCTACCAAATATCAAAGACTAGTATAGCACCTGACCAAAGGCTAACAAAAAAGATTACGAAAGTAGCGACTCCAACCTATATAAAGTTTTGCAGTAGATACATCCCAAAATATACTAAATAATTAAACCATTGTCAACGTTACGTAAAAAGAACACAGTTTAAATGGACACAAAGACAAAATAGCATTTTTATGGTACTGAAAGCAATTATAAAAAAGAAACCTATAACAAGTGTGTTAGATTCTAAGAAAGAGATAACATTGACCACTGACGCAAGTGAGAAAGTGATTGCTGCCATCCTATCACAGGAAGATCATTCGATCATGTAATCTAGGAGATTGACATTGGTAGAGATAAATTACTCAACATTGAAAAAGAGGCCCTAGCAATTTTTTGGAGTATGGAGAGGGCACAGTTTTTTACTAGGTAAGAAATTTCTACTAAAGTCAAACCACAAGCCGTTGAAGTTTATTTTTAATCTAAGAAAGGAGTTGCCGAAGGTTCTCTCATCAAGAATTTTATGCTGAGCCATTAAAATCATAGCATTTGATTTTAACATTGTATATGTTAAGGGAAATACTATTCCTCATGTAAATGCTTTGTCAAGACTATGGTTTATAAAAGAAACAGACAAAGAACATGGAACTGAGGTAGACAAAATAATTCAATGGGTAAAGACAGACGTACTTTCAGTCAACAGGTTAAGAAAAAAGACTAAGCAAAATCCAGTATTGAGCAAAATAAGCAAGAGAATAAGGAATAATAAGTAGAACAATTGTTAAATTGTGGAGTGGTCATTTAAGGAGATACAGCATAAGTTAACAATTAAAATAGAATTATATGCAATGAAGAGGTGATAGTATCTCCGCAGACGTTGAAAACATATTAAGAGGTGTACATGATGACGTACATTGCAGCTTCACATCGACACGCAGACGATTAAAATTACAAGCATGGTGGCCAGGTTATGCAAAGGAAATTGAAGAATTTATTAATAAGTGTCAAGTGTCCAAAATGCAATGAAATTAGAAGACTCGGGCTAAAACATCTACATTCATGATCTAAAGAAGCACAACCATGGCTTAAAGTACATATGAACCATGCACACATCAGTAGCATAGGATATTTCTCATAATGATGGATGCGTACTCTGGTTGGCTAGAAGTAATCAAGGTTAAAGGCTAAAGAGCATCCACAGTCAAACAGGTTTTAAAAGATGTATTTGCAAGGAATGGAGTACCGCAAACTTTAGTGTCAGATAATGCTCCTGAATTTTGGGACAAAAATTTGTGTACAAGGTTGAAGTGAATACGCTATTAGCCATATAAAACCATCCTCAATTTAACGGGATCACAGAGCAGATGGTACAAATAGTTAAAATCACATTGAGGGCATTCTTGCTTGTCACAGAAAACATTGAGGCATTTCAAATAAAAAGGCTCCTCAGTAATAGATCGCTACCACACACAAAGAGAAAGTTGAGCCCATCAGCCCTCATGGGTAAACAAATTAGAGCCCCCATTACCATGTCTTTTACCACAAGGGAGAGAGTATGGTACAAGGAAAACAAAAGTGCAAATCCCGAAGAAGCAAACTTCCTTTTGCAGAGAGGCAATAATACAGCTTTGACCAAGAAGAGGCAGTATGTTTTGGCTCATGCAGATCAATTTAGAAAAAGGATTGTGTCAGATGATGTGGAGATGGAAGACCAAAGTCAGGAGGAAAAAGATAAGTAACACACCACTCAATAAATGCCGGACATAACTAATAAAACAACAACTTTTATGCAAAATTTGACTTTATTCATCAATATCAAATAGTCTCATTTTAGAGTGATACACTGATTCCAACGCTTCTGTAACGAAATGCCTTTTTTGTAGAACGATTTGCCTTTGGCCTCAAAATACACCTCAGTTTCTGGTAATCACTTCTTCATTGGAGCCAAATCTCTTTCCCTGGAGCATTCTTTTGAAGTCTGCAAACAGCCAATAGTCACTGGGGGCCAGATTTGGAGAATAGAGTGGATGCAGAATCAATTCAAAGTGCAATTCGTGTAGTTTTGCCATCATTGCAATCAATTTGTGATACAGGACATTGTCTTGGTGAAAGATCACATTTTTCTTTTTCATTTGTGGCCGTTTTTTGGTAATTTCTTCCTTCAAATGCACCAATAATGCTATGTAATATTCACTATTGATAGTTCTTCCTTTCTCAAGATAATCAATGAACAAAATGCTTGTGCATCCCAAAATATGAAAACCAAAACTTTGCCTGCTGATGTTTGCATCTTTGATTACTTTCACTTGCTGCTGTCAACTCAGCTAACTACCGATTTGACTCCAGAATGAAGTGGGGGATCCATGTTTCATCCATTGTTATATATTTACACAAAAACTTCTTGTTGCATTGAAACAGTTGCAAACAACACTCTAAATCGTCGACGTGTTGTTTTTGATTGACTGGGAGCAAACACAGCACTCGCTTTGAACACAGCTTTAGCTTTCTCATTGACAAATGTTCATGCAAAATGGTGAATACACTGCCTTCTGATATTTCCAAATCCTCTGCTATCTCATACAACTTCAATTTACGATCAGCCAAAATGAGTTTGTGAATGTTTTTGGTGTTTTCCGGGACAACTGCTGATTTTGGGTGACCTGAGTGTTCAGCATTATTTGTGTCTGTACAACCATGTTTAAAGTCAGCATACCACCTCTTAACTATTGTTTCCAACAGAGCAAAGTCCAGATAACACTTACCATGCCATTGCTTTGCTTCAACAGTATTTTTTCCCCACCAGAAAGCAATGTCTTATCAACACATGAAATTCAGATTTTTCCATTGTTTTGAAAATTTGCAATAGTAGCTTCGCTTAAATAACTGTAATTTGTAAACTAATAATCCAATTAGGCCCAAATTTTGTCATGTGCCATTTGAAGGTTAGTACTTCATAAAAATCATATAGATTTTTTTATTTGTGGCGCCATCTACATGTCAGGTCCAGAACTTGAGTGATGTGTTACAATGGGAAGGCAGCACAGAAAACAGAAACGTATAAGCAAGAAGCAACAGTGATGAGGATGAACAAGAAATGAACATAAGTGGAAAAGAAAAAACTGACCAAGAAGAAAGACCAAGATCACCAAATAAAAAGAGGAGAGAGGAGAAAAAGCAAGAAATATATAAATCAAGAGTAGTTAGGCATAGCAAAAGGTAAAATAAGGGTATACAACCACTCCAGTTTTTTTTTTTTTTTTTTTTTTAAATCATATCACCCTGAGCAAGGCAGTAACGCCACTGATGTGCAGGGGGCTACGTAAGAGTGAAAAGATTGGAAAAGAGAAAGCCGGAAACCACATCCTAAACAGGGAACAAGGGATGAGCCTCTTCATCTGTTCAATAGATGTGGGTGGAGTCAGGGAGGGTGTGGTATCCTATGCAAATGAGCTGAGTCCATACAGTTCATTATGTCACGCATAACAGTGTGCCACATATTGAGTATTGAAACTACCAGGGATACCAGTCATAACAGAATTCTAGTCAAATTTATTTTATTTATTAAAACTAAAAAACATTTTCCACTCTTAAAATATCCAAATATATCCAATATAGTGATATTATCAACTGTGTTAATTACTATGGGCTTACATAGCAGATTAAATTCAATATTTATATTTGTGCATGAGGGGATTCAAGACAGCAATAAATCCTAAATTATTTTTATTGTCTAAAATAATATAAAAAAAACATATGTGTTTGTTCAATAATAATTCTCTAAGCTGAATTTTCTGATAGAAAATGTTTGGAGGAGCTAAAAATACTCAGTCTATGAGTATGACATGTGATTGAAAAGTAACTACATCTAGAAAATAACTTTTGTAATTCCTATAGCAGCATAGAAACAAAGCTGATTAATTGCATACAGTTATAATCAAAGGTTTTATTTCTACAGCTAAAAATTCTATCCAACTGATATAAATTTACCTTTCATTTCTACTGCAATTAATATTTGCACTGATAAACAAATCACAAAGGTGAACTTTCTTCAAGAATGAGCATTTTCTCATTGAATGTAGCTCTTAAAACTTGCTCGCTTAATGTAAAAATTAAGATAGGGATGATGATTCTCAGGGTAGAAAAGGTAATAAAGATTATAGTCTCAAATATGTTTTCTCTTAATTCTTCCTCTGTGATTTCATGATTCTCTAAAAAAAAGTCCAACAATCTATTAATTATCAAAACAACCATAGAATTTCTCCAAGTGCTGCTAATAGACACCATTCTAATTTATCAGTGGTTGCATTTAAATTTAAGATTTGTTATAAGCAATAATTGAAAAGGCTGTTTATATGATGATCCCTTTGCAAAGAATTAAATTGGTTTTTAAGTAGTTTATTGATTTATATTCCAGAAATAATATTTTCTGAATATCTTTATTTAGAGAAAAAATGAATTCAGAATGTGTTTAGCATTAAAATACTGTTAATGCCAATGCTTTTGTTCCATTTTAGATATGCTCCAAACAAACGATGGCATATTGACACTGTTGTAAAAGTATTAACTACGGTAAGAGCATATTTACTACTTACAATTTAAAAGTTTTATTTCTCATGCAAAAACAAATAATGAATAAAAACATTGTACAAGTTATTATTACTTGAATAAATGATAAAACTATAATTATTTAATGTGTTTCTGTCATTCCAGAGATTTAGGACGATAGATAGACATTATGTACTTTTAGGCATTTCATAGATTATCAAACATTTATTTAATTTTCAATTACATTTTCTTAGCATTTAAAAATGATGTGGTCATCAATATAATTCCACTCACTTGTTTTCTCTAAGTATATAATTATAAAGTATTATTATAATATACTTCAGAAAAGATTATAATTAGTATAAAAAATTAAATCTATAACAAGTATTAAACTATTATTACATTAACATTGTAATTATTATTATTAAAACACTAGATTTTTGTTATTTAAATATAAGCATCATAATATATATATCATATACAGCACTTGTACATGTGCTAACCATACTTTTAAACAAATTCTATAAAGACCATTTACTCATTTCAAAAATGGATTATTTTGAAACTCTTATGTCAAGAGCTGTTTTAAAAAGGCCATTTGCCACTTTATTTTCTATTCCATTAAATTTTATTTATAAAAATTATAAATTATAATTTTAGTATAAAAATGTGTTACTCTTAACGTTAGATCAAATACCACTTTACTGTTCTTAGCTAAATGGTATTAACCAAAAACCTTTTTCATTCTCCAAATTAGAAAAGTTACACAGTAACAAAATTTGATACATTATTTTTTATTCCATGTTTTAGGCTGGCAACTTTGTACGTGGTGATGTTGTGTCAATCCTGATTCAGCTGATTGCAGGAACTAGTAATCTACATACATACACAGTTTATCAGCTGTATAAGGCCACTGGGGCAGACATAGTCCAGCAGCCCCTGGTGCAAGTGGCCTCATGGTGCATTGGTGAATATGGAGACCTTTTGGTTAATGGGCAGTGTGATGAAGAAGAACAATTAAATGTAAGAAACAATTGATAAAAGTTTTCATGATTGTTTTTAAATGTATTTAATATTGATTGATACAGTAATTTTTTATTTTAATTTGTTTTCATTTGAAAATTTGAGCTTTTATTAATACAAAAAGTAATATGAAGCTTTATTTTTTTCTTCTAAAAAATGAATAGCATATAATTATGTTTCTTTATTTGCGTCATATTGAAAAGAGTAATTGCTGTTTGATTGCATTTGTGGGATTTAATTCATTGAAATTAATATGAACATAGTTTTTTACATTTAGAATTGTCTTTAAATTAACCTTTTACTAAAATGGAGAAAAATAATTAACTTTTTTCTTCATCCAAAATAAGTGGAAGATAATTACTTTTAGTTTTTTAGAGTAGAATACTATTAAAACTATATTTCTTTTAAATAATAAATATTCGATATTTCTCTAATATGAAAAGGCCTAACTTGTACTATTGAGAACTTTTGTATTAATTAGAAACTTTCATTTGAATAATACCCTATGAATTTATTATATTAAAAATAATTTCTAAGCACGACCTCAAGTACACCAGTTTAAAAATCTTAGCATATATATCAAGCTTAATTTTCACTGCAAAAAATTGCTTTAGGTCACCTTTGCAATGTTCCAGGGAATTAGAATTTTTTTCATTAAGAGAATTCTGTAAAAACCAGAATAAATAATAAAACAAAGGTTCAATATCTGGTAAATATAGTAGATGGGTGAAAACTTCTAATTCAAACTGTCACAGTTTTGCCTGATTGCAAAAGAAATGTCCTGACAGAATATTCTGAATGCTTCTCATTGCTTCAATGGAGGCAGTACATTTGAATCATTTGATTGATTCTCTGGAAAGAGCTCATAGTTGCTGACCTTGTTCAAAATCTTACCACGTATACATCAAACTTTCTAGATGATGACTCTACTTGGTGGTCTATTTCACTTAACTCTTGTATTTTACATTGTTGTAAAATGTCCATTTTTCATTGCTTATCCCAATTTGTTTAAACCTGGAATAACTTCATTTAAGCATGATTTTTTTTTTACTGTGGAATTACGCATTAAAGTGGCTAGCATAAACAAAATAGTACAAATGATTTTTAATGTTTGATTTGAATACTTCCAGCATATTGGCTATTTTCTATGTTGTATATAAAATTGATTCTTCTCCAGTTTTGTTATCCTCAGCAAGTTTACTTGACTGGAATATCATTTAACAAATACCCAGCATGACTTTTCTGAAAGCGTTTTTGACACATTTGATCATTCACTGTACCATTTTTTTTGTTTTCATTTTAGTTGCATTTTACTTTTCTTAAAAAAAAGTAAAATAAAAGCAAACTGAAAGTGTTGATAATTTTCCATCTTCAATGTTAGAATCAATGAACAAGAATCCATGTGTTTTGACTATTTTTTAAACAATATATCTTGATATGACAGCTGTCACAATTCAACAAAGTGATCTTTTTGAATGTAGTTAAAATTGTTTTTAATATCATGTAATGATACAGAAATAAACATTTTAGACTACCCAATATATAATTGGTTGCAAAGACTTTAGAGATAAGTAGTTCTTCATAGCTATTACTTCAGTTTGAACTATTTTTTTTTTTTTTTTTTTTATATTCATGGATGTTTGTTTTCTATATTTATTCATGGATAGTTTCAAAATGTATGCCTTGCTTCAAGGTATTGGTTCTACATTACAAACGTTTTCCTTTCATTGTATAAATGGGTTTTAATAGACTAGATATCAACTAGATATAATATAAATTTGCAAGAGTTGTTCCCTACTAGTATTTAAGATTTATTTTGAGTGCTTTTATGTATTGTATTTCATATTTCCTGTCCACATATGAAGAAATTAATTTTAATGGAATTTTATCCACTAAATATCGATACATTTTTTCCTTTGGATTTCTTTCAGGTGAAAGAAGAAGAAGTTGTATCAATTTTAGAGAAAATTCTTTCAAACAACAACTCCACAGTTGTAACAAAAGAATATGCTATAACTGCCCTTTTGAAACTCAGCACCAGATTTTCAGAAGCATCAGGAAAGTAAGTGATTCTTATTTTTCAGAAGATTTACATAACAAGAATTAACCTCTGCAAAAACACATTATACATTCAGAAACTTATTAAATGTTTACTGTTCATGAAGTATATTGTCAAATTTTAATATACAAATTGGTATTAACCAACTGATAATAGTAAAAGTTTCAGAATGTTTTTGTTTTTTTTAATCATTTCACCCCAAGCAAGGCATTCCACTGCTACTATTGCGCAGGGGGTTACATAGGGGAAAGTGATGAGAAAGAGGGGTTAGTTATAGGAAATGTCGGGAGGTGGGTGATAGATGGATGAGGATATCGAGGATGGTGATTGGGTAGATGGGAAGAGTGTTTGAGAGAATGGATGCCAGTTAGTGTGATAAGAGGTGTCTATTGACCTTACATTTAAATTCCTGGAGATTGTAGCTTTTGGGGAAGCAAGTATATCGAAGAGAATTCCACAGGCACGAAGTGCGAGGAAAAAAGCTGTTAGAGTAGAAATTGTGGTTACATTTTATCTGTTTCACTGTAAAAGAGTGGGACCTAGTTGCTAATCTAGTATCTCGTGCAAATTCATACCTAGGGGGCACCAGTGATCGGAGCAGAAGCCGTGAAAGTATTTATAGAAGAAGCACAGGGAAGCCACATCACGCCGGTGAGAGTGTGACTGCAGCCGGGCTGCCAAGTCAGTATCAATCACATTACAGATTTTCCGTTGTATTTTGTCAAGAACCCCGAGGAGAATAGCAGAGGCACCTGATCAGATGTGGCAGCAGTATTCAATACACGGGCAGATGGTAGATTTATATATGTGCAGGATGGACTCGGACAGGAAAAACTTCCGGGCCCTGCACAGAGAACCGTGTTTCATAGCAGCGGATTTAGCAATGGATTCGATATAGTCGTTTCGCTTGATGTCCGCTGAAGGTAAAGGCATCGAATTGTCATCACCATCAAGGCAAACAGCAAAGGAATTGCATTTAACAGCAATGATTATTTTCTCCAAACTTCCTTCAACTTAGTGAAGGGATGATATTTGTTATAAACTGAATAAATATTAAAAGACAGTTATAGAAAAGTGGATTATGGTCTGACTTTATAATTGACTTGACTACAGAGGGTGAGGGAAGAAAGAGGACATTGAAGTAGATGTGATGTTGCTGTGACAGATTGATTCCAACTGGCCAAGCAACTTAATTTCTATGCCTCGTATTAGACAGTTACAAGACAGATTTACTTTTTGACATTTGCATGAATTATAGTTGAGTAAAGGGCAAACAACCAAGTTTTAATGTTTTATTGCTTTTGTATGGTCATCAATAAAAAGGGCAGGCCCAATATGCCAAATACAGATCAGGGATACTAGACTCAAGCAGGTACAAAAATTTAAATACCTGGGAAGCGTTATAACAGAAGACCGAAAGTGCGACACAGAGATCCGAAGGCGAATTGGCATGGTGAAGGAAGCATTCCAGAAGTTGAGTAAGGTATTAAGAAACAGGACAATTTTGCTAGAAACAAGGAAGAGAGTATTGGATTGCTATGTGCTGTCCATCCTTCAATATGGCAGTGAATGCCGGACAATATCATCAAAGATGAAGGAAAAACTTGAAGCAACTGAAATGTGGTTCTTCAGAAGGATGCTGCGAATATCATGGATCGAGCATGTGAGCAATGATGAGGTCTTGGAAATGATGGAAACAAAAAGGAAATTAATACTGAGCATCAAAAAGAGACAGCTGAAGTTCCTGGGACATGCAATGAGGAAGGAGGGCTTGGAGAACCTGATACTAACAGGCCAGATAGAGGGGAAAAGAGACAGGGGAAAGCAACAGATAACATATTTGAAGGACCTAATCAGGTGGATGACAGAACGAGGGTTGTATGGTGTAACAGGAGAAGGCGTGCTGAGCCACCAGGGATAGTGAAACGTGGAAAGCCATGATCACCTATGTCCTGAAGGGACAGGGCACATAGAAGAAGAAGAAAAAAGGAGTTATCTTTTTTTTTCTTCAATTGTTTTGTTCCTAATTTCTTTTTTTTTTTTTTTTTTTTAGACGAATAAAAGATGCAATAACCAAATATAGTAGAAGTACCATTGTAGAATTGCAGCAGCGTTCAATAGAATATTCATCTCTCTTCAACAAGTATGATCACATGAGGTAACTTGCAAAGATTTTTTTTTGTGTGTATACTGCTTTTTTTATCATTATAAATTGAAATTACTTAAAAAATGAGATATTTCTTCTTTTTTTTTTTTCTTGAATTAACATATCATCATTTCTGTTTATAAAGTTTTTTTTCTATTTGTAATTTAATTAAGCAATCTTAATCCATATCCATATTTTCAGAAACTATCAAAAATCTTGTATGTGTTAATGGTTTTGATATAAGGGAGATAACTCTGTCTAGCAACCACAACTTAGCATATCTTTAGAAATTTTTTAAAATTTTCATATCCTGGTTTTTATATGATTGATATTCTTTAAAAAAGTATAATCTTGCTATTTACATACCCTAAAATAATAAGTCACTCTAAATTAATAGTAGAAGCCTTTCAAGAAAATCTTCTGTTGATTGAAATTTTAAATATGTTTTTCTCTGTAGGAGTGCTCTATTGGAACATATGCCTTTGATTGAGAGCAAACGTCAAAGTATGTTCAACAATGAAAATATTCAAGACAATGATTTGTTAAATGGTGAAGTAGAAAGAACAAATGTGCAGAATGTGCAACAAACTGAGGTTTGGCTCCTTACTTATTCAATCTTTTTTCTATTATATAAATAGATGAAATGATCAGAATATTTAAATATGGTAGAAATATTTAAAAGTTTTGTTATCTAGATTCTCTGATATCACTACCTCTTTTGACTTGTGTCAATTTTTACCAGCTTGTAAAATGCATCCATTGTACTAGGGTACTTGAGGGATGAAAAATTTTAGTACATTTAATAATGCTTTTGCTATACAGTTTGAGTCGTCAGAGCACAAAATCCATACATAATACTAACACCTTGAACATACTGTAATATTAGTTTGTTTTTTTTTTCTTTAATTCCTGCAAAAATTTACTGGTGTCTATATACTGAATTCTAATTTGAACAGTTCATTTAGGAAAAATTTAGAATAAATGATTCTGCTCTTAATACTGAATGTATAACTCTGAAATTAATCCAGTTTTTATCTGAAGTTCTGAGATGAGGCATCAGCTTTGCTTGATAATTTATTTTAAATTGTATCCTTGTTTTTGTTTCGTTTTGATACAAACTTTAGCTGATTAATTTTTTAGCTTTTGGTGAATAGATAACATATTTCATAAATAATCATATTCTTAGAGGTTACATGTTAACAAGAAAAACAGGAGGATTTACTCAATAATAAAATGTTTAACTTACTGAGATACATTGAGTAAATCATTCTGATAAAATATTCACTTTATCCATGTCTATGATTTATTTATTATATATATTTTTAAATAATTTGTTATTAAACTGTTTTCTGTAGAGTCAAAATATATTGGATCTTATTGGTGACCTTGGAACTGACCCAGTTATCAACACTAATCCTGACTCACAGCAACCAGCTGCTGCAACTGACCTACTTGACCTCTTAGATGTTGGAGGCAGCAGTAATACAGATAATGTCAATACAGGTTAGTTTTTATAAGTAACATTCAGAATGATTTTTGCTAAAGCACAATAAAATACATATGTTAATGTTGTACCCAATTTTCACCTTCACTTTTAACTTCAAATATTATTTTAAGGTGTTTTTAATGTTTAACAATCTCTATATAAAAAATCTTTTCATGGTACATAAAGTCAGAAATTGTTTCATTTCTAATTGCTCATGTATATTTTGTGGTGACTTGGTATATTTTTCTTTTTAAAAAATTTAAAAATAATTTTTTAAAAGTATATTTTCTTTTATCAAAGTGAAAAAATATTTTTAATTGCCTCACAAGAACACGTGCCTTTTTTTGTTATTATGTATACTAACAATTTTCTCTCTCTGCATCCGGCAGCAAGGCCTCTAATTGGGAGGTTGTGAGGAGCATGGAACTACCTCTTAATTGCTGTTGTTCCCAGGTCTACCCTGACCCGGAGTGGCAGCACCTGTTAGAGTCTATGGGTAAATAGTTAACCCCAAACTCAGGTCAAAATGCTAGGAAAGGATAAGAATAAACTTTTATAGAAATATATACACAAAAATAAACTTTTATAGAAAAATACACCTTTTTTGGAGGAAAACCAAATATTGCTATAATACATTGGTAGAATGGGGCCACCAATTCTATCCTTTTGGCTGTGGGTGGTAACCCATGAGTCTTTTAGTACAGGATCCTGGTGGCTAAGCATTCTGTGACCTGGTTACCTAAGTGGACACATGACCTGCAACACTCCACTTTGGCCCTTACTGGGCCAAACAAGTGATCAGATGGGCCTGATCTGATCAATCAGCTGGTCATGTCAAGCCCTCTTTCAGAGTTTTGCGATTTTTTTGATTTTTTTTTAGAACTCCGAATCAGAAAGCAGTGGCTGTAGGGTCAATTATGCTGAGGAGGGACTGATGTTTCCCTTTATAAATACATCAGTAGGTGAGTAGTCATCTTGGGAATGAAAACCTAGTGGTTTCAAAAAAAACCCAAGCGAAAAATCAAAAACCTCAAAGTGCCTACATGTTGAAACTGATTCAGACAAGACTCTCTTCCCACCATTTATTGTACTAGAATCAATAGAAGAAACTCCAATTACGAAGTTGTCCCCTTTCACCGTAGAAAAATAGTCAGCTCTATAATAAAACTAAAATCAGTTTAAAAAATTAAGAAATAATACTTTACTAGTAGAAGTAACAAAAAAACATACTCAGACCTACTATTGAAACAAAAATCATTTCGTAATCTGAAACTAAAAACATACCCCTACAATTCCTTGAATTCATCAAAGGGTGTAGTGAGAAGTCCTGATCTCTCACTTTGAACTCTAGATGAGATAAAAACCAACCGTCAGACTCAAGTGTCATTGATGCTCACAGAATCTCTATTAGAAAGAACAATAATACAAACTCATACATACATACAAACTTACCTTCAACACTCCAAGAACCCTAAACGAGGCGAAGATAGGATATACTATAACAAAAGTAAATATATATATATATATATATCCCAAATCCTCTCAGATGTCACAATTGCCAATGATTTGGGCACCACAAAGAAAAGTGCACCAGGCCTCCAATCTGTAAAAGGTGTGGAGAAAATGGACTGTGAAAAATCACAGAATTGCCCAAACTGCAGACAAAACCATGCAGCTGACTCGAAAGAGTGTGAAATCTGGAAAAAAGAATAAAATATATCAGAAATAAAACACACAAAAAGTATATAATGCCCTGAAGCAAGAAAAATTTTGGAAGACTCTACAGCAATAACAACGTATCCAAACATAACCAAACTCACCAGCAACCCAATTCAAACCCAAGCATGAAATGATAACCCTAGTAAAAGAACTCAAAGCATTAATGGAATCACTAAAAGAAAGCTTAACCAACCTAACAACCAAGCCCCCTGTTAAACTAGTTCTAAAGAAAAACTCTGAACCCCAAACTAATGAAACTGAAGACCCTCCCCACCAAAAAAGAACCAAACAACAAAAACCCCAAGCATCCATACTGTCACTATCAAACCTTCTGGCAACATTACACAAAACTGTCTCCATTTGCTCACTATACATTCCATCTCATGACCTCATAAATGAAAAAGAGTTAATTTAATAAAACAACCCCTAAACCATTTATCCAATGGGAAACTTTAATAGTCATAATATAATATGAGGAAGTAAAACAATGAACAACAATCAATAACAACAATCTGTACCTCCACAATCAGAAATCTCCAACTCACCTTGACCCATCCTCAGGTATATTCTCTGCCATAGATCTAACTCTCAGTGATCCATCAATCTTTCTAGAAAATAACTGGCGGGTATACAAAGATCCCTGCGGCAGTGATCACTACCCAATAATAATGGAAAGCCCAATAATAGAAAATTTGGAACCACAAAAAATTTCAAGGTCCCCACAATGGAATTTTAAAAAATCAAATTGGCAATCTCACAAAGAACTATACTAATCCCAGAAACCAAATACAAATCAGGAAAAACCCATAATACATTTTACCAACACCCCCATTACTATAGCCAACAAAACTATCACTAAAACCACAATATCTCAATAACACAACAAACCATGGTTTACAGAAGAGTTCAAAGACATTAAGAGAACGTTAAGCTACCCTCAGGAAATTCAAAACGATCTCTTCATCAGAAAATCTAATCAAGTATAAACAACAAAGCGCTAAAACTCAACATATCATTAAAGAAGCCAAAAGATCCTCTTGGAGAAACCTTTTCTCAAAAATAAATTGCAATACTAACCCCAAAATACTTTGGAACTTTATAAAAAACAATGTCAAATAAAAACATTAACACTCCAATAAATCACCTCTTTCAAGGAAACACAGTTGCCACAAACGAAACACATATAGCCAACCTAACTGCAGAAAGTTTTTGCTCAAGCATCATCAACCAAAAACTACTCCAATAAATTTAACCAAATTAAATCCAAAGAAGAAAAGAACATAATAAAATTCACCTCTGACAATAATGAAAGCTATAACCAACCTTTCACCCTAACCAAACTCCAAAACTCAATATCCAAATCCAATAACTCACCCACCGGCCCAGATGAAATCCACTACACTTTCCTCAAAGAACTCCCAACAGTATTCCTGGAATATCTCCTAAATATATGCAACAATATCTGGATCTCTGGCAACAGGATGCTTGTGGCTTGCTACCTTATGGAAGCAAACCACAACCATCTTTATCATCAAAAAACAAGAAGATCCCACAAACCCTACCAGTTATAGACCAATTGCTTTAACTAGCTGTTGTTGCAAAACCCTTGAAAGAATGATCAGTCTAAGATTGCTTGATTCGAGGAACCATGTCAATCTCCTCTCAGATCTATAAACAGGCTTTAGAGCCAGAAGAAGTACTATAGGCCAACTAGTCTGCATAGAAACCCTAATTTAAGAAACGTTTATTAGAAAGGAACATCTGGTTGCAGTCTTTTTTGATCTTGAAAAAGCCTACGACACAGCATGGCCATATGGCATGCTCAAAGATCTCGGCCTACAAGGTAAACTCCAAATCTTCATAATAACAATTTTTACAGGATCAAACTTTCCAAACGCAAGTAAACAATAGATTCTCTGATCAAAGACCACAAGAAATAGGTGATCCTCAGGGTAGTATCCTATCAGTGATCCTACTTATAATTAAAATCAATAAGATAACAACCTGTCTTCCCACAGAAATCAATGACTTTCTAATTTTCTACTGCTCCAAAATATGACCACCATAGAAAGAAAAATGCAACAATGTATCAACAAAATATCAAAATGGACCATGGAAAATTGATTCAAAATCTCAAATAACAAAACCTAATGCATGCATTTCTACCAAATCCACAAAATGCACAACCACCCTACCTTTTAGGTACCTCCACTAAATCACAAAAAAAACTGCATAGTTACTTTTAAACTGAATTTTTTAAAATGAAAAGGTTTTCTTTAAACTTTTATTTTAGTTTTAATTGAAAGCTAAATGATTATATTTACTATTTCCAGTAAGCAAAATACTCTCTGGTTTATTTCAAACAGAAATTATATTGATTGGGATATAAAAGTTTGAGATTTTTTTTCCCAATTTTTGAATTTTGCTGCTATTTTTTTTTAGTGATCAACACATCTTGCAAGCAACAGTTAATTCTTGGTTTTAAAAATCTTGTAAAAATAAAATATGCATCTGTGACACATTATTTTTGGAAAATTAGCAAATTTTATGCTTAATTAATCTGATTTATACAAGTATTACTTATTTATTGCATGAAATTTAGAATAAAACTATTTCTTAATCACCGATTTGAACTTTTTGTCCTGTCCGCACCGTAAATCAAGAACTTATTAACAGGTTCTTGGTTAGAGATAAAGTGTATGGGGTTTATAAGTGACAAAATTGTACAAATTTTTTTAGGGTTAGGAGGAAGCTCTGACCTTTTTAATTTGCACATAGAAATTACCATACAAAAAAAAAACTTCAAATGCACAAAAAATAAAATAAATTAAAAATATGGAGACAGAACGATTTTTATTAAACTTTTCAATTTTCAATAGGCAATATAATCATTAATTCTTAACTAAAAAATCTAACTGCAACATTTCTTTGAAGCTTTTTAAAATATTTTTTAAACTTTATAATAAAAAATAAAAATAATTCTTTTAAAATTTCATTAGTAATCGAAAAAAATTTTTTTCTTCAGACTCTCTTTAATTTTTATTATTTATTCAAGCAATTAAAAGCTTCTAATAATTTCATTAATTTGTGAATGAGTACTGAAAGTTTCATTAAAATCTAACAATTATTTGATTTTTGCGAGAATTTCCAAATTAATGTGTTTGTCACTAAAAAAAAAGTGGATGATGTAATCATTACGTTTTCCATTGTAAACAGTTGTAACATTTTAGTTACCCACTAACTCAAGATTTTCTGCCAAAATTTCAAACATGTTAGAAGGGATTAAAAAATCTTTTACAAATAATTAAAAATTACTTTGATCTTTCCTCTTAATAATAATAATAAAAACATTTTGATTGAAAAAGTTTGTTTTTATTAAATTTGGGACCTTTTTTATTCATACTATGCTTGGTTTTTTTTTTTTTTTTTTTTTTGTGATTTAATGGAGTATTGAATG
The DNA here is from genome assembly GCA_037127315.1 of Ascarosepion bandense. Taxonomy (NCBI): domain Eukaryota; kingdom Metazoa; phylum Mollusca; class Cephalopoda; order Sepiida; family Sepiidae; genus Ascarosepion; species Ascarosepion bandense. Next base: position 806,916 of record JBBBDQ010000139.1, on the reverse strand, counting down.
CTATTGAAATACCCATAACTCTTCAACACAAATTCCTAGGCATTATTCTTGATTCAAAACTATCTTTTATTCCTCACATCAAACGTCTGAGAGCCATAGACTGGGGTACTGACAAAAAGACATTAATGAAATTATACAGATCCTTTATACAATCAAAGCTTGATTATGCCTGCTTCCTATATGGAGCAGCTAGAAAATCTTATCTTTGAGAACTCGAAACCATTCACCACCAGGGACTCCATATTGCCATAGGAGCCTTCACTACCTCTCCAGTAGAAAGCTTATACATAAAAGCTAATGAACCCTCTCTTTCTTTAAGATGACAAAAACTTTCACTCCAATTCTACACCAAACTCGTCTCATGCCCCCAAAACCCTGCCTATAACTGCATCATGAAAATAAGATACCAAAACCTATTTGAAAATAAAGCAAAGGCCATCAAACCTCTTAATCTAAGAATCAAAAATTTGCTTAATGAAATCAAAATAATCCATAATACCATCTTCCCAAAAATAGCATCATGAACCATAAATCAACTCATAGTAAAACTTGAACTAACTAAATTATCTAAAACCAAAACAACACCCCGTTATTTTCCAAGAGAAATTCCTTAACATTCAAAATAATTTCCCAGACCATAACCACATCTATGCAGTTGGTCTAAACAGAGAAAGTTGGTTGTACTGCTATCTTTCAAAACCAAGAATCACTAAAACGTCTCCCAAATGAATCATCAATCTATAGTGCAGAAGTTACAGCTATTGACTTTGCCATGAACATTATTGCTAACCACAAATCTTCCAGATTTCTTATCTACTCAGATTCCAAATCAACCCTATTAGCACTACAGAACAACGATGCATCAAACCCTCTCAGCACAAACTCCTAAATGAAATGAACACTCTTTCCAAAAGTAATAGTATCATCCTTAGTTGGAAACCAAGTCATATTGGTATACGTGGAAATGAAAGGCCAGACAAAGCTGCAAAAAAAAGCACTCCTGACAGACATATCCAAAACAAAATTTCCATACACTGATCTAAAACCAATTAACAAATTCATACATGTCAAATGGCAAAAATCGTGGGATGAACAAATACATAACAAGCTCTACCATATCTGACACCATCGGTGAGTAGCCGGCAGGTTACAGAAAAAACAGAAAGGAAGAAGTAATACTTTCCAGACTTCACATTGGTCACACCCACATCACCCACTCACATCTCCTAAAAAGGGAAGACATTCCAATATGCCCAATGTGCTTACAGTTAAACGCAATCTTTTAAGCTGTAACAGTTTCAGACAAACTCTGTCAAAACATTACCAGACAAGCAATTTGAAAGACCTTTTCAAAGATACAAAACTAGAAGACATTCTGAGTTTTCTTAAAAAAAAAAAAAAAATTCAAGATCTGACTAAATGAACTATAATAATAAAAAAAAAAAAATAGACCCCACCTTTTTGGCATTAAATAACCCACAGAGACTGATGTGCTGTTAAACAAAACTCACACAAACTCTCTCCACAGAATTTTGTTTTTGAATTCTCATGTCTTTCAAATCCTGTAATTTGTTTTTTATAGTTAGTCTAGAAAAGGCTAGACTAGCTTTTTCTGTTAATCCTGCCAATGATGTTTTTTCTCGTACATTTTTTTTGTGTGTGTGCAAAAATTTGCAAGCACATCTAATCCAAAACATGTTTTGTAGGAAGTTAATTATTCAGACCAATGCCTCATCCATTTAAATTAACTGTTAACATTTTAACTGGTTTATTGGAGAGTAGATATTCGAATGACAGGTTATAACTGGATAAATTGTTTCTGTTATATTCAAATTGGCATTGTTTCTAAAGATTGGGCATAACTTAGTAAGGGTTATTTTTTTAGTTGAATTTTTCTTCTAAATGCAACTTTATTTTTCCATTGATTTAAAGTCTCATGCTAGTTTGGGTTCAGTTGCTTTATGATTATGGTTACTACAAAGTTTAAATTTAAAGGTGTTTTAAAAGGTTGATTTTATTGAAATTCACTAGTTCGTTAAGCTTTTATGTGTGTAATTTATAATTGAAAAATTGTCAGTGAAAATATTTTCATTTTCAGATAAGAGCCAAGTTAAAATAATTATCTTTGTTGTCTGAAAATTCCTCAACTTGGCATCTTTATAATACTTATTCTTTTATCTTTTTAAGATTTTTATATTACACTTATTTTGCTTATATAGGATTATTATCTATTAACAAATCTAGCAGATCAATCTTTTATTTTGTTTAATTACCTATAGACATATGCTGTATCCATTACCCAAATCATTTCTTGCTTGTTGGTGGTAACCAATGGATCAAAATTATTTCAAATTAATAATTTTGTACCAAGTTGTTAGTTTTCTAAAAAAATGTTCATTTCTGTAGCTAAATTCAATATAAAATGGAAACTGTGACACTGAAATTTGATAGTGCATGTCTTCCAAAAGTGAAGAAGGGAAGCAATATATTAAGAAACAATAAGATTTTATTAGAAACAAAGAAAGTAGTATTGAACTGTTATGTAATATTGATATACCTATATGGCAGTGAATGCTAGACAATCTCCTCACAGAAGTAAAAGAGACTTGAAGCAACTCAAATGTGGTTCTACAAAAGGATGCTGAGTATCTTATGAATGAACATAGGAATAACTATTTAGTTTTAGGGAAAATGAAAACAAAAAGACACTTTTACTTGAAATAATTTTTAAAAAATCAATTGAAATTACTAGAACATCTAATGAGGAAAGAGGTGTCAGAGAATTTAACGCTCGTAAGACATCAGACAAACCTTACTAAGGGCTATGATTACCCACATCCTGAGGGGACATGACACATAAAAGAAGTATGTTTTCTCAGTTAAAAAATATATGAAATTTTATCATAAAAATATGTGCTGTACACATACAAATCTTATTACTGATGGTCTCCTAACCAATCTGACACAGTAAGAGCACACATCTGCGTAAATCATTTACATGAACTGAAGTTAAATAAGTTACTGTCATTGTCAAAAATAGAGCAAAGACAACTAGAAATCTTACTTTGAAATTAATCCCAGCAAAAGCAAGAAAAACATCTTTAGTTCCTTGGTAATCCATTGGTACTGGTTAGGTTTAATATATCTAGCATGTATTATTTTGGTATTTACTAACAAAACTAAAATTAGCATTATCTTACATTTTTCATATATATATATATATATATATATAAACAAGTATTGTTGGAATAATATTCCTTGTACAAAGAAACACTATTTTTAAAAAAGTGCTCAGTACAAAAGTAGAGCTAATAATATTATTTATTCATAAATTATAACATGGATATGTTACAATATCACTACAAAAGTAGCTATTTTGTTTCAACACCTTTGTGTCTTGTCAAATGATGTGGTTATTCAGAAATAGATGGTTTAAAAAGTTGAAAATGAGCATGACCCTTTTAGTCAGGGGGGGCATTATTGTATATACAATGTGGACCAATCAGAGTAAAGCAACTTCTAATTTGGAAAATATGTGGGCAGGCTTATGATTAATTTTGGTGGGTATTGTTATGAAGGTTTGATTGAAGTGGGATCATTATTATTAATTAATACTTATATCTATTTTGTTCTTGTTGCTAAAATTATAATAATATAGCCGTGACACTTAAACATCGCCGATGAACTTGATAGATAAGGCCTATAGTTATGAAATTGATACTCTTTAGCCAGGTCAACGAGTTAAAAGAAAACATCACACCGCACTGAAATGAGATACGTATACAGGCAGGCTCATGTTGTTGGGCGACCGCAGCCCTAATTGGAGTACGCCTACATATACACATGGACACACGTACAGCGGTTAGAATACCCACACATACACATGCACGCATATACATACACGCACACACACACACACATACATACATATATATATATATATATATATATATATATGCACATATGTACATACATATACACACATACATACACATACCTATATAGGCATACACCCATATATATATATATATATATATATATATACTCGCACACGTATACGCGTACATACATGCACACATACACACACATGCATATACACTCATATACAACATCAGCAAATAGCCCTGAACAACTGTTCATAGGGGGGGGGGGTCTATACTATTTTAAATTCATATTTTAGTTACTACAGCTAGTTAGCGGATCTATCAGTTGCTCATACATGCATACATACATCACATATATATATATATATATGAATAAATATATATACATATCCACATACGTATAAGCATCTATATCCATCTACGCACGTATACATATATACCCACACAAGAGCACACGTACATACATGCAAGATATACACACAACCCAACAAGTAAAGGGAATACACATACATACACACCAGTAAGTGAGGCAGCTATTGGTATGTTTGACCAGTACGGGAGGACAGACGCACGCCCACATGTACATACACACGCGCGTGCACAAATACATAAGCATGTACGCATATATACCTGTGTACACACACATATACTTACGCACACATACATACATGCACACAACCACACACATATATCCCCCCATGGATATACACATATACACATACACATACAATAACATCTAGACATTAATCTACCTATACTTGGTGGGTATAACTGCCCGGTCCGAAGAGGCTCCCCCTTTGGTGCACAATCTGGCATACATCAATACCACAAAGCTTTGTAAATACAAAACCCAATGATGAATGCCTACCTGAACATCTGTGAGGAATCCAAAGTGACATCGATTATCACGCTAATGTCTGACAGAGTTCATACCAATACAGATCAATCGGCCAAAGCCAACACGCTTGGCCATAACAACGACTGTCTTACCAATAACTAATAACCGTGATGCTTAGGGCCCTTGTCCCACACAGTTTTTTCACTATTTATAGATCCTTGGCTCCTTGAAAATCGATGTCGGGTGGAGTACCACACAACCACACATCCTGCCGATCAGTATCGGGCTGAACGGCTTACACAGATATAATGCCACATGGCGAACCGAAACACCTCTCAAAGACCACCCGGGATGCCTAGCCCGAACAGGAACACCCACCAAGTCTGCAGTTTAGGGTATCCCCCTTAGTTTTTATCACTACAACCAGGATTTTAATGTAAATGCTGAGCTATGCTTACAGTGGACTGTGAGTTCATTTCTCTGGTTTAACAGTTTAGTTCTTGCGAGGATTTTCCTTTTAACAGCGGGTGTTTTATTCTTTTCCTTTAGAGACCAGTAGTATTTTGATAATGAAGTACTGTATTTATAAGAATTATTATTGAAAGATAGTGTGTGTTGATACCAGCGAGAACAAAATAGCTTTTGTTGTAGTGATATTGTAACATATCCATGTTAAAATTTATGAATAAATAATATATATATATATATATATATATATATATATACACACACACACACACACACACACATACACACACACGCAAAAACAAAAGTAGCATTCAAAGAATAACATAGTTTTATGTTGAAGAAATAAAAAGAACTAGCTGTTATAATGAGCATTTGGTTGCAAAGGAAAGGAACAAACAAGGATTAAAATTTCAACAAGTATTTGTCAAAATTCAGAATATATATATATATATATATATATATATAGTTGTGTGAAAGGTGACAAAAATTGTTCATATATGGTTCCTTAGTTGCTATTGGTAAGGAAAGTGATTAGGTGTAAAGGTGATGTTGGTAGGGCCAGGAGTTGATCAATTTCTTGGGTTGGTTGAGCTCAGAAGATAGGTCTGGAGTGGATTAATGAAGCCATATGCATGCGTGTTGTTGGTGGGGTTTGACATATGTCTTTATTCATGGTTGAAATCGACACCAATGGTGGCCGTGTGATGGGGCTAGTTTTGAAGTAAAAAAATTCTGGTCAAATCAGAGATCTACAAACAGGGTCACAGTGGTGACAACAACCGAAGACTAGAGTAGGTTGTGCAGAATGTTTCTGTTGCATTCTGGTCGAATGTGGTATCAATAATTATTATTCCAATGCAACACTATTTTTCTCTTTCTTACATATTTTTCACCACTAACAAAAATAAACCCCTATATAGTCAAAGAATAAGAAGAGTTGGATTTTTTCTCTTATTAAATATGCAGTAACTTTTTCAGGTGCATAAGTTTCACACCATATAAAAAATTTAGATGTTATTAGGAATAACATAAAAGGTCAGTTTAATAATCTGTTGAGATATTGACAAATTGTTAGGTAACAGATGCATAGAATCATTGATATTGATAACTGGCAACTCATTTGTAACATTTCCTCTTATATATCTGCATATATAAGTGATAGGAGGTTATCAGTTATGGATAAAAAGTTTCTTACAACAACGTTCATTCCCACCATATATTGGTATAATTAATTTGGGTCTATATCAGCATTTGTATAATGATGTATTAAAAGAAAATGCTGTATGTACATATAAAATAAAATTTTTATGTATCATAAAATAATATAAAAAAGGGTAAAGTGAATGTTCAAGTATAAAAGTCTTGGTGCATATAAGAAACAGACAGAGAAAGAGTCCAAGAGGAAGTAAATATGCATGTATGTCTTCAAATGTAGTAGCTCCTGCTTGACGTAAGGTGAAGTAAGGTATGTTTGTTTTCAAATTTGCAAAAACTGTATAGCCATGTAAGGTTCTCAGCTATTTGTGCAAATGGTGTATTTTGTCTCGGGATATGTTATGATGACCACAATATTATAGAATGGACAAATTTAAATTATCAACTCTAATTTTGATTGATTTTCCATCTGTTTACGTACACATATATAAATAATTTTTTGTTTTTTTGTAGCTCTCATATTTAAATTAAGATATTTGAGGATAAAAATCTAATATAAAAACATGGGTTTGTAGTTCTAATTTATAAATATTTATATATATATATATATATATATATACATATATATATTTTTTTAATAGGAACACCATCTGTGAACAACTTGATAGATGGGTTTCTGCAATCAACTACACCACTGAACAATCAAATGAATGGAAAATCAGGTTGGTATCTAGTTTAATCTATTTTCTATGACCAGTATGAAACTTGGATATCAGTCATGGCTTTAATTGAAGATTTTTTTCATCTCCTTTAGTTATTGATGACTGAGAACTTTAGTAAAAACTAAAAAAAAATGATTTAAATTATCAAAGCATAGCAAGGAAAGAAAAACAGCAAAAGTAAAGCCTTCAGTCATGAACTTGCATTATTTCATGAAACATATAAAAAAAAAACTGATAAATTTATTTTTTTTTTTAATCGTCTCACCCCAAGCAAGGCATTCTACTGCCACTGTTGCGCAGGGGATTACATAGGGGAAAGTGATGAGAAAGAGGGGTTAGTTATAGGAAAATGTCAGGAGGAGGATAATAGATGGATGAGGATACCGAGGATGGGGGTGGAGTAGATGGGAAAAGAGTTTGAGAGAATGGTTATTCTTATTTTTAAGCCAATACTTGATTCATATTGTTAACAATGATAGTATCACAAATTCCAATTTCTTTTTTAACATCATCACTGATCTTGCTGAACAGCAAAATCATTGTTTTATAATCTGTCTTTAAAACGATGTAAATTGTAAGAATAAATATATTACTTTTAAACATTTTTAACAAAAGCTCAGGTTTTAACTGGTGTTATGACTATGCCTCAATTTTATTTTTCTCATGCAGTTTAAGTTGTTTTAATAATACATTAAAACAACTTAAACTGCATGAGAAAAATATTCACAACACTCTTTTATGCACAAAATCTGTAAATTAAGTATTCGTCAAAATTTCATAGTAAAATTTTGTTTACGTGTTTTTAAGTTTCTTTTGATGCTATTTCTAATGTGTACTTTCAGAGAAAAGAAAGGGAAAAAAAATAACATTCAACATGTCATGACCTGTAGTAAAAATAATTGTGTCAAATATAGTGAAAATATCAAAGAATTAATACAAAAAAAATATGGGCGATTTTTTTTTTTATCCCAAGCAAGGTGGTACTGCCACTGATGCGTAGGGGGCTACATATAAGAGTAAAAGTTTAGGTAGGAGAAGAGTGAAGAGAAAGAACCAGTTACTGGGGGTGTCAGAGAAAGGCCAAGAGAAGGATGGGAACACAGGTGTGAAGGCAATGGCAAAGGTAGAAAGAAAGGAAAAAAAACAAGATACACGGGGTGATGTATAAAGGATGAAGGAAGGACTGGTGTCAAGTGAATAAGGGATGGGAATTGACATTGCATTTCAGAAAGAAATATGAACAGACACTAATAACCAGAGAGGAGAAAGGAAAGATACTCTATGCTAATTCAGTATGTCTTATTTTATGATATTGTTAGTATACAGAATGAAAATCTGCTGCATTCAATGCTAATAAATTTATCCATATTGGCTAGGTATATAGAAAATAGCAAAATATAGTATACAAGTGAACAAGCAGTACACTTGTATACATGTTTATTTTCTGACCAGAGTAACTATTTATAACTATAACTATATTTATAACTATCTATAAATAGTTCGATGGTTTATGAGACAAAGGAATCCAGAGTTTTTAAATTGAAGGAGTTTGAATAAATCTCAATGGCAAAAGATGACTTGGAAACGAGAGCATGCAAGCTAATTACCAAGGCAGTGAGTTGGCCAGTGAAGCTTCCCCACCTCTGAAATTCCCCCACCCCTTTGAATGTGATATGAACTAATTTTAATGAAAAAAAATACACTTCTACCAACAGACCATGTTAATAGCCATCTTCACTGGACTTGATATCCTCCCATTAGTAATACCTGGTGACTAGCCTGACATGATGACCATTATTGTCTATGAGAGAAATCTGAGAAAATAATAAAACTTACAAATAATAAGACATTTAAAATTTATTTGTAAATCTGTTTTATTCTTTGATCAAAATAAATCCAACAATAGAAAACTTAAACTCATTGAAAAATAGCAGAGCCAAAGCCCGAAAGATCATTAAAGATTCCAAATGAAATTCATGGAAAAATTACGTGGCCAAAATAAACAATAACATAAAACCAAAAGAAGTATGGCAGATGATCCAAAAAATTGCAGGCAAAAAATAACAATACTTCCACAAAACACCTTATTCACCATTAATTTGAAAATAACTGACGAGAAAGATATAGCAAATCTTCTTTTCTCACAAAACTCATCTGCTAAAAAACAAAGTAAAAACTTCCAAACCATCAAAACCAGAGCAGAAAAAGTAAAAATAAAATTTCAAAACAAAAATACAGAAACCTATAACCACTTTTTTTCTATAATAGAACTAAAAGAATCTCTTAACAAAGCCCACAATACTACAGTTAGACCAAATAAGATTCATTATCAATTCCTAAAAGAATTACTAGAAACCTCACAAAAATATATCCTACAAATATGCAATAACATATGGAACAGCAGGAACATCCCTAAAATATGGAAACAAAGTACAGTTATACTGATACAAAAACCATTCAGATGTAACAAATGCAAAAAATTACAGGCCCATTGCTCTTAGCAGTTGTGTGTGCAAAACACTAGAGCAGATAATCAATGCCAGATTGACATGGTACCTAGAAAAAAACAAATTCATAACCGAATATCAGTCGGGTTTTAGAAGCTGAAGAAGCTCAATAGATCAGATTAGAAACATTTATCAGAGAGGCTTCTATTAAAAAAGAACATCTAGTTTTTTTGTTTTTTTTTAATCATCTCACCCCAAGCAAAGCATTCCACTGCCACTATTGCGCATGGGGCGACATAGGGGAAGGTAAAGAGAAGGAGTGGTTAGACATAGGGAATGTCAGGAGGAAGGTGACAGATGAGTAAGGATACCGAGGATGAGGGTTGGGCAGATGGGAAGAGTTTGATAGAATGGGAGCAGGTTAGTGTGTTAGGTGTCTATTGACCTTACATTTAAACTCCTGGAGATTGTAGCCGTCGGGGAAGCAATCGTGTGGAAGAGAATTCCACAGTCGGGAAGTGCAAGGAAAGAAACTGTTGGAGTAGAAGTTACGGTTGCATTTTATCGGTTTCACTGTAAAAGGGTGGGATCTAGTTGCTAATCTAGTATCTCGTTCAAATTCGTATTTAGGGGGCACCAGTGATCTAAGTTCATCGGAGCAGAAGCCATGAAAGTATTTATAGAAGAGACACAGGGAAGCCACGTTGCGCCGGTGGGAGAGAGACTGCAGGCGGTCTGTCAAGTCGGTATCTATCACATTACAGACCCTCCTCTAAACCTTATCGAGAAGCCTGAGGAGAATATCAGGGGCATCCGACTAGATATGGCAGCAGTATTCAATGCACGGGCGGATGGTAGATTTATATATGTGCAGGATAGATTTAGACGGAAAAAACTTCTGGGCCCTACACAGAGAACCGACTTTCATAGCAGCGGATTTAGCAATGGATTCGATATAGTCATTCCATTTGAGGTCCGCTGAAAGTGTGAGACCAAGGGGGCGTAGTGTTTTACTCTCTGGGAGGCAAGCCTGGTCCATGCTAATGGGAGGTAGGTGAGATTGTTGATGATGGTTAATTGAGAGTAGCTTCGTTTTAGAAGCATTAAAATTTACTAGCCATTTCTTACCCCAGTCCAATATGGATTGGAGGTCTTTTTCAATCTCGGCTGCGAGGTTAGCTTTGACGCCTACACCAGATTTTTGTAGGAGGCGAGAGTAAACTGTGGTGTCATCGGCGTACAAACCTATTTGGGCTCTTATGGAATCAGGGAGATCATTAATGTATATCAGGAAGAGTGTAGGACCTAAGATGGAGCCTTGGGGGACACCTGCGTTTGTATGGTAGTTCTGGGAGGCATGTCCGTTTAATACCACCTTCATTGTGCGGTTAGAGAGGAATGACTGGATTAGTTCAAACAAATGTCCAGTTATACCATAGCTCCGCAGTTTACATAGAAGGCCAGCATGCCAAACTCTGTCAAACGCCTTAGATATATCCAATGCAATGGTTTGGGCTTCGCCATTCCTGTTGAGTGCCTGGTATATGTACTCGGTGATGGTCATTAGCATATCAGCAGTAGACCTGGTGAAGCGGAAACCATATTGCTTGTCCGAAAGGAGCCTGTGTGCTGTGAGATGCTGAACCACCTCAGCGTTGATAATGGCTTCGAACACTTTGCCAAAAATCGGAAGAAGGCTGATAGGGTGGTAATTTGCAGGGTCAGAGGGTTCTCCAGTGTTTTTAAATATAGGAACTACAGAAGATTTCCAACAGGCAGGAAAGCAGTGATTCAGTTAAGGAGAGGTCTTAGAATAGAATCAGTCGGTCAATCATTTGTAACTTGTGAAGGATGGAGACTGGCGCGGCCTACAACATAATGTGGCCTCGGGGTTGCCCACCGAACGTTCATGCAGGGACGCCCGTCCATGCGCGATATGGCACTACAAGAACCCTGGTATTATTCAACTGTTCATCAGAGCAGCCTCTCAAGACGCTACGCAAGAGTTCGGGCTCCTAACTACCAGTCAGAAGCAGCAACCAGTAAACTGCCAACCCAGTACCCTCAGAATGTAAAGACATTGCCAACATACTCCGAAACTGCAAAGAGTTTCCAGCTGAACTAACACTAAGACTGGAGAAGGGGAATGAACTGGGAACCCCTTCCTAAACAAGAAACAAGGCAATCACCTCTAAGCTCATTCAAAAGAAGGAGGTGGAGTGTGAGACCGGGTGATAGTAGGAACTATCTACTCCAATTAAAAAAAAAACAAAAGAAAAAAAAAAGTGACTGAGGTTTACAAAGTTTTAACTTAGTAAAAGTCAAAAATAACCTTGAATTGCAAAATAATTTACACAAACTAAGTGACAAAAAAAAAAATCAAAGATGAACAAAAAACGAAAATAAAAAAATAAATAAATAAATTCCAAAAAATTACAGAAAAACAGACTGAAAAATGGACTGAATCCTGGTTGACTTACCACAAGCAGCTAACACTGAAAAGTTGATTTAATTAAATTTCTAAAGACAAAAATAGAAATTAAACCATTTTTTACAGAATATAGTTGAGTGGCTGTCTTCTTCAATCTGGAAAAGGCATATGATACAACCTGAAAATACAGTATAGTAAGAGACCTCAGAAACCTTGGGCTAGAGGGTAGAATGCCAGTATTTATTAAAAACTTCCAAAAAGATAGAAAATGTAAAGTCCAAATAAGAAATATCTTCTCTGAAGAAAAGGAACAAGAAATGGGTGTACCTCAAGGTAGTATATTGTTTGTTACGTTATTTAATATAAAAATAAACAATATTGTGAAAAACCTAAACAGAGGAACAAACTGTGCTTTATATGTAGACGATTTCCTGATATGTTATAAAGCAAAAAACATGAACCATATTGAAAGACAACTTCAGATCTGCCTCGATAAGCTAAACAAATGGACCACAGTGAATGGACTAACATTTTCAAAAGAAAAAACGAAATGTGTCTGCTTCTGCAAACTACGTAAACTCCACCTTGACCCAGTACTGAAAATCGATAATACCGAAATATATGTACCGCAAAAATTATTTAAAAAAATATATGTACCGCAAAAATTATTTTTAAAAAATTTATGTACCGCAAAAATTATTTTAAAAAAATTTATGTCCCGCAAAAATTATTTAAAAAAAAAATATATGTACCGCAAAAATTATTTAAAAAAAAATATATGTACCGCAAAAATTATTTAAAAAAAAATATATGTACCGCAAAAATTATTTAAAAAAAAATATATGTACCGCAAAAATTATTTAAAAAAAAATATATGTACCGCAAAAATTATTTAAAAAAAAATATATGTACCGCAAAAATTATTTAAAAAAAAATATATGTACCGCAAAAATTATTTAAAAAAAAATATATGTACCGCAAAAATTATTTTCAAAAAATATATGTACCACAAAAATTATTTTTAAAAAAAAGTAAGACATGCATTGCATACATATACTGTTTTTCCCTAAGTGGGGGTGACTAATTACATAGTAGCCCTGTCTAAATATATACACTTGCATGCAAAAGTTTTCAACCAACAAATGATTTTACACTAGTTTTTTTTATTTGTAAGTTAATATTGTTTAACAGTATGCTTTTATCAGTAGTTTAGGAATGACTACAAAAATATATCCTTCCCCAATTTTATAGACAAATGGTACAGTTGCATGCTGGGATTTCTCCAGTTTCATCTGCCATATTTTTGTTCCTTCTTGTCTTGAAGTCTGCACATTTCAATCACTTGTCTGTGCTAACACCATTCTTACTTTGAATTCATTTTCATTTGAATTAATCATGGTGTTTAATAATTGAATAAGGAATATTATTTTGCGTATTGCAACTGCTAATATACTCTTTCACATGTTGACAATGCTACTATAGGTTTTCTCATTTTCCAAGAAATTATAAAACTATTTGATGATAATTGAAAAACATGCTCTGTAATGCTGTGGCAGTCTTTCTAATTTCCCCAATCAGTATTGCAAAAGTCTTTAAGTTTAAAACTTATGAGCTTACTATATTTAGTAAATATTAAACAACATATTCTTGTACCTTTTTAAATAATGTAAGACTTGTTTGGCTGTTATCAAGTAATCTATGGTTGGTTTTGATGAATATTGTGATAATTTTGTTACAATGTAAAAACATATCTGGACAAGTTAGTTATATATACAGCCTTTGAGATGTAAAAAAAAAAAAAACACTCTACCAGCAATTGAGAGTGAAGGAAAATTTACTCACCCCAAAATCATTTTACTAGATCAACTTCATTTTCTTAATTGCCTTACGTAAACATAGCATGAATCACTGATGGAAAACAAAAAATGAAATTTAAATTAAAATTTTGAACGTGTCAGAAAGGATTGTAAAAATGTTTTAAAATAATAACAACAAAATTTGATCTTTCCTCTTAATAATAGAATAAAAATTTTGATGATAAAACTTTGTTTTTATTAATTTATTATTATTGAGCCTTTTTAAAATCATGATATGCTGTTTTTGGCAATTGAGTGGAGGTACCTAAATTCATGGTTTCTTTCTTCAACCTCCATCTCATAGATGATAAAAAAAATAAGAAATCTGATTTTCTCAACGATTTTCTATAAAAAAATTACTTACTTGAATAATTTGTTTTTCGATGCATAGTTGAAAGAAGTATGCATATTTATTATTTTCTTTCTTTCAAATGTTTTTACTTTTCATAAGCAGGGAGGAAATATAGATGTTGAGTCAAGGATAATATTTTTTCAAATGAGTTTCTAAAAATCTGTGTGCATCTTTAATCTGGGCAACAGAGACATTTTGGCTTCACTCTGGAAGCATAAATTAAACGAATGTTTACACTGACTGGGATGATAAAAGCAAGACAAGAGCTTCTCAATCTAAATTCCATTTGTCAGATCTTGCTTTGATGATTGCGGGATGTCACTGTCTTTTGTTTAACCACACATTTCGATGTAAATCAGGCGCCAAAGAGTTCAATAATGTCATTTAGGTCATTCTAAGTAACTTGTGAATTTTCAATGGCATACTTTTGGGTTGTAAAAGGAATCAGATTTCCTTTTTCTATATTTGAAGGGACAAAGTTACATTGCGAGATTTGTAATTGATCGCAGGCGAGTAAAGCAAAGTTTAATCACCCAATTAAGTTTTTAATCGACTGAGTCGATCGGGCAAGTGAAATCTCAAAGGCTGTGTGTGTGTGTGTGTGTGTGTGTGTGTGTGTATATATATATATATATGAAAAATAAAACAAAATTCCGATGTTCAAATTCATTGAATGGCCATTTCTGCGAGAAAATTCTCGCATTCCCAGCAGCAAACTTTATTTCAAAAAAACCAAATGACAAAATGAACAAAGATATTATATCAGCAGAAGTCCAAAAAAAATTTTCATCACAGAAAATTAAAGAGGTGGGATTAATAAGAAAGCAGACAGATATCTATGTCTATTTTTATTTCTAGATTTTTTGAAAGCCCCTACCCCTTAACTGAGTCTAGAGTTAAGTTGAAATTTAGCCTTGTCTGGGCGAAAGAAATGGTAGTAGGAAGAAGAAAATGAAAAGGAAAAAGAAAGAAGTAAAAAGGGGAAGGGGTGGTTGACAGGGAAGTAAGCTAAGAAAAGAAAAAATCTATTTCCATAGAAACAAGAGAAATTGTTATCAATTGTGTTGAAAAATAAATCATAGCGGTTTTTAGTTTAAATAAATGGGACAAATTTTATAGAAAAAAAAAAATATATATATATATATATATATATATATATATATGTGTGTGTGTGTGGGGAGGTGCATATATAAGGTGACTGACTATTTTTCAGTAATATTTTCCATCTTATTTTCCAAAATTTATAGTCAAATCATACCGATACATGCTCGGATTTCTTCCTAGCAATAAAGACAGGCCATTGTATTCTTATCTGCCATAAATGCTGTTACACTTTCTCTTTTTTTTTAGGTTACCCACCAATCATAGCCTTCAACAAGAATGGTTTACTGATTGAGTTTGTATGTGAAAAAGATGAGACCCAAGTTGGAGTGACCACTATCAATCTGAAAGCAACTAACTCTACTCCTTTGGCAATATCAGACTTTGTTTTCCAAGCTGCAGTTCCCAAGGTAAATTTAAATAAGTATATGAACATTTTCTGCATCTTCTTAGACTATTGAAATATAAACAAACTCTCACAAAAATACCTGATCTTAGTAATTTTGAGCTATAATATTGAAAAAAAAAATATGAAAGTAGTAATGAAAAATATGAATAATAACAATAATTATGACAGAAAGTTAATGTTTATTCTTATTGATGTTAATAAATGCCTGCTAATATAAACTTTTTTCTCTCTCATTAAGGAATTAAAGAGTAGGCATGAGACTACAAAAAAGTACTAAAAGCTGCTGAAAATTGTACAAAGTACCAAGATAACATATTGTAGACCACAGGCAAGAATACAGAAGTATAAATAATGAATTAAACAGTCTACATTAGATAAAGATTTCACTTGAATATTTTCTGAAAACAACAATGAGAACAGTTCATCTTTCTCCTCTCATACTGAATATTATCTCATAAAAACTTCAAATAAAATTTATCCCATAATTCATTCAATCAAAATTTTGAAAAGAACAGAAGAGATTATCAAAAGAACTAAAGAGAAAATATGGTAATAAAGTAGTTACCTCCACTAATTTTCAGTACCTAGGGTTTAAAATGAATTTTTAAAAATGAAAAAGCATTCTTGAAGTTTTCTTTTTCATTTTAGTTGAAGCTAACTGATTAAATTTACTATTTTTAGTAAGCAAAATACTCTAGTGCATTTCAAATAGAAATTATATTGATTGGAACTGAATTAGTTTGCCAATTTTCAATTGAAATTGGCCATTTTGACACATTTGTAAAGAAAAGTTAATTCTCAGTTTTAAAAATCTTTTAAAAATAAAATCTAATTTTCTGAAATTTTATTGGAGGAATATTAGCTTATTTAAAGTATAATTCATCTGATTTTAAAAATATATTTAAAATAACAGAAATGGATTTTTAAAACTAAGAGTAGCAGTCATTATATACTTCTTATAATCTTATCACTTGTCAATCATGTAACAATTAGTGAAAGAAAAGTTATTGACAGATTTCTATAGATACTTTATATGTTAAAACACAATTTAAGAAAATGATTAGTGAGCCTCTTTTATATAATTTTGAAGTATTCAGTAATGTAATTTTAGGAATGATGACTTTAAATTTACTATAATCATTGCTCTTATTTTCTGATAATGTTATATATAATTAGCCATACTTTCAAAAAGGTATAATATATATATATATATATATATATATATATATAATAATTATATAATATTTTATACACATAAAAATTTTTTGAAAATCTTGATGCAAAATGATTTGTATTAAGCTTTTCAATTTTTGATTACTATATATACTTTTCACTTAATAATGATATCACCTGACTGGATGAAAGTAATGCAAAATTTTCAAAGATCTAAAATTTACTAAATTTTTTAATTCAAATTTTTTTTTTTAAGACAATAGTGTCCTTAAATCTTATTTATAAAGACTATTAAAAGCTTTTCTAATTAAATATTGTCATAGTTTATTGCATTTTTTATTTTACAATTCAGAGCAGATTTTTGGGAAATGAGTAGTAGTTTGAAAAAGAAGTTGATTTACATTCTCCAAGGAGTCCTGCTTTTAACTAATAAAAAGAGTTTTTAGATGAAAATTTAATTTTTTGAAATTTCATGAAATTAAGAAAGTGGGGGTGAAATGTAAAAACAAAAAAAACTTTTATGAAGATTTTCTTAAAGAAAAAAAAAACCTGAAAAATAATTTAATTAATTTGTGAATAAGTCCTGAAAGTTTCATTAAAATCCAATTATTTGGTTTAGCCTAGCTTGATCCAAAAATCTCTTGGAAATAGTTATTTTGCAACCCATGTCAACTTGCATGCTATTTATTTTCAAATTCTCTTTGCCATCTTTGCCATTTTTTTGCATATTTACCACAAATACACTAACTTCCTGCTATTTTTGGTGGGGTGGGGTTATCACTCATTTTTTCTACTTGTTTTTCACTTCTGCAAACAGTCTTAAATTGATTAATTTTTCCATATTTAAGACACCAGTTTCTCCAGTACTGGGCACTTGAATTTATTCTTTTCATGCGCCATTCTGCAGTAACTACACTTTGCTTTGGTTATGTTCAGCCAGTATGACTCTAACTCTCCTGGCTGGTTGAAATTTGATTAGCTCCAGCTGCTGTAAACAGTCCACACTTAATTCTAAGTTCATATGGCTGTTCTACATGCATTCCAGTACTTTTCACTTATACTGCAGTTCATTAAGTCTTTCATTTGTTTGTTATAGAATCAGCTTGTCTTCAGTTAGCATGCCTTGAGTGCCTAGTTTTTCAAATTCGCAGTGCTTTGCCTGTCCCTTGAACCTGTGTAAGTACTGCATAATAGATTCCTCCAGCCACTGCCTGACTTCTAAAAGTTTTGTTCTTTCAGCAGTGACCAGTTTTCTTTGGCCTAATGTTTCTTTTTATTATGCTAACATCTGTTCTAATTCCTGTGGTTATGTTATTGTGGATATTTTCTTTAACGCCTCACACTCCATAGAAGCCATTATTTGTTTTTGTTTTTTTTGTTTTTTCTGCCTTCCATTTTTGAGTATTTGAGATTACACACTCTTGCAGTAGCTGCAAAGGTTTTTATCCAAATCTCAACGTATTCAGGAACATCCATGGGACCCAAGCATCCTATTGGCGAAGGTATATCTCAGTTTCAGTACTCAATATGTGGTACACCGTTATGCATGATGTAATGAAGTGCTGACAATTATTGGCTTTGCACTTAAATACAACTTAGCAAATTTGCAGAGAATGCCACACCTTTTTTTTTTTTTTTTTAATTGGCTATTGTTACATAAAACTTTATTTTTATCCTTTCAGTCATTCCAATTGCAGTTGCTCTCTCCATCAGGAAATGTTATTCCAGCACAGAACAAAGGTGCTGTAAGCCAAATTATTAAAGTGAACAATCCACAAAAGGTAAGAAATGCAGCTCATCATTTCCAAAGCATTCTACTATAGTTGGCATCTTGCAAAATAAAGGTAGTTTGATCAAAATTAAGTCCTGAAACTGGAATGTTCTCTTCAGTATATCTGCCTGGACAATGGTATATAGAGGCCATGCACTGCCAAAAACTACATGGCCCTCTTTTTGGCTGTACTGACAAGATTCAAAAGAGTACAAGGCATTACATGTAGAGCCAGCTTGGCTGAAGGAGTTGCCAAAAGTTGTCATTGTTGACAGCCAGCCAATTTCAGGGCTCCACACCAAAGTTTTTCTGTCTGGATTTACTTCCATAGCCTTTTCTGTGTTTCAGATATGACTGCAAGGCAGCAGATGTTTAATCTTCCCCTAGATGGACTGTCTTTCTGGGCTGTCAAGCTCCTCCTACCCATTCTCCAACTTGGAACTGGACTTAGTTGTCAAAAGCTATTTGAGATACATGCCAGGGAAGCATTTTATAGACAGTAGGAGGATGTCTCCATTATCACCCATGGCTATGACAATCTTTGGAACATATCTAATGTACATATATAAACATTATACATGGTTTAGAAGCTCCAAAACATTTAACGATTTTTTTAAATATATAAAACCATAGGCAAACAAAAATTCTAGAAAGCAAGACAAATTGCAGAATAGTTGTACAAACACAGATATAAAAAAAATGTTGTTAATTTTGGAAAAAGATAACAGAAAATGAAAATATAAATTAGGACTTATGTCTAAAATACTCAGATATTATGAATTCATTATTTGTAACATACAATAAAATAATTGATATCTGCAGAGGGGTAAGCTTATTGCCAATGAAGCTAACTGTTGGGTGTGAGTGGCAACCTCTGATGCCTGGAGATGGGGTACTGGTGTTTGAGGGCTTCAAGAGGAGAGATAGCTTAACTCCTAAATCCCAACACATCACTTTGACCTTTACTTGGGTAACACAGGTGGTCGAAGCAGCCCAATCTGGTCAACTGGCTGGTTATGACAATTCCAGATTCAGATTCTTACAAACTCTGGAAAAAGTTGAATCAGAAGGTAGTTGTTGTAGGGTCAATCATGCTAAGAAGAGACGATTTTTTTCAAACTTTACCTAAGCAAGTAGTTAACTTGGGAACTAAGACTTAAAAGGTTAAACAATTATTGTCTCATCATAATGTGAGTATACTGTGTAGCTTTGATCTGCCAGGGCAAATGGGTCTCCTTTTGGCATTTTCCCTAGTAGGTCTCCGTAGTAGATGGGGAGCACAGTCAGTGAAACAAAACTTCATTATATGGATACAGAAAGAAAAACTAATGCTAAAAGACTCCACATGAAGTCAAATTCTGATCAAGAGTAGGTTGAGGTACTCTTTCCTAGATTTATAATACTAGAATCTAGAGAGGATGTCCCACTAACTAAATTATCACCATAGTAGTAGGAAACCTACTAGCAACAGAATTTCAAAGAAATTCCTCATCAAATCACTATATTCCCAAATTTCAAAAATATAAAAACATTATGGAACAAGAAAAACTCATAAAGAAGAATACAATATTCTCTTTATTATGACAGAACTGAAAGATTTCATAAACAAAAGTAAGAACTCTGCAACTAGTCCAGATAGCAATTTTTAAAACACCTCTTTTAATCTAGATCTTCAATGATATATGATGTTCAAATTTCCAAAATTGTGGCTTGAGTCTGTCATCATTCCAATTCCTAAAGTTAGCAAAGATCATTCCAACCCAACAAACTATCAACCCATTGCAGGAACACATTGCATTTTGAAGATGATAGAGAGAATGGTAAACGCTTGACTAATGTTGTACCCGGTATCTTATCTAGTTACCAAAGTGGATTTTGGAAAACTAAAGAACCAATGATCAACTTGTATATCTAGAATCTTTTATACATGATGGCTTTGTTCAAGGTCATCATGTGGTATCAATATTCTTTGATCTTGAACCTATGACACCACATAAAAGTATCGTATCCTAAAAGACATGCATAAGATGAGAATAAAAGAATGGCTATATTCATCCAAAATTTCCTATCAAACCGAACTTTCATAGTATGAAATGGAAACACCAGTCATACACAAGCAGGAGACAGGAGTACCTCAAAGTAGCATTATTTATTCTCAAAATAAATAGTATTATTAAAACCATTGATGCAGAAATTGAAAAATCTTTATATGTACATCACCTCTCAATATCATGCCCATCACTAAACATACCTTCCCTTGAAAGATATGTACAGATATGTTTAAACAAAATAGAAAAATAAACAAATGAAAATGGATTGTTTCTCCAAAACAAAAACTGTTTGTATGAATTCCTGCAAAAAACAAGACTATCACCTCAATCCAAAGTTAAAATTAAATGAACACTTAATTGCCATAGTCTAACAGATTTATTTAGAAATCATGCTAGATAGTAAACTTGACTTCAAGGCACACATTGATTGCCTTAAAAATTGCCAAATGCCTTTTGAAGCTTATAAATGTAATAACAAAACTGAGTTGAGGTGCCTACCAAAAAGTAATGCTCAGAACATATAGGTTTCATATCAGATCAAAATTGACTATAAATGCATTATTTACAGTGCCACACATAAATCCTATCTTAAAAAACTATAAACCTTATAAAATCAAGGACTGAGATTAAGTTTTGGAAACTTCCAGACCTCATCTATACAAAGTTTCTATATAGAAGCCAATGAACCACCTATATCTCTGGGATGGGAAAAATTATCCCTACAATATGTACTAAAACTACAATCCAACCCAAATAACTTAGCATACCAAAACACGTATGAACCTCAATATAACCAGTTTTATAGAAATAAATAAACAGCCATCCCTTTACTTCAAATAAACAAAACACGAGAACAAATACCTTGATAATGTAACACCAGTCACAATAAATAAGGTAGCTCTGAACAATCTCCAAACCTCACACAGACTTAACATTAAGAAACCATCAACAAAAGTATGTACAGAGAATAAGACAAAAATTGTGACTATAAACCATTCTACACAGATGGATAAAAATTCCTAGATAGAATAGGCACAGTAGCCACAGACAAATTCACAAACAAAGCAGGCTACCAAATAATGATGTATTATTTGGTAGCCTGTACAGATGAACTACAATTCATTAAAATGGCACTTGAGATGATAGAAAATTCAAAAGAAGTTTATGATATTCTCAGATGCAGATCATAAAAACAAAATTACACAACACACAAAAGAAAAATTAGCAAGCATTTTGGGACATATTCCCAAACAATAAGCTATATGAACATAACAGAATAAGAATTAGTCACATTCACCTGACACACTGCTGAAGACAAAACTCCATCTTGCTGTACTCACTGCAACCAATTTCTCACCATCAAATATTTCTTGATAGAATCTAAAGAGCACAAAACATACATAGTAGCTATTACCAATTACAAAATCTTAACATGCTCTTCAAAAATATACCTACTGCTCAAATAATAGAATATCTGAAGAAAATAGAGCATGGACTTTGAACCATACAACTTATGTTTTGAAATACTCCCCAATAACTTGATATTTTGAAAACAATTTTAAAGCCTCACAACCACTTGAAATATTAGAGTAGAAAATATTATGTTGATAAATATAACTTTAAAGTAAACAAAAATAGAAACTAAAAACAAAACAAATGATCTTCAGGTTAGTTGTACAAAAACAAACACTCATTCAGAAAAACCTGGTATGTGTGTAAAATTTGAATGAAACAATAATACATATATAACTTTAAATATTGTAATTTTTTTTAAATTTTTTTTTATTATCAGTTAAATTTAAAATCTGTGAATGGGAACTTCTAAAGAAAACCACTTCATCTTTCCTCAAGTTCAAAATGCCATTCTATATCGTTCATTCAGCAATGAATTAGAACACTCTCAGCTATTGGGCGTGTATAATAATATACATGCTAAAAAGTCTTCCTCCTTCTACCGGGCACCCATAGCTCAGAGGTAGAATCACCGACTGATGCCAGTTCGTTTGGGTTTCAATCCTGGGTAAAAAGCAATCGGATGTCTAACCGTACTCATGAGCTGTGATACAGCAAAACAGATCTGTCTGCGAATGACTATATATATAAATGAGTTATTACGCGACCCTAGGTCACATAATAACTCCTTTACAAATTAAACATATTCAAAAGTTGTACAATATATTTATATTGAATACTTTTTAATACAACTGTGTACTGGTCTAACTTAATTATGACCAATGATTAATATATCTCCAGTTTCCTCCTCCAAGTGCTCATAGCTAAGAGATTAGAATCGCCAACTGAAATCAATTTGGTCAGGTTTCAAGCTTGACTAGAAGCAATCGGATATCTAACTGTACTGATGAGCTGTGAATCCGGACTGTTTGCGGATGACTATACATATATAATAATACTCTGTTAAATTCTAACTTTGAGTTCTCATTGGATTACAATCCCCTGTTGAATTTACTTTACAAATTACCAAGTATACTATATATATGTATATTTTTCATTTGTAAACAAGTTATTACGCAACCTAGGTTTCTACTATGAGTGATGTCTTCAGGCAATTTGCAATAACGTATTATTGCAAATTATTGCAAATCACCTGAAGACACAACCCATGGTAAAAACCTAGTTTGTGTAATAACTTGTTTACAAATGAAGGATATTCAAAAGTTCTACAATACAGTTGTATTGAACACTTTTTAATACAAATGTGTACTGGTCTAATTTTATTATGACCAAAAACTAAGTAACTAAACATATATATATGGAACATGTGCAAAGTGTATGACTAACAAAAGTAAAAAGAAAAAATTATATGCACTCCATTTAATTTACTTGCTATGAATTATTTAAAAAAAACCCTTGTGAATGTTTATGGCTATTGCTGTAGAAATTCTGATGTGAACGTCACAGAAAGAGATATTCTAAATATATCGTGTTTCAAAATCATAAGAGATGAAAATGATGTTAAGAAACATCTTTTAAGTAATCCTTTTTTAATTAACAATCAAGAAAGTATAGAGAGCTTTAATACAAGATGGTGGCAAAATGTTTATTTGGTCAGATTTTGGAAAGTGGAGCAGACAGAACTTTTCAGACACATACTTGTATTTGATGTTTATTCTCATCAACTTAAGAGTAAAATGTTTCATTTTTTTTCCCATGTTTTTTTTTGTATAAAGCTTCTCTATGTATTTTTTACTTGCATCCTCTTCATTAGCTTCCAAATATAGAGAATGAAAATAATCAAAATTATATTAACCTGTCAATAACATTTACATCAATTTTAGATTTTAAATTATAAATTCAATGCTTAATATATGCAAGTTTGTGCAGAAAAAAGCTGAACGTGAATAAAATTGCATTAGTCACTCAACATAAGGAACCTTGCTTATTTATTAAGTCCAAATATAGTCAGTAATAAAATACAACAATGATTATATATTTTTCCTAGCACTATATACACTGTATCGCTATATATGTAATTATTACAATGAATAAAATTTCTTATGTATTTGTTTAATTAATCCTTTCCATATTATCACAAATTATATAAATAGTTACTTTTCAAAATTAGGTAATTCTATATATTTCAAGAATGTATATTTTTTTCTAAAATATGTTCTCAATTCTTATTATGACTTTGTTTCATTGTTTCCCTTTCAGCAACCACTTCGTATGCGTATCAAGCTTTCTTATTCCCAAAATGGTAACACAGTCACAGAAATGGGAGAAGTAAGCAACTTTCCAGAAAATCTGTGGCAATAAGATAAACTTTCTTCTGTTCTCCTCCACCCTGTAAATTATGTGATCTTTGGACTTACCCTGGAATGCTGCCACAAGAGACACCCAAAAGTCCAACCATGAGGAGCTTACCTTCAATCTGATCTGCAACATTCACACTGTGCAAAACTCAAAATATTGCAGTCTCTTCATGTTTTTGTCTTGACACCCACACAAAAAGGGGGAGGATGCTGCACTTTGTTCACTTCAACGACTCAATTTTCAACAGCTTGGATGTAATGATTTTTTTTAGATTAAACAAAAATTCTGTTTTTTGAAAGAAATGAGACAACAGAAACGGAGATGGAAAAAAATAGTCATATACCATCAGTTGCATGTCTCAGATATTGTGACAATGACCAGCTTAACTACTTCTATACATTTCATAGAACTTGAGAATATATATATATATATATATATATATATATATATAATTAAAAACTTCAATGTTTTGGTCAACATTGTTGAATGAATGGTGGAGGAATGAATGTAATTTGTTTATGAAATTTTGGAATTTTTTGTTTATTTTTATTATTTGGGATACCTGTTTCCCACTAAAGTGGAAAAAATTAAACTTTTTTTTTTTAAAATTAAATATAGAAAATGAGAAAGATATGTTATCAATTTTTTTTCTTTTTTTCTAAATGGAACTCTGATGTTATAGAAACATTTTTGTAAGTTTGATCTTATTGAAGAAAAAATTATACATACTTCAAAAGTAGTCTTTCATGTGGGCAGACCACAGTCTGAATTGAAATGTTATAGTTTTGTGGATATGTTTTGTAAAAGGGGGTTAGGAAAAACACATTTAACATACAGGAAAAATCTAAACTAATACTTTCCAAAAAGAAAATTAAAATATAATTTCTCAACGTTTTTAATTCAGGAAAAAAAATGGCCTCATTTTTTATTCCTGGATATTTCCTCATCTGCAAAAAAAATTTTCTTTTCTGCATATCAAATATATTGATTTTTTTCTTTCTTTATACAGCTGACAAAAAAGATTATCATTTTGATTTTCATTGTATTTTGTTTTTTTGTTTTTATACTAACTGTTCATTTTTTCTTTTCTTTTTACTCTTAAAAAAAAATGTCAAGTCCTTCCCCACCAACCAATTAAGCAAAAAAATAAAAATGAACATCCACCTTTTTTGACATTACTCAAAAGAAAAAGAGAGTATATGATTTATTGTTAAATTGTTCCTCTTTTATTTTCTCTCTCCCTCTCTCTTTCTTTCTTTCTTTTTTTTTTTTTTCCTCCTTGTGAAATTTTATTTATTGGTTGATTTTTTTTATTTATGCTTTTACAAATAATTAAATCCAATACAAGCAAAAATAATAAAAGAAATCTAAAAGGTGAAAAAATACACAAAATTCACTACAATTTTTTTTTTATAAGGTTGTAGATGTTCTTTATCTCTCCTGTTGTTTCTCTCACTGTTGTAGATTTCTGATACTTCCAGTATGCTTGCTTGAATTTTTCAAATGGAGTTGCATCAACAAAATGATTGAGTCCATTACCATTCTCAAAAGGAAGACAATATAATGGTAAGGATTATGACAACAGATAGCTTTGATGTAATGAAAAAAAACTTTTACACTATTATTATTGGTTATTATTATAATTAATACACAGCAGGGGCAAAATAAAAAAAAAGTTGATTTTTATCTTTACAATTTATTTTTTACAAACACATCATTACCTTAAGCCAATGGGAATGTTGAAATCATGCAAAAATATCGACTGTTGATTAGTTGGCAAGAATTTCTCATGTTTTCTCTGTCCACTGGCCAGGTATGTTATCTCATGTAGAACTGGTCCTTTTTCTTTTGTTCAGTACTTATGCTATCAACCATTAATCCTAATTTTTTTTTCACAAAGGAAAATATAAATAAAAAAACACCAAAAATAAATTTTAAATATTAAAGTAATCACAGGAAATATGCCCAGAGATTTTTTTTTCTCTAAAAATAATGAATTGTTTAAAAAAACCAAAAAAGGCAAAACTGGTAATTATGAATATTTATTAAGCTGTATTTATCTACTTTTTGATTTCCTCTTTCGTATCTATCTTCTCTCCCTCCCTTCATTACTCTTTACTCCAAATTGAAAGCAGTTTTAACTTGATTGTAAATTGAAAAGCAGAAAACAAAACCAAAAGATCTATCTTGCAGAAATTTGGATTTTTGTAGTGATTTGTTTAAAGAGATTTTTTTCTTTGAGAAGAGAAAAATTACCTTTTTTAGAAGAGGAAACATGCAAAATTGGAATTTTCACAGTTAACCATCATTCCAAGCCAAAATGTGTTCTCATTGATTAAAAAAAACAAAACAACAACAAAAAAAAGAAAAAACAAATGTAATAAAGGTTTTAACAGTTGACATACTTTGTTTGTTCTCATATTTTGTAAAAACTTTTTCTTGACTATAGAAAAATCAGAGATGAGGGTTCTAACTGGATGCTCTAAATTCTTGTGCAAAGTTTGACTTAAGAATATTTAGTTAAACAGGCAGATGTTAACAATTGCTTCTACAGTAAATTCTTTACATTATTTAAATTATTTAGACTATTGTCCTCATCTTCGCTGTCATGTTTACGATGTTTCAGTCATTGTATGCTCCAGCCTTCTTCAGGTGCTAGGAATTTTAAACCATACCCTTTATCATGATCACTAGGTTCTCATTCCTTGTGTGAAGCCACTTCTGGTAGCCATGAGTTATCTTCCTTTAACTTAACTCTCTAAGTTATATGCTCACCACTGTTCATCCACTGGGCCGTGTGTCAAGTAAATTCTTTGTGTTCAAGTAACTAGGAAAAAATAGCTTCATTGGTAATAATTATCTTTTTCCAGATATGACAAATACCTGCAAAATTATCAGCAGAAATTCTGATCAAGATAAATAAAAGGACAACTAGTTCAAATAATTCATAAAATTATGACAATATTTAATTTCAGAATTTCGAGCAAAACTCAACAAAATGTGCTGTTAAGTTTTAAATTTTTATTGTATTCATGAAAACCAGTTGGTTGGTACCCATGATTTTGTATTCTGATTTTCTATTTCTTCAGGCTCTTTCCATTTTTTACTTATCTGTATTTGTATCAGACTAAACTAAGCTTAATAAAAGTCTAATGATCCTGTTAAAGTGTTATGACATCTAAAGAAAAATACTATGCATTGATTCTAATGTAAAAATTGATATTAAAACATTGTATATAAATTTAGTGATCTGTTTTGTCAATATTTGTTGGAAAAACCTAACTTATGCTTCTAGATTCATGTGGCATCCAGTTGGGATCAAACTTAATTGCAATGGACTGTGAAACCAATATTAACCAGTACTTTGTTGCAAGTACCTTAGTGAACTATTTTATTGGTTAAGTACCTCCTCTCTATTTCAGCCATGACCACAATATATTATTTACATTGTTTATGACATTTCAGCCATTGTATGCTCTGGCCTTCTTCAGTGCTAAAAATTTCAAATTGAACACTTTATTTCAATCACTGGGGTATATCATTTTCATTCCATGATAATACCACTTTCGGTAGCCATGTTGTTATTTCCCTTTAATTTCACTCTCTAAGTTATTTGATCACCACTGCTGTAGCTTATTCAACCCACAACTCTTTGAGTCAAGTCACTGGAACTAACTAATGCCTATATCCACTGGGCCATGTATCCTTGTTCTGGGACTTATAGACCTAATGTTTCTAACCATTTTTTTACCAGAGCTCATATTGCAATCTTTAGAGCTTATGATTTACTCTAGTACTCTATATTACTGGTTTCCATATTGTATATTAATTGAAAAATGTAACATACAATATGGAAATACAATTCTTTGTTTACAAGAAAAAAATTCATATAATTAAATTCCCCAAAACTAACTTATTAAACCAACATAATGAAATTACTACGTACTGCCATCATAAGATAATTCACACTCTTAAAATTATCTCAAACTGTTTGCTATAATCTATAATCCTACCCATTCTAGTTAACTATATATACCTTAATCCTAAACTTAACTGTTATATTGCTCTGTACACTTACTTTCACTACTAGTTATCTCTAAAATGAAGTAATTCTGCCTTTAACAATCAATCTTGCTTGGCCTTATGTCTACTTTCTTACATTAATATTGTGTTTTTATATTAACAAAACCCTTTAAAACAAATATTTCATTTTTTATTGTTTTAATTTCAGCCTTGTCACATCCAGAATAATATATTGACTACATTTTTGCTCCATTCTTATTTTATAAAATTGACACTTAATCCTGTCTATACATACATCACTACACTAATGTCCCACAAAATTCCTTGGTCTACACCCACAATTCTTTTAAGCTATAATAATTCTTTTAAGCCACTCCAATACATTCAACTAATATGGTGGGATTTTTAATTTTATTTCTTCTTTTTTTTTAATTTCTTTATCAATATGACCCCATAACTGAACCATATTTCACTGCTTGATGATGGTGCATTGAGCACTAAAACTTGATGGCTTTTGAGTTGCAGTATGCTATAATTATAACAATAATAATACACACTCCACCCACATCTATTGAACAGGTTAAGAGGCTCATCCCTTATTCCCTGTTTAGGATGTGGTTTCCGGCTTTCTTTTTTCCAATCTTTTCACTATTATGTAGCCCCCTGCACATCAGTGGTGTTACTGCCTTGCTCGGGGTGATACAATTAAAAAAAAATATATACACACACACACACTGTTACAGTCTAATTGCCACAGCATAAAATATTAAAAAAAAAGCAAAAAAAAAAAAAAAGTTACACTTATTGCCAAGTTATGGCCAAGGTAATAGATGGTTCTCTTGCAAGGTCAGATACACAACAAAAGCCAGGAATATAATTTAATAAAATGCTACATTGATACTGGGAAGTGTGTGTGTGTGTGTGTGTGTGTGTGTGTGTGTGTAAGTAATGTATGTGATACAATGATAAAGAAACACTTAACTTTTGTCGGTAGTATGAAATCAAAAATATAAACTTTTGTCTTTTTCTTCTCTCTCCCTTTTTTATATTTTACTTTTCTTTTAGTTCAGTTCTTTATATTCTTTTCAAAGTTGTAAGCTTCTTTTGCCAAATGATGTTCATTTCCTTTTTGAAGTCTTGACAGCATAAAAGTTTTCTTTCAGTCATAAAGATTAAATCTTGAGTTGACTGATGCATTCTCAGTTTTCCTTAACTGGAAGAATCACACATGCCCATATGTTTGGTAATGAACACAGTAATTCATCATTGACTAGTCACAAACCAAAAAGCAATCAAATATATGTGTATATGTGGCATGGGATTAATGTTGGTGAGTTGGATGCAATGTTCAGTCTCCTCATTAATCACTCTCTTCATATATAAAAAGAAATGTTTATCCCTCAAGATCTGCTGTCCAATTGGTTCTCAAGTATTCCCCACCGCACAATCTTTCATACTGGGTCATATAACTTCACATGTGATTGATATGCTATTTTTAGCCTTCAGCCAATCCTGTTTCTAAGTCATTGTCTGGCTTATGTTAACTCGACTGCTGATTTCCTAAAGTCACTACAGAGAAAAAGAAAGTGATATTAACAGTATGTCCATTCAGTACAGTGAGGGTTAGGCATGAACACATGAGAACACTACAATATATATATATATATATATATATATATATATATATATATATATTCTTCATTTGTAAACAAGTTATTATGCGACCTAGGTTTCTACCATATGGTGTCTTCAGGCGATTTGCAATAACTGTTTTACCATTTACATTTTTTTTTTTAAGAACGTAACCATGCTGTTTTTGTTTTTGTTTTTTTTAATGCTCACGTGACAGGGAATTTTTGAACGCACAATTCTTAAAATTACAATAAATTGTTTTCATCAATGGTTGTATGAACCTAATAGGTATTTTTTAGTATGGTTACACTTAGTCATAATTTCTGTTCTTTCATTCAATAGTTCATTTTTGTTTGTGAATAGCATAATTGCTAACTTTTCTTCCTGGTACAGTCTACATATTTTGCCACCGTTGTGAGACTTGGCTGTTTTCACTGTACTCCACGTTATGTCTGGGTCTTATCCATATTTTGATTTCAATTTCCACACATGGCTAACCAATTTTGTACAGTTTTTTAAGTGAAAAAATGTTAGATTTATAAACATTTCCTATTTGTTCCTTATCCTATCATTTTTATATATATATATATGGGTCATTTTATTATGTATACTCTTGTAGCACTAGCTTGCACTCCCTTTTGCATTTTTGTCTCTGCTTCTTGGCCTGGAGTTGATCTACTGAAAGCTCTCTTGAAATTTGGGTTCATGCTGTTATGGCATCACATGGTTCTAGATTGGATGACTGGTTGCACATTCAGGATTCAAATTGCCTATTACAAAGCTGCTTTATGGAATTGAGACCTGGTAATTGTAGAAGCCACTTTAACACAGAAAACTCTTTACTGTATATAATGGTTCATAAGAACCATTATTTTTTAATTGTGATGTGTTGTCCTGCTGGAAGTGACCACCAGAGTATGTATGTGACATAGTTATAAATAGCCACACTACTTTGGTAGACAACAGCATTTAAATGATTTTTTATTGGTAATAAGAGTACCAATGTATGTCAAGAAAATATTCCCTATACCATTACACTACCACCAGTCTGTACCATTGATACAAGACTGGGTAGGTATTGTAAACAGCATACTTTTATGCTGTTTACACCAAATTCTGGCTCTACCATTCAAATGTTGCAGCCAAAATCAAGACTCATCAGACCAGGCCATTTTTCCAATCTTCTATTGTTTAATTTTTTTTTAGCATTTTTTGTTATCTGACTAGCATGGTCTTTTGCTTCAAGGTTTATCGTGTTTATATTCAGAGATGTTCTTCTGTATACCCCCAGTGTAACAGTGGTTAAATTTGTAGTATATTAATTACTAAATATAGAAAATGTTTACTTAATTTATTAACCAAAAAGATTATTAGCTGAAATATATGGATAATTTTTGTTCTTGTCTATTTTTGTTTCCTGTTATGTTCATAATGTAACTATTGAGTAAAGTTTCTGAAACATGAGTTTATTAAAATCTTAGAATATAACAAAATATTTGAAAAGTAAATTATATTATTCTAAATAATGTTACGTGGTAAGTGTAACAAAAGAAAAAAAAATGATTGACCAAAACTCGGTTAAATCACTTACAAATATTTAATTTATGGTAAACACAACATGATATATATACAAATTTTACAATTTTTTTGCATTCAAAACAGAAACGTAGAGTTTACTACTGGCAGGCAAAGTGTTATGAAGGGGAAGGAAGGGTCAGTATCTTTACCCAGTTAAGCTTTGCAAAGTAGTTTAAGTGCTATACTGTATGGAAGTCCTTAAATGTATATATAAAGAATAATTTCCAGTATGGTCAATGAAAAGTCAAAAATAT